>CH000114.1:94422-131515 GCA_000149265.1 Ciona savignyi | reverse complement strand
CGGTCGAATAGAGAGAATTGAATATATAAACTATGCAAAGGGCGTAGTAGAGTTGAGAGTTTATATAGCGGATAAAATTTGTAATGTGTAAATGAAGTGTAAACATAAAATACACAGACAATTAATTGGTGTTAACCACAATATTTTTGTTGAAATACCGAAAAATGAATTGAAAGGCACTGAAAATGCATACCATGTTTGATTCTTGTGAGCTATCATGCCATGGTCGTGAGTTGTATGACACTTTTGTGGAGTTGCTCTGAAAAAAATACTCATAATGGAAACTGTAACGTTGGAACTAGGGCTGTACTTATATGAATCAGAATGGTTTCTAGAATTTTTGTATGTCAATTTTCTAAATCTAAAACCACTTTGAAATATACTTGAAGAGCAAGCAAAAAAAACATTTTTAAAAATTTCAATAAATAAAAATAGAGTTGCATGTATGTTTAATGATCTAGCGACTTTTATTAAAATCATCATCACTGTTAAATTAAAAATTAAATTTTACCACTTTTTAAGAACAATTATATAAATAAAACCCATTTTGTTCAACTATAAACACTTAACTTTTTTAATTGGTAGATTCAAAAATTATTCCAAATAACTCTTACACATAGAGCGCAAAATTCTAGGAAGTAAACTGCAAAAAATTCCACCCAGTATTAAGCTTTGAAAAATAGTTTTTATAAGAATTAAAAGTATTATGGAAACAAACTCTCCTACATAATTCCCAATGTTTTAACACACCTTAACTTAGAATTGTTAGAATCAATTATGAGTCATTTGTTTAGATTATGCAAATTGTTGTTTAAAAGTCTCAGTCAGGTACAATGTCCTTTTTAACTTGTTTTGCTAAATTTTTTTCTTATTACAATCCTTATTCTTTCTGTGCTTAGTATTTAAAATGCTTAAATGCATCCCCAAAAAAGAATGACAATATATTAATATTTACCTCATAATGCAAAAATGTACTAAAATATATTTTTGATAGGGTAATTAAATTCCTGAGCACCTAAAATATAGAATTTAACATCAATGTGATGAGATGACAGTGATAAAAAATACTGGAATCTAAATAGTAATTTCTGTACTTTCTAAACCATCTTGGTAATAACAAAAATAATAACTACATGTTGTTTTTTTTATTCATAAGCAGATAACCACATGTATGCCTATGTGCACACCTCTAAACTGACAATTGTTCATCCCTGTATTTAAGAATTATAAATATATATATAATTATATATATGATTTCAATAAATTCTTATTTTTGTTTTAACAATGAGATAGCAATATTCTTAAATTGGCTGAAAGCCAAAGGGCAAAAAAACAATGTTAAATTAACAAAGCGGATTCCTAAAATAATCATAACAAAGGCTATGATGATAATTGATGTTGTGGAAATTGCAATCCTAATGGAAAACAAACTCACCTTGTCTGAAACACCTTGTGCATTAGTATTCTCAGATGAACCTGGAGAAACAAAGAGTTTGAGTTTTAAGATAATTTTAGTGGCACTAAGCAAACACAGGATTAACGCACTGAATATTGGTTTGTTTCTCATGACCTAGTTTGAAAATGCAAGCTCATCGTAAATAACCAAGTCCATGGTATTGCCAACAAGTGAGTAGACCTAGCCTTAAACACTCAATTTTTTTATATATTCCAAACAAAGCTAAAAAAAAAAGTGATGACACGTCGATCAATGGAAAACGATGGTTACTTTGTCAGGGAATTTCGGGCACTGGGTATTAACAAAAATATTTATGTGTAAGAGGCTGAGCTTAGTTTACAAATATGCCAAGACACATTAAATATGTTTTGTTTACGCCTTTTGACAGTTGCTAAGTGCTTAACATTTCAATGTAATTCTTTAAGTGATGTAGTTTGACTTATCAAACCAACTAAATGATAAACAAAGAAAGCATTAAGGGATAAATTAAAAACAATCCACATGTAACATCAAGACAAAGATGTAAATTTCAAAATTTTAATTTTTATCCATGACATCCCTATTGTAAACTAAAAATGCGAACTTTATTTTTAGCACAATTAAAAATAAACCCTAACCATACCAACATGCACATTTTACCAAGAAGATGTAGTTTTGGGCCCCAATACAAAACAACATGACTTCATCTAGGTTGAATGGTGTAGGATAGATGTAAAAAATGTACAATACACATTATGAATTAGGTGGGAAAATGATTGACAGGGGGGGTATTTATTTAAAAGATTTATTATAATTAAATCTGATTTCGTTTTAATAATAAAATACCATCCAGTATTTGTGCTTATCAGTATCGTTTTAGGTTGCTTAGTTGCAGAATATCTGGTTACCTGGTTAAAGGTAATCTGCCAATACTTTAACAACAATATCCAAAAAACTATTGATTATAATATTTTGGCTTTATAAACTGATATTAAGTATTTTAATACCAGACACTATTCTAGCATAGCTAAGCAAAATTAATACCTTGGGGCCAAAGTCATAAATATCTATATCTACAGTCTATGTATAAGCTTAGCTACATTACAGACTACAGTATACATGGGCTTTAGGTGGAAGATATTCATGTTTTATCTGCAAAAATGAGGAAACACAAGGACCGTTTTCAAATAGGCAATCGTCAGTTTACCTCGCAGCCACCATCAAGTTACTGAAGTTAATACAGTATGTTGCGTATAATCGAGAAGCTTTTAGTTTTAGAAGTAATGGTACCAATTAATAAACTAGGTTCTGGCAATGTTCACTAATTACCTTGCCAAGGACACAACCGACAACTTAGTGACCAGCTTTAAAACAGCAACCGTTTAACTGAAACAAGCAAACCAACCTACCAACTATTCTACTGCACAAAATAAAAGCCCGTGTAATATTGAAACTTAATCTTTTTAAACTTCATACCATATTTCAATCTGCTAGACGTCTTGTCTCCCTTTGATGTGTTAAATGTGGCTGTGACCTTTGCACTTAGATTATGAGGAGTTTTCGAAGTGGTCACTGGGATTTTGCAGTCATTTTTAGGGGAAACACCACGATGAATATTTAAAACAACATGTCCGGCTACAGTTTTCATTGTAGCTGCTTTGATTGGTGATTTAGTGAGAGGTTTGGATTTGACTGTTCCCACTAATTCAATAGAATCTGTAACTTTTGCTTGTTTAGTTGGTGATTCGAAACCAAACAAATCCTGATATTCATTTTTCTTGACATTGCCACTCGAAATATTTTTAGCATCTGTAGTTGGTTTTGCATTGTGGGTAGTAGGAGTTGTACTGTTTCCATCACCAAATAGAGCATCAAATTTATCTGATGCTGATTTTTCATTCCTTTGAAACAAAACGTCATATTTTGTTGCAGGTTTTGTGAGAAATTGACCAGCTGATCCAGTCAAGGTACCATTAGTATTCATAACAGTAGAATGCTCGTCAAATTTTGAGTTTAAATTTGACGTTTCTGAATATAGACCTTTGGAATCAGATTTTTCAACCAAAACTCGGCCACTTGGGCTTAAAAATGGTGCTTGAAAGGGTTTTGTGTTAACACTTCCATTTAAGTCAAATTTTGATGACTGGTTATGTATCTTTTTGGAGGATTTAAAATCAACCACAGGAGAATCATCGAAAGTGGTAGCTCCTGTTCGCACACGTTTTACTTCAACAGTCACAACATCAGATGAATGGGAGGAAAATAATGCATCAAATTTGTCTTCTGCTGTGTCTTTCCTTTTACGACTGTATGTTCGCTTGCTAACAGACTTCATATTCACATCAGTTGCCGATTCAGATACAAAATGGGTTATGCTACTTTCTTAAAGCAATAGAAGAGAAATCCGTTTTACATAGCTGTAAACACATAACATTTAAAGGTTAATGAGCAATATTGTAAGAAATTGAATATAATAGTTTCACTCTCCCACCAAGTCATATTTTGCGGTATCTGGATTGTAACAAACATGGAAACAAATAAGTATATTTAAAAACTTCTAAGATTATACTCAGACGTCTTCTTGATAACTAATGTCCATTTTAATATATTTCTACCCTAAACACTTTAACCAGAGTGGCACAGGTTGAATTTGAACATGTTTAAAATTGTCGGGTGCAACCTTTATTATCAGAAAAATACAAATATGTCCAAATCCTGAAGAAAACCTTTACATTTAACAACAATTTTGGCAAATAATTTCAAAACATTTTGTACAAATATATATTACAACCATTAGTGTATATCAATTCTCTATGTGCGAATGATTCTGACGCTACACGGGTTAAAGTTTTTTTTTTATAGAGATAGAGAACCGTTAAATAAGTAATAAATAAAAGTATTTCAATTAGTAAATGACCCAGTAATACAACTAAACAATGTGTTAATCGAAAAAATTAAATATAATAACTATTGTGTTTGACCCGAATATTTGACCTAAATATATAGGATTTTTTTCATACGATTCGTATTCTGGGGGACTTCCCTTCCATAATTACTCTGCTTGGTTTCTACTTTCATTTATATTGCCAACATTTTAATGTTTTGAAGAGAACCATGAATATCCCTATCAAATCATTACAGGTAATAACTTTTTTAAATTATGTAGATTTTCTAGGATTTTCATTTGACTATGGTATATGTTGTAAAACCTTCAAATGTCATAAGTTTCAAAATAATTCTTTAAATATTTTCCAGAGTCTGCTGTGTCGATACCAACTCACATACACACCATTCTGTCAATTCCATGCAAGTCAAGTCAGAGAAAAAGTATGTTGTATTTTATTTTTTGGGAGAAAACGGGGAAAACTAAATCGGTTAGTGTTGCACAGAGAAAACTAAAGGAGAGAAAATGGAAAGTAGGGAAACTGCTCACTAGGATAGGATAGGATATTCATGTTTATCCCCGTGAATGGAAAAACCAATGAGGGTTAACACACGGGCAATCGTCATATCACTTTGCGCCCATCGTCGCCCGTCGGGTTACCAGAGCTATTGCAGTGTGATGTATATGATAGACCCGTTCCTTCAATATGGTAGAACCCATTAATCCGCTAGGTTCAGGCCATGTCCGTAAAGTGCCTTGCCCAAGGACACAACCGACTATCTAGCGACCAGTTTCGCACCTGCAACCTTTGGATTAAAAGGCGACGCACTTAACCGCTAGACCAACAGGCCGGACCTACTAAAATATAAATTAAGTTAGTGTTAGGGCTGGGGTTAAAATTAGCCCTAGTTCTGGGATTTGAGATTGGTGTTTGAAGTATGGTTAGCAATAGGTACTGTTCAAACGATCGTAACTCGGTCAATTCTCAACGAAAATTAAAAACAAAAGGTTTTCCATTGCCAGCGAGAAATTTGCTATTTTACTTTATAATATGAGCTTATTTAAAATTTTCGGGTTGGAGAGTTTGGTTTATTTGAAATCGAATGAATCAAGTAATTAGAATAGTATAGGATATTCATGTTTATCCCCGTGAATGGGAAATTAAAGGGGGTTAACACACAGACAATCATTACATCACCTCACGCCCACCGTCAGGTTAGCTATTAAAATGTATTGTGTATGATTGAGATGTTCCTCCAGTTTAGTAGAATTCATCAATCCACTGGGTTAACACAATATCCGTTAAATGCCCAGGAAAACTACTTACTAGCAACCTGTTTTAAACCTGCAGCCTTTTGACTGAAAGGCGACTCACTAACCCACCAACCTAATCGGGTGTACAAATCATAGTTCTTATTGAAATATAATCTGATTTAAAATACAGGCGAAAGCCGGCAGATATAAAGTGTCAAAAATGTTAAACAAACCGCTGACATACGATCAAGCATTCAAGCCTAACAACATTGGTGTGACAAAAGGCTGGCTTTCTGCACATACTGGTAAGCTTTGTTATTTTTTTAGTATTTTTTGTTTAGTTGTATGGATGTGTCCTTCAATCAACCAATTATGTTTATTTTTTTAAACGCTCAAGATTAAACTATACAAAAATAAATAAAAATAAAGCTATAAAGCTTAACTAGGGGACACCAAGAAACCATGTGTATTGAAGCAGGTGCCACCTAATAAAAAATGCAAATATCTATTGCACAAATAAAAAAACTTTTTAACTTTTTTTTTATTTTCACTGTGGATAAGGATGTCTATCTTATTTTTTAGGAAATTATTTTTTTTTATTTTGGTAATTCCTAATTAAGTGTTTTATTTATATAATTTTTTTTTTTTTTCTTAATCGTAATATTGATTTTAATTACAAAAATAGTTATATCACTTATTAAATATATTTGCATTTTTTGTATTCAAAATAGTGCAAAAAATTGTGTATACTTCTAAATATAATATAACCTAGTTCAAAATTATTGATTCTATATTAATTTAAGAAACTAAAATGATTTGGATAAGAACATCCCTAAGCGTAAAGCAGCCATATTTTAAAATTTTAAATATATTTATATGTTGAATATTTTAACGCAAGTCTTGAATGCAGGCAACTTGCATGGAGAGAAAAACGCTGCATTATTCACGTATGAGGATGCGCTTATCCGCAAGTTTATCTCTGGAACTTTTTACCGGATGTTTCATAATGAAATTAGTGAGTAGTAACTTCATCAATTAATTTATAAATTTTGGTTCGGTCAATAAGTTATGTTTTATGTATGATTAGAGAGGTCATTTTTTGAATCAACTTTGCTCCTTTATTACATTAAAGAAGAACAGTACGGTTATTTAAAAAAGAAGCCTTAATATAACTGTAAAACTACAGTAATTAAAACATGTCACTAAATACACATGTTTTAATGTGAAAAATTACATGGCCATTAAACCTTATTAAGGCCTATTAATCAGATTGGGGGTCAAATGTCTCTAGCTCAGGGGTCGGCAACCTTTTCATAGTCGCGGGCCAAAACCAAACTCATAATGATCTCGGCGGGCCAAAATAAATTTCTCAACTCCACATCAACTTTTCTACGTTTTGTTAACATTTCAAGATTGCAAAATCAATTAGAAAAATATATGTTTATTAGTATTACTACCTAGTATTATTTATCGTACAGAACTTTAGTTAGTAAAGAACATGATGCAAACACATATGAAATAGCAAAACCAATGTCTGTTGTGTCATAATGTTACATGTCATAATATGTGTCATAACGTCATAATGTCATTTAAAATTACAATTGGATTGCTTCTTCTCTCACTAATGCATGTCAACAAACACACACACTTATTGGCTTCTTTCAAAGCATTTTCTTTGTCTGCACGCACACATTCTCAATAGACACAGTCAGGCGCATTTTTTTATTATTGCCGCATAGATTGTTGAAATTTATCAAAATCTAAGATTGCAGATGACACAGTGGGCCGTATTCTTTAATACTTCAGTAAGATGTCTCGGGCCGAATGATTTTGCTTGGCGGGCCGGATGCGGCCCGCGGGCCCTAGGTTGCTGACCCCTGCTCTAGCTAGTCAGTTGTGCTTTTGGAAAATGCACTTTTGCTTAAATTTAGCGAGTTAATAATTTTTAACATGCGTATCACATTCACAGTGTAAAAATGAGATTTTTAGGATATTCATGTATATTCTCTGAATGGTAAAACCAAAGAGGTTAACACACATGCAATCGTCAGATAACCTCGCGCCCACCCTCGGGTTACCAGAGCTATTGCAGTGTGTTTTGTATGATTTACATGTGCCTTTAATTTGGTAGAACCTATAAATACACTGGGTTCATGCAATGGCTGTTAAGTACCTTGCCCAAGGACAAAACCGACTACCCAGCAATTAGTTTCGAACCTGTAACCCTTTGGCTCAATGGTGACGCACCAAACCACCACACTAATCTGTCTGTTAAAGCAACCAACTTACATATTAATTTATTCAGTAATCAAAAGAAGATTCAACATTATCGAGGTGACCTTATTTTCACACACTGTGTTGGGTGCGAGAATGGCTTTCTTGAAAGGCTACTCAGAGAAGTTGCTGTCTGCTCTTTTAAAGTGCAACGTTAAACTTCAAATTTATCGGAATTCGAAACGCGATTCTGAGTACAAATACATTTAATAAATTTACTGTTTTCAAGTTTTGTTTGTATTCTTTAAATAAACAATGTTATTTATCGTGCTGGTTAATCTGTAGATTCGAAGAAGCTATCGTATCAACGGAAAGGACTATAAGTCTTAAAACACAGCTGCATAGACTAGTTGACTGTGTTACTTGTATCACAACAAATTTTCAGTCAAATTGGGTAGATTTAAAGTCCATAACCAGGGTACAAATAGTTGTTTTTGAGTAAAAAAACACACCCAATGTCACCTTTGAGTCTCGTGTGACCACATTTTGTCCGCCTCCACTTCTTTCACCAATGTTTGACAATCAAGGATGGTTAGGATTGGTAAGTTTTTATATCTTCTGTATGCATAAGTGTCCAACAACACATCTAGGCCTTCACACCTGCCCAAAAATTGAAAAATATGAAAAAAAGGTACACATGTGGATACCAAGAGGAGTACATTTTTCAGTCCTATATCACAAATCGGATTAACAGTCTGTATCGAAAGATTGTCTGGTATTTATAAAAGCCATTCGAAGTTAGGTTCTTGAAAAAATATCCGAACGACCCTCTACCGGAGTGAAAATAACCAAAAATGAGAAAAAATGACTAATTAATTACTTTGCTAATTAGCATAAGTAATTAAGTGTAAGATTTTAGACAAACAGTTGACTAGTAACATTTATCCACACTCAAATTTCTATAAATTTGGAGATTTTGGCAAAAAATTCAAAATAGCCCGTTTTTCATTTAGGAGGCGTTCAACTAATTATTTTCCCTATCTCTCCAATGCAAACTGACCTCACAAAAACGACTGTCACTCAAAATCCTGACATAGGAAGTCTTAGATTTTTTCACAATTTAAAATTGAAGCTTGGATCTGCAACCTAAACTCAAAACCCTACAAAATTTTGTTTAAAAATTTTGAGCCCATACCCCTTCGTACATCGGCAACTTTTTTCCAACAAAACAGCTAGCAGATGCACATTCAACACCTTTATTTTACAAAGCACTGCTCCACGATTACAAAACTTTACAGCTAAACGAGAACACCGGCGCGCAGCCTAGCACATGCTGCTTTCAACCAAACAAACATTGGGGAATCACCACCATTGTTACTCAGCAAAACACTAGTTTAAAACCAATGACTCATGGAGGGTACCACTCGTCACATCCTGCCGTTCATAGAGGTCTTAATTGGTTATACGCCATCTAAAATGTAATGTTGTATTTGTAAATTAAATTGATTTTTTATTACTATTGATATAACTAAGCTACTAGCAGCTGACTTCGAAATAACAATCTTTTAGTTTCCAATTTGATCCAATGGTGTCTCTATACTAATAATAGAATATTCATCCCAGTGAATGGGTAATCGTCAGCTGCTCTCGCGCCGTCTGGTTAAAGAAGCTATTGCAGTGTGTTGTGTATGATTCAGACGTTCCTTTAATTTAATAGAACCCATTATTCCAAAGGTTATGTAACGTCCGTTAAGTTGCCTTGCACATAAGGACACAACCGACTAGCTAGCGACCAGTTTTGAACCTGCAAATCTTCGGCTAAAAGGCGACGCACTAACCCACCAGACTTATCTGTCGGGCTAACCTTTCAAACAGGGCATCTATAAGTTCTTCCTCAATGCGTCAAACTACAAAAGAAATGAAACGAATTTTCAACTTTCATGCACATATTTCGGAACATAACACGTGAAACAGCAGGTGGAAATACCATTCCCAGGTTAAGCGCATCAAGAAAACGTATATAAAACGACGATTACCGCACATAATTAAGGTTTAACGTGAAAAAAGAAACAATTTGTCAGTCTACATGCTATATAGCGTTTCCGGCCCAGCATAATAACACCGCCCTCCGGTACGTCTTCCGCGACCGACCGGGGCGACCGCTGGACCGAAATGTCGGAACGCATTGAACGTGGGGCCCCCACCGACCCAGCCCACGATCATCGGCATGCACAAGTATTGACCGACATATCGGGGTAATTTTTCAGCACCACGTTTTCGTGTCTGTCGTAAAATAGCACGCTCAAGCTCATCATCTCGTCTGGAACGCAACACGGCGACGGAAGGTTCGAATTGATGTTGTATGCCTTGATGACCGACTGGATAATGGCGTGGTTTGAAAATTGCGCATTCTGTAAATGATGGCTTCGTTTTAGGAGAAAATCAATGGTAATTTTAGTGATAAAAGATTTTAGATAAATATATTATTATTTGCCCTGTTTTAAAAGCAATTTAATAGTAGTTTTAGTGATAAAAAATCAAATGGCCTTGTTTTAGAAACAATTTAATGGTTGTTTTCGTGGTAGAAACAAGTGAAAGGGAATTTAGATGATTACATTACCTGCTGAGTATTAAACCCACACAGCCCGGAGCAATAATAAGCGTCCAAGTGCGTCGGAGTTATGATCCATTCCGACCAACCAATATCGGCAAAATTGACGGTGAGAGGCTTCCTCGAGCAGGTGTGTTGCGAGCGATTCAAGTCCGGCGGAGGACCGACAGTTTTCTTGCATTTCCTTCTTCCTCGGCGGCCCCGTTTACGACAAGGCCGACGTCTTCGCCTTTTCGCTTTTTGTAGTTTTTTCGCGGATTTCTGGTCAGTGAGCGACTGCAAAACCGCTTTGTCAGCAATCCCGTTATCGTGAAGCTCGGTTTGGTCGTTGTCAGCCGGGTTTGGGAGACGGGAGATTGGGATTCGAGTTCTCGGAACGTTTTCGACCCGTTCTTCTCCCGGAAGAGAGTTGCTCCCGTTATGGGAGGATGTCCCACTCCTGCGAGTTTTGGAGGACCTTCGGACCTGTAATGCGTAATTACTTTAAACTAGTGATCGGCAACCTTTTGCACTCATATAGAGCATTTATTTTAACCGATATTGCACAAAATAAAAATCACTTGAGGCCGCAAAAAACAATTTTTTTCGCAATAAAAGAAAAAAACAACACTTTGTGAGATGAAGTTATCCCAATGAGAACTACACGTTTTAACACCCATACAAGTTTTTATCCAAATTAAAACAAGTTTTAAAACACTCATACAAGTTTTTATCCCAATGACTTACCCTTCGAGGGGCGTGAGCTTGCAACGAAGCTGTTAGGTTCCCAAGTCTGCTCAATAGTGCGTCCTCTGGTGTTGTGCTACCGGGTTTGGACACTACTGCTTTCGTGTCGTTTGAATATACAACCAACAATGGAGCCATGCTGTCGTGGTTATTGCCCGCTCTATTCGGCTGTGCTCCAGGGTGGTCACGACCTGTGTTGCGTTTGGACCGATCCGAACCCATGATCATGAAGTTGTCTGGGATGTCTCGTGCCGGTTGACGGAAGGAGTGGTTTTCGGGGACGGAGTCCGCATCTCGCTTTTGTCGCATTCCGCTTTCCGCGTGCTCAAACCGGACTACGATCAGGTGCCGCTCCGCTCTCGACCGATTTACGATTTCGGAAATATTTTCGCCCGACCACGCGGTGGCGCTAGTTTGCCGTAATCGCACCAAATTTCCATTTCGCTCGAAAAACTAAAGATGAAATACAAAATTAAATAAATCACCGTTAATTGTAAAGAATCGAAATTAAATTGTTTAATTAAACTGTCCAAACCATTATGCAATTAATCCTAAATCTATAATCAAAATATAATCAAGTCCTCTTCTTTCAAATAAGAAACAAAATACTTACAAACAAGTACTTACAAAAAATACTTACACACTACAAAATACTCACAAACAAGAAACAAAATACTTCCATACTTACGCTATGTTTCTATGCTTAATCTATGTTCAAATTTTAATCAACAAGTCGAATTCTCTAAAAACAAGTAAAACGTTTCTCTGCTTACATGTATAGTCTCGTTCATCTCGTTTCGAATTGTAATTTGTCTGTAGCTTCCCATGATAACCTGTGGAACGCCTCTGGACGCGTTGAACACCCCATTCATATCAGGTGTGATGTCTAACCGCAGTTCTGATTTGACCACAGTCTCAAACTCGGGAATCGAGGTGACGTTGAACGCGAAGGCACGCATCGGTCGGGAGTTCGATTCAGGGGTGGAAGATGATGTAGGAAGAATGAGGATCGGTCTCCCTTTGTTCCTTGATTGTGACGTTTCGTCGCCTGTGATAATTAAATTTTAAAAATTTCAAATTTTTGTTATTTTTAAATTATCAAATTTTTTAAGTTTAAAATTTTGAAAATATCAAATTTTGTAAGTATTAAATACAGCTTTTTCGTGGAGTCAATTAAAATTTCTCGGTGATTTCGCTCGGAAATAACTCGCGTTCGATAATTTACTGTAGAACGCGCTGTGTGTCGAATAGCCCGGACACAAAGAATGTGTGAAAGTTGGTGGGATGAGTTTCGCTCCGCAAGCACAGGTGGACTACATCGCCTGTGATCCGACATAGTTCCGTTTTGGTTTGCACCGTTGTTCTTACGAGCGAAGCCTATAATTTTCCACTTGAGCGGCCATTGTGCGAGGCGCGAAGTGGTTATTATCCCATCCCCACCGCTCAAGCTTATGCTACGAAGAGGGCACGGTGACACGGCAACCCGCCGTAGTATTTTAAGCAGCAGTCTCGGGTTTAACGATGTTTTCTTTGCTCAAGTTAATCTACACCACTTACGACGTGGTGACGCACACACCACGAATTCTCCAGCAGGTGGATTTACGTCCCACTATTTTACAACGTGAACGATCGTCTATTTTAAGATTTGAACGTTTTTATGGCATGAACTTAAATAACCTCGGACAAATGTACAAATTAATCAAGACTTTTTATGGTTAAAATATGCATTTAAAATACGAAACTAGGTGATAAAATATTGACGTCCGCCGAGATACCAGCCGCCAAACGCCGCAGACAGAGAAAACAAACTCGTTCGCTCAAAATTGAAGTCTTGCTGTGGTTTTGCGTTCGGATTAAAAAGTTCCAAGTCATTTATCATTCTAACGCAGTGGCACAGTACATATGCACCTGTTGCGTGCTGTGTAGCAAATACGTGATAAACACTAAACTCAGACGCTGTAATACACATCACTGGTATCTTTAGCTAATGTTATTGGCGTGAGCGACTAGTCGTGACACAGAAGAGCTTTTGCGGTCACTTGGAATTTAATTTGATTAAATGCGACAAGTGTTTCTTTTTGGTTTTGTTTCCTTGTCAATAAAGTTCAGTCGGCGCGACACGCATTAATATGTTGTTAACAAGAAGATTTCCCATTACAGGGCGTGACGCAATCCGCGTAAGTGTTCCGCGGGGAATTAGAGCCTCTAATAACATCGGGCTGTCCGTCAACGGATCACGCGGAACCAAAATGCCGCTTGAAGGTCAAAAGCCATCAGGTTCAAAAAAGTCCAGCCAATACTCCGCAAGAGTACAGTGTCGCTGCTAATATAGCTTCGACTTCAGTTTTTACGCTTCGTTTCTTCACTTATTTTCAGTCAATAAGTTGTACAGACCCGGTTAAGTGCATTCTTGCAGCGCTGAATTCCGACCTTATTGCCGAACATTAAGTAAATGACTTCAATTATAACGACCAACTAATGTTTAAAACAGTGCGTTTGTTGGTAATATTTAACTTTTAAATCGATTCTACACGAATTCAGCGTCGATTTCTGTGTTTAAACGATCAAAGGGCTGGTGGTGAATTCCGACAGTCCCGGAATTAACCAAAACACCCACGAAGTTGGCTATAATTTATCTTTACATGCGGTCTTGTTTCCCACGTTCTCTAGGGGATGTGACTCCCAGGGAATTTCACTCCACACAGCCACTAAAAGCATGGGAACCGCAACGTTCGGTTGAAAGTATTGAAATGGAGATTAAGTGAACAAATATGTTGGACAAGAAAAACTCTCGCTTGCCAAAATCGCTACGAACCTGCGACTGAGAAAAAGCTCCGAACTGTGTTCCCTTGCGACCGGGTCTGCAGCGGCAGGACGTTTCGTTCGGCCGAGAAGGTCTCGTAGAGTTGCAGCATAAAGTCGGGCGGGTGAGGAAGGCCTTGTTCTTCTTCAATCTCGGTAATTCTTGGTCCGGTAAACGTAGGAACCGATGGTGGAACCCGTCCGAGCCTTGGTGACACCATGTGGTCGAAACCAAACATTTCGATCATTGTGTTTCGAAGTAATTCTCTCTGCGGCTCTTCCAGAATTGTATCAATCTCAGACGTTCTCTTTGTCCCTTTGCGCGATTTATGCCCTTTCCGACCCTTCCGTCCCTTTCGCTTCTTTTGCCTCTTATTCTTTCTTTTTCTGGCTCTTCGAGCTTCCGCATTTTCGCTAAGCGGAGTCGAAATTCCCACTTCAGCGTCGAAACCCTGACCAGGTTCCAAACGCGTTAATGTCCTATTTGCAGTGGCGGTATTTTCACCTCGGTTTCTTCTCGGCCTTAAATCGTTTCCGCCCCGACGGTCGCCACCGCTTCTTTGTCGATTTCTTCGCGCAGAAACTAGAACCAGTAGAGTCCAAAAAACACCCAGTAGCAGAAGAATACGCATAGTACTTGCCAATCTCATTTTTATTATTTTTATAAAAACCTTAAAAATCTGCTTAAATATAGATTTATTATTCACCTGCTATCAGAGATGTTACTGTTGTAATGCTCACAGCAAACTGGAAGTCTAAAGTACGGACACTGTGCTCTATGTATGAAGAAAAAGGAAAAAAGCCATTCGACAATAGCGGCGCAATTGTAACTTACTCTGCCTCAAACCAAAAGTATTATCGGCAAAATAACCACAACCACAAAACACCTTATATTTGGAGGACAAATACTTTTTAAATAAACCGATAAAAATGCATGTAAACACAACAGAAAAAAGGTAACTACACTGTGATTTAAATATATAAAAGTATACTATAAAGCATAATAGTGTATTTTCAAAACGTATTAGCAAAAACATAAATATTATATAAACACTGTGTAAATACCTCGTTCCATTTATATTCATTTGAAACAAAACCAAGACACCTAACACCTTATAATTGTAAGTCGAAAAGCAAACATGCAATAACATATTGGTACGTTATGTATGCTTTTATAATTAGGTTGTCGTTTCACATTCCTGTATGGTAGTTGATCATTAAAAAATTATGATTCAACAAAAGGCTTTTGTTGGCCATTTGTCATGCACATAACTTGAAATGTATGTTTGCTAATTTGCGGTGTTCACACCTCTGCTGGTACATGACGTTATCTTAGCTCGCCCACACGAAGCTTTATAAGGAAAGGGCTTTTAATGGCGACCAAGATTTTAGCATTAACACTTAAGGCCGCGTATTAAAAACGAATTTACGAAATCTGAAAGGCATTGATCTATTAGCGTGGATAAATGCAAACATTCAAATTTGGCATGGCTGCAAAACCAGTTCGGTGATAAAAGGGTCAACAGGGTCAAATAGCAACTCCTCGCACATTTTACCAGCGGGTAAATAACCAAGTTCCGATGTGATTAAACCTTGAAGCTTTGATCTCTACCAAAAAAAGATAACTCTTAGTCAAGCACTGCCTAATTGGTCGTAATTTGCAAGCTTAATTGCCCGCTTGGCAAACAAAATGAGATGATAACACCGGGGCTAAGTTATGGCGGTCAACAACAGGTGTGAGAGGTGCTGATGAAGCCTCATGAAGCAAACAACGTTTTATCGCGAGCAGCTATTTACCATCGGCTGATATATCGAAGCAGATTATCTAATGGAGTTTTTGGTGCCCCTTAAATACTAAGCGAAACAATTTAAAATGAGCGAAGAACATTTCTTATTAAAAAAAAACAATTTCATCCCTATTCGCTTATTTGTGGGCTATTTTACAGATCATGGGGCGCAACAAGGTAATCGTTTTTAGAAATTAAATTGAGATATGATCAAAGCAAATTGGATCAAAAATCTCACTTTAGCCAAGATCATATCTTCTTTACATTTTGGGTCAAATGCTGGATTTCTCTCTGCGGAATGCCGCCATGTATGCTAAACGTTGCAAATCATGCGCCTTTAACCAGCCGCGGTGGCTTCTTGTACAAATACGTGAAATAAATATCGGAAGCGTATATGGCTGCCGTTTAATTAATGATTTCCAAGTCTTCGGATACTGTCGGGGCCGATTACTTTCGGCCTCGAGCTTACAGGCCCGTCAATATATTTGAGTCGCCTGATCCACTGTTTGACTTGGACGATTACGCGCAGCTGGGCAAACAACCCAAAACACGCAGCGTTATCCTATGCTTTGCACCGGCGAACTCACAGACCGTTCGTCTTAATATCACCCATAAATAATTAAAACAGGTGTTTTCTCTTCTAGTACGCTGTTTTTATCATTTTTTATTGCTCAAGTTTGTTATTTACAAATATCTAGTTTAACAACTTTATTATTAATAATTTGACATATAGCACGTTGGGGGTTGCAGGCTTGCACTAAAAACACAAATTAATCTCTTAAACTGTGGCAGGTGATCTTGTAATCTAATGCTTCGCCTGCTTTTACACGCTGTATAGGCAACCTAGCCAAGAATTTGAATTATCGCGGAAGGGTTGAACAAAAGAGAGAAACTAAGGGAATGTTGCGGTAACACTACTTGGCATTTACCACCACTTCGAGGAAGATTACACCTCTGCGCTATATACTTGCAATTTGGCTGCTTTGAGCCACTTATACACTGTTTTGACAACCCTAAGTAGAAAAAAATGCTACATATTTGGGAAATTGTTTGGTGTCATTTCGTATTTTAATCATGGATGTTAGTAGATGTAACAAACTGTGGTTTTGTCTTTAATACAATTGCTTGGTTTTATAAACAATTCGTTATTAATACACCTCAACCGTGAATTCTTTCCTTGATGGGGCAACAGGGGGGTTAACGGGCTGGAATATATCTGGGCCCAGTGCGGGCAGACGGCACGCGAGCACGAGTTATCGTTTCAACACAATCCTAGCACCAAGATTTGCAAGTGTGGAAATCTAATCGGAACTGCAAACAACCCGCAACGATGAAAGACGGTTGCGATAAGATTAAAGCAGCTAAGGTGCAACCACGCCCTTTAACTTCAATCGACTGCATATATATAACCACAGAAGGAGTTGCTTTGGACCGACGTCATACGGAATGGTGACTGAAGATTTGCGCAGCTGTCACAATAATTTTTACGAACTCGTAATCTCGGCTGCGCAGAGAATCCGTATGTTGGTCCGGCTTGTTTTCATAGCGACCGTTGGTCACTTATAATTTCGCGGCACACCTGTGCTCCAACTGCTGCTGATTGGCGGAACACTCTACTATCCTTTATCTCGCATGATTTGGGGAAATCAGAGCCTCAATTTAAAACCGAATCCGAAAATGGCGGGGAAATTGTGGTGGTTTTATGTGGCTGTTTTGAGAGATAGTTCTTGTCAAAAGCCTGTGGGTGGGCTGTAACTTTATAGGAGCGACTGTCAATGTATAAGACAACTTTCAAGCTGTCGTATTCGATCGCAAGTTGATCATGACGTAAACCGCAGTTGAAAAGAGGTTGCTTTGAAATCTTCACAGCGAAACCGGCAATGGTATGCGGGTTTATTTCAACACCGTCACCAATCGTTGTCATTCTTTGGTCAAGCCCACAGGTTGGCTCAGGTGTGCCGATGGCAGTTCGGGGCATCTGCGCGATCTAATTGCGCGGATATATTTCCCAAATACGCCGGCATGCCGCTCGACCGGACGGCTTTGCCGAATGATACGAACTTTCTGCGATTCTACGCCGAACGAAGCCGTGACGAAGGGACACACCTGTGCACGTAGCAAAAGCCGCCAGCTGCTAATATTGAAAGCACGCGCGTACTGTAGACAAACGTAACGGCCCATTGAATTTTCATCTCCCGGTCTAATAAAGTGGAAGCCCAACCGGTAGATGGTTATTGGACTGATTAGTTTGAATCCGATATCGAAAATTGCACGTCTAGAGGTTGGAACGTCGGGTCAAATGGGCGAATACCCAAACAAGGATATTGATACCACTGCACAGCTGTGGAGACTTCCCATAAATCCGTTACCGCGGTAGCTTCTTTGAACGTTCGACATTTCGACCGCTTATTTGCGCTTATCGGAGCTAAAACCATCTTAACTCGCGCGCATATTTTGCGAAATTCCCATTCTAGCAGGGTGTCGGTTTGTCGGGGTCGGAAGTTATGCCCCCTAATCCCCCGCTTAGGGTCAAGGCTAATCAGCCCCTGGTTAGCGGCAAGGGTCAAGTTACAAAACAACCCAGCAACAGCGGAGTTATCGAAACGCGTAAAACCTTTCCGAAAGTGCATTCCACCCACAAAACTTTGAATCCTTTAGTCCAATTCCAAAAAGTGCGTCCATTTTGACACCCGCATCAATCACCGTAGACAACCATGCTATATTTATATACTGCGCACATACAAAACGAAACGAAATGCGGGTAAGAAATGGATCAGGTGTTTTTCATGTCTTTCGTCGGGTGATATGGTCGTATATAACAACCTGAATGTACTGGTCCGTATCAATCGGAGAGCGGTTCGAATTATCACCAGGTGTCGCTGCCTGAAATGTCAAAAAATTGGTTCAGTTCGGATAAAAATTAAAAATTAAATTTATTAAAATATTATTTAAAAAAAAAATGTTTTTTTTATTACTTATTCTTAATTATTCATTAATGTGCGGTCGTGTAGCGGAATGGTTAATTTAATCGATACAATACACCAATTATTAATAAAGATTACTTCGTGCCCACTGCCGCGGTATAAGAGCTATTGCAGTGTGTTGTGTATATTTCGTCCCTTCAGTTTTAGTAGAAACAATCCACTGGGTTCAGACGATCACCGATGCGTGCCTTGCCCAAGGACACAGCCGACTAGCTTGCGACCGGTTTATACCACTTAATCTTTCTCTGAAAGATACGAAATAAGCCACCCAACATCATATTGCACAAACTAGCCACAATTCCTCAACGATTTGGGTCGAACCCCTCGTGTTCACAGCCCAGTCGACTACTATATGTTTCTTGTATAAAAATTGGGGAATCCCCAGAACCGAAACTAAACATAGATACCTTAGGGTCGACGTTCAGGATCTTGCGATCTCTTTTATTCTTGAAAAGCAGGCCCGACGCGTTTTCGGCGATGACTTGATAATTAGGGGTCGGGTTGGATGTTGAGGTCTGTGTCTCCCAGTTGTAGAAACTGGTCAATGTTCAAAGTTTACCCAACCGAATGGCGTGGTGGGTTAGTGCTGCGCCTTTAAGTCGAAGGGTTGTAGGTTCGGAACTGGTCGCTGACTGGTCGTCTGTGTTCTTGGCAAGGCACTTAACGGACATTGTCTGAACCCAGTGAAATCATGGATTTAATACTATATTGAAGGAACGACTCAATCATACACACATATTGCAATAGCTCCGGTAACCCGACAGTGGGGGCGAGGTCATCTGACGACTACCCGTGTGATAACGCCTGTGTTTGCACATTCACGGGAATAAACATGAATATTGCATCCTAAAGGGCAATTTTGTAGAGACGGATTTTACGTTTAGACGATTCGTAATGCATCCATACGAAAAATATATTGCATTCTCTCATAAACTGTAATGTTTTTTTAGTTCGAAGAGGAGTTAATTATAGCTAATGGCAACAAAAAAGGGTTTGGAAATATTCATTAGATGTGTAGCCGAATGGTTAACGAGAACGATTTATATACTTATTCTATACAAAAACAGTCTTATTTAAAACGGACTTTGTCGCGTCCCTTATGGGTTCGAAATTTAGACAAAAAAGATATTAATGACAAAACTTTTTTATTTAAATTTTTTATAAGAATTTTGGGTGAAAAAATAGCTCGGCACCTGAGATCGGAAGGGCGGGGCAAGAGACGTTTTTTCCCGGCGAAGTAAGGTTCAAAATCCTCGGTCTTGAGACGGTGAGCAAAATCAATATATCCGGAAATTTCCTGATTTCGCGAATTCTTGTCGCGGATGAATATAATGGACTGTTGAAACAAAAACATCGGGTCGGTTGAACAATTTAAATTAATATCATTCTACTAATAAAAAACGGCCTTAGTGACGAGACCATTATGGGTTCAAAACTTAGTTCGGTTAAAAATGTAAAAAAGGCGGGAAAAGTTGGGTTAACATCAAAAGTTTTTCTGAATAACCTAATACCGGGGACAACAGCATGCAAAATGACAGGGTAAAAAGGTAGTGTTGTACCTATAGCGTGGCAATTAAGATTCGCTGAGTGTACAATTTAACCAGCACCTGCAACAGCCACCTGGTCTGGCCATTGTTAAGTCACAAAAAGGGTCGCACGTGTCAGCACTCCGTCGGAAAAATCTCTTTTTACGCGGAACACGTGACACGGGCAGCAAAAAACAAACACGGAACACGAACGTTCATAAAATATTTCCGCGATCGGTTTAATTAAAACTTGGCAACTGGACACCTCGGCCACTTACGGTCATCTTTCCACTTCTGTTTCCATCCTCGCGTTGCCCCAATGCTCGAAGGAATGTGTTCTTCAGGTCCTTGCCTGAACTTGAAAGGGCCCTGCGGACGAAGTTTAGTGTGAACTTGGTAAGTTCGTCAGTACGCGCTGAGTCGTACGTACTGATTCGGTCGCACTGATTCGTACGTACTGATCCGTCAGTACGCACTGATTCGTATTTAATGATCCGTCAGTACGCATTGATTTGTACGTAATGATCAGTCAGTACTGACTGATTCGGACACACTGATTCGTACGTACTAATACGTCAGTACGCACTGATTCGTACTTACTGATCCGTCAGTACGCATTGATTTGTACGTAATGATCAGTCAGTACTGACTGATTCGGACAAACTGATTCGTACGTACTAATACGTCAGTACGCACTGATTCGTACTTACTGATCCGTCAGTACGCACTGATCGGAATTCCTTACTCCAGACGAAAAATATATATTTTCATTCTCTTATAAACTGTTATTTATTCTTCTATACATATATTACTATTTATAAACTAAATATTAGGATAGTATAATATTGGGATCAATATAATCTGATGATTACCTGTGTGTTACCGTCCCTTACGTTTTCCCATTTACGGGAAAAACATAAATATTCTATCTTATCCTAATAGTTATAGTTCGGTTTATTCATATTTTGCCATTGTTTTAAATAACGGCAAATAACAAAAATCAGTGGCACAGAAACAGAAAAAAACATCTGATGTAAAAAAATTATTTTGGAACGGGTGAACACTGATTCATCGGATTTTAATGAAAAACCAATATATTTAAATATACCGAGACCGCAAACAAGACTTACGTACCTACTGCTGTGTTAACAGCTGGTTTCGTTGAGGTTTACCAGAAATGTAACAGACTGTGCCTCCTTAAAAGTGTACACAAGAGGAAAATTTAAAAATTATTTGTCACTAACTCAAAATCGTTCTTTTAATTACGGTTACCTTCGATCCGAAGGGAACGTATTTTGATTTTATTTTTTTATTTTTTTAATAACATCTGTTACTGTAAATACGTCAAGAAACCCACGAAATAAAAAATAAGTGCCAAGCGGGAGGTCCGGTTTTATATATTCAATTGTATGTGTTCCGTTTAATATCCGGCAAACCGACTTGAGTATATAATTAAATACGTGATCAAATACACCACATGGCCCTTTACTATTACGTCAACGGTATATGTCAAATCTACAACGAAGACCTTAAAGTCGATTTGGTTACGAATAACAGATTGTTAGTAATACCTTCAGAGGTTGAAAACTCTGGTAATGAACCTCATAAAATGAAAAATTCAAGTCAACAAAAATCTCCCACAATATTCCCTGTCATATCTCTACCAAGTAATCAGTGGCTAAATTAAAAGGTGGTGGCTCGATTATACAGTTATTTCAGATTTGGTGGCGTTCTTGTGGAGGTGTTGCATTGAGCCGCATATCAGTGACACGTCATCAAAGATTAATTGTACACAGTTATGGTAAGATAGAAGCGTAACATTGCTGATAGGCAGTCACCGAATACTCCGTTACTCTCCCCGTGCTAGCACACCTGTTCGGGCTGTAATTACGCGAGCTCGCCTGTGGGACAAGGTATCATGTCTCTTTCGATTTTTCGACAAGCGAATTTTTGCGACCAGTTTTGCGTTCCACGAAAACTTTAAACGTAAAAAGTTGACATTTTCGTCGCCGAGGTCGGTCATTTTGCGACCTTTAGGTGTGCGATTTAAGTCCTTCAATAACCGGCGCGTTACATTAAGAACGGAAACAGTTTATCTGATGCGAGATACGTTGGCGGACATCGAAAGAAGTGGCGCAAATTGGACAGCTTGTCAGAGAGAAAGCAGAAACTGAAATGAACTTCCATTCGGGCCGGGAGAACAGGTGCGTTGGCTGGAAGGAGATAAACAAAACAGAGCCTTCTTTGTCTAGTATTTTGGCATGGATTACAACAAGCCGATACGTCGTTTTATCAAGCGCCAATCTAGACTTAAAATAAACGTACGAACATAAGGCAAGTTTTTCTTAAAACAGAAGAACGTGATACATAATTAAAAAAGCCTTTAAAATTGAATATTCTGACTCGGTGTAATGATAAGATCGCCACACACCTGTTAACGGCACTCTACCACGTATGTTTCAAAGTATTTTAAAATTCCGTCCAAGTTCAAAGTCACAAAGTCAACTCTATCTCGTTATCCAATTAGCGTGTGTACACAACATGACTGAAAATCGGAAAATAAAAATTCGTGTCGCTTCGAAGCGTGCAGTTTCTCGGGGTTCGTATTACCAGCAGCAGGTTCTGTTGATTCGACAGCCGAAGCGCCACGTCAATTAACCTTAAAAGAGGAAACGAACCAAAACGAAAGGAGATTACAAGGGCGGGTAAAACACGTGCGTCTTGACCCTGGGGTAACCGCTCGACCCCGAAGGGTCCATGGGTCGCAACCCGATCCCGCATAAATCCCAACCAGCAGATGTACGGAAGGATGCCCACATAGTTTGTTTAACCAGCCCACCCGCGTTTAACTGCGTACAACCAGCGGCTCGGCTACACACCACCTTGCATGCGGCATGCCGACCTCATGGCACTGGTATACACTCGTTGTCATCAACGCCATTGTTCTACACGAATCAAGCAAGACCCGTGCACTAGAAGCTGTCACATGGAGCACCGATATGTGTGGAATTGATACGAATTCTTATCGAGAAACCACACTTCACTGCAGCAAAACCAAGCCCACAGTGACGTATTGTTGCAATCCGTACAATAGACCAAGATGATATGTTATGTTTATCGCAGAGCTTAGTTTCGAAAGTGATTCGGTTATACAACCTTGCCCAGCTGTTTACTTTTCCCCGTACGCGGTAAACAAAATAATCTTGAGAAATATGGCAAAGCTACTGCCGCAGCTGGAGTTGTTTTGATACAGCGCAGGTGTCCGTACCAGCCACATGACAATGGGATAAACCTGATAGACGTTATCGCCACACTTTTCTACAAGTGAAATTTAATCGTTGGTAAATAACCGGTCGGTTTCCCCGGTTTACCGTTTCACGCCGCTTTGTAGAAGCTTTAGAGGCGCGAATAGAGAGAGAAATCTAATTGTTATTTTGGCCGGAACAAAAGTTTTGAGTCGGATCAAAAGGGATTGAAAATCATGCGCCAATCGAGTTTTAACCGGTTCTCGCACCTTGAGTACTTAGTCCAGCGTGTCAGGTAACATCCGCGTCAATAGATAGTTACATGGTTAGCGACTGGGCGACGTAATGTGCTCAAATTCGCGCGGCAGGTGCGAAGCGAAAGTGGTGGATATCGTATGTCCGCTTATTCACCAGAATCGCGATGCAGCCACGAACAAACGAAGAAAAGAACCGATTCTCTCCGATAAATAGAAACCGCAAAACCGCTATTTCCAAGCTTGCTCGGTACGGCGATCCAAAGTTTCAATTAAAACCTCCGAGAAACTGTTCGAGCGGTCTCACATAAACAATCCGAACCTTTTCAATGGAGCGAATCAGTCTGGGAGGTCTCGGAAACGTTCAATCAAGTCAGGACACCAGGAAATGGGGATTATTCAGGAGCTGTCTCGTTTCGACATTACAGTTTGTAAAGCCGTCACGTTAAATCGACCACCATGCGAATACCTGGATTTTCTTGCGGTGATGTGTTTTACCGGGCTAAGTTTCGGACCCATGATGCACTCTTCACTAAAACCGTTTTAAAATGAAATATATAGATAAATCGGCGTCGTTAACCATTCGGCAGCATGATCGTTTTTTTTTATCGGGCTAAGTTTCGGACCCATGATCTGCTCGTCACCAAGACCGTATTTTTATAAAGTATGCGGTTTTTGATTCAGTTTCGTTAACGATACGACCGCTCAACAGGGGCGCGTTTTTCTGACAAATAAGTTGAATCCATTTAGCGATTGTGGTTGATGTTTCTGCCACAAATCTTGCTAAAAATGTAGTTGCAGTACGGACGAAAACGGATACGAAAATCGGATAAGCAAGTGATGTGCATTTGGAAAAAGGGTCACATATTGTTATTTTGACATTGTTTTTTTGTCCGTCTAAAATTTTAAAACGGAATTACTGAATCGGAAAATGTTTTTAGATATGAGAGACAACGTGACCTAAATATGTCAAAAAACAAAATTTAGGGCTTTACTCTAGGGGAAATCCCAAAATTCGTTAAACATTATTTGACGTTTTTTGGCATTAGATGTTCTAGAAATCATACCGCTTTAATTTTTTATTAATTTATTAATTATTTGGGAAAATTCACGAAATTTTGTATTTGTCGTAAAACGCATAACAGGAGTGTCTTGTGCGTCCGAGATCGTCTTGGCTCTAAGAGCATTCAAGTCAAATTTAATTTTCATATGAACCGTACGTGCTAACGAAATCGCAGATATTCGGTATCGGACACAGCACATACTAGGGGGATATCCAGTTTATTTTATCGTTTTGCTCCTTCATTACTTTACACAACAATGGCATAATTGTTTTAAGGTAAGGTGGTAGGATAAAACGGCAAAACCACAGTTGTAAAAACACGTCAGTGAATACCCACGCTATAACTAAAAAATCACGTGGCCGTTAAATCTTTCTGTATCTGTGATGCAACAACGTCCCAAATATGATTGACACCACGAAATCCGCCCAATCGAGACGCTCGTGTAAACGCCGGAAACCTGTTTTTTCCTTTTTTAAAGAGCCAAGTTTAGAATATAATATGAGCTCGTCGGTAGTATCGCTTTTGTATAGGAGTCGGTATATGTATCGGTTGCTTTAACCAAGACCGTCCTCGCAAAACTGTTATCTTTTGGGCGGAGACTATTATAGCTTAACAGCGACACCTAACGACTAGAAATTACAACGGGAATGAGATATGACCTATGTGTTCCAAAAATACAAATATTTACGTTTTATTTAAAGGAAAAAAAATGATCTTTATATATTAAACTGAAACCTATTCCATTCGTTGTTGGGACCAGAAATTGAACACATCAGATAATCTCGTGCCCACTGCCGGTTTATCAGAGCTATTGCAGTATGGTATATAAATTGGATTTCTTCAGTTTTAGTTTAACAAATTTATTGGGTCCCAGCGATCTTATAATGTCTTGCCAAATGACACAACTGTCCAGCCAACAGCTGGTTTTGAACCCACACTCTTTCAGCTGCCTTTAAACCGCTCTTATTGATTACACTGCCCGGTAAGTTGACATTTTTAAATAGGATACTCATGTTTATCTTTATGGGTGAATGGTTGTTATTATACACTTAATTGTCAAATTATCTTGTGCTTACAGTTAAGCATTAGTTAAAATCCTAGGAAACAATAGATAAACTTTAGTAACACCGTTTAGTCTGGTGGTTTAGTGCGTCGCCTTTCAGCCGAAGGGTTGCATGTTCAAAACTGGTCGCTAGTGAAGCAGTTGTGTCCTTGTGCAAGACAGTTTAATGGACATTGCCTAAAGGGCTGAACCCAGTGGAATGATGGGTTCTACCAAATTAAAGAAGTGTCTGAATCATACACACTACACTGCAATAGCTCCACACAAGGTAAACTGCAAATTGCTTGTGTTAACACCTTTAGTTTTCACATTCACCGGGATAAACATGAATAGCATACATTAGTTCAATAACAAACTTTAATCAAAAAGAATATTTTTCAAAAATTTTAATTTAAAGGTCAATATTTAATATTTGAGGTAGTTAACTGCTTTGTTCTTAATTAACCACTAAAATATAAAAAAAAACTGTTAACCAATTTGGGTTTATGAAAAAAAGCTAACAGTTACTGTGAAAAGCTTTCGAAAACTACGTACCTCTACCATTGTATGTTGTTTTTAGTCACCCTTTAATACAAAGCAATGTACAATTAAGGAGATTTAAACATTAAACGTTTTTACTAGAACATTACTTTATGCTAATAGTAATTGCTCTAAAACATTTTTTTACTAATCAGGTTTACAAAACTTTGAACCCACATTTGCATTACCAGTACCACATTTATGGTTAAAATTTTTGTTTGTTAAACCATTGGTTGCACACAAAATTTGCCCGGCTAGGGTATTCATGTTTATCCCGTGAATAAGAACACCAAGGGGGTTAACACACAATCATTAGATCAACTGGCGCCAACCATCAGGTTATTGCAGTGTGTTATGTATGATTGGGAGTTTTGGGACCTTTCTTAAATTTAGTAAAACCCATTAATCTGCTGATTCCAGGCAATATTTTTTAAGTGCCTTGGTGAAGGGTACAACCGATTAGCTAGTGACCAGTTTTAAACCTGCAAGCCTTCGGTTGAAAGGTGACTGACTGACCCACCAAGCTAATCGGACGAACAAACTTACTTTTGCTGACTCCTCTTTGATAATCTGGAAGCTTCAGCAGCTTGCTTCCTCGCTTCAAACTCTTCCCTTTTCAAGACTTCCCCGCTCCCCCGATATCCAAGTTCGACCAACTGACGCGCCAACTCTTCATCCTTAATAAGTTGTTTGAATATCGCGGTGGGTTAGTGTGTTACTTTAAAATCAGAGGGTTGCAGATTCGAAACTGGTTGCTAGCTAGTCGATTTAGTTTTTGGGCAAAGCAATAAATGGACATTGCACAAACCCAGTGGAGTAATGGGTTGTACCAAACTAAAGTGATTGCAATCTTAAATGTATCTGTGTGAGAACACTCTGTTATGTATTCATAAGGTAATCTGATGTTTGTCTGTGACATACCTAACACCTCTTAAGTTTTCATTCACTAGAATAAAACTTAAATATCCTAACCGAAATATATATGGGGCAGAAATTGGGGATGCTACAGTAACCCACTGCTTTGTCGGTCTTCAGAATTAATATATCAATAAATATGAATTCCACTATTATTAATAGGATTTGGAAAACACAATAGCCAATCTTACACAGATAATTGTAAGATAGTACCTCATGCCAGTATAAAAAAATATGGTAGAGGCAAGAATTATATGGTTATATATGTATACTTATTCCAAGTTAGTATTTTAAAGCAAAAATGCAGTTTACAGGATGCATCCAAGATTTTACCCCACTGTCTGCAATTTTTACCATTTGCACACACAATATCATAGAAAATATTTATAATTATACAGGCATCAAGCCCACTGTCGGGTTATTTGAGGTATCATGTGTTTAAAAAGTATTTGCTTTGTAAGTGGCAAGCCATAAATATACTGGGTTCAAGGGGTTAAGACAACGTTTACTAAATGTACCTGAGCTAAGCAGTTGGACCCCTACTAGAAAGTTCGTATGATGTGCCGGATATATCTGGCGTCCAGTATGGAAAGTACGGCAGCTGCACACTCGAATTTTTTTTCCCTGCGTCTTTGCACACTTGGGTAATTTCACACACGCTCGCGAGCTGGCAGTATAAACATCGTATAATTTCCAATAAACTTGTAAACCTACCTCTGGACCTCGGGTAATTTACTTTCCGTACATTTTACAAGTGTGCATTCTTGTACAAGTGTGCATTCTTGGACGTTTGCACACTTAAATATTTGGCGCGTGCACACTCGAGATCTCAGCGAAAATTGACGTACTTTCCATGCGGGTCTGGCGTGGCGCACGAACTACTTTTTCGGGAATTGGCGCAGAAAAGTCCAAAAATCATGCTGGCGTGGAGTAATTACACTTTCTTTAATTTACGTCAGTATTTTTGATACTTTTAGGCTTTATATTTCAAAGTTTTAATTAAAAATGTTGCAACTTTGTTTGTTGTGACGCAAATTAGTATTACTGGCGTGGCGCAAAATTTTGTTTAAAAAATGTTGGCGCAAAAATCCGGCGCACCGTAAACGAACTTTCCAATAGGGAGTTGGGACTTTCACTGTGTAACAAGAAAGTTTAAAAAATTAATGTCACTAGTGTACTATTCCGTTGGACCACAGAGTTCAGTAATTATTTCACACCCCAACACAAACATTAGTTTATTTACGTGTAAAATAAAAACGATTGAAATATATATTTAAGATCCTTCGTTTTATTAGTTATATTTACCTCGAGGTAATAAAGATCCAGAGATGTAATCTGTGAATCGAGGAAATCTTCGTAAGTCGCAAACTCAGTTACAATATTGTCGGCACCGGAACTTCCCTCTTCTTCCATAATTAAAAGATGGAAATTGACAAAATTTGAGACTTACAAGGAAGAATTCTAACAGGGGTTTACCCGTCGCAGCTGGTATTGAAACCATAGCAACTGCAAGATAGATATTTAAAACAAAATATAAAACATTATCGTTTTTTAAATAATTTTTTTTACAATGTAAATATATTTAAATAAAGAAATATAAAATAAAACTGCACTTTTCTCATTTTTATTGTTTATTTTTTACTGAGATTGAAATATTTCTGAGAAATATCCGAACACTTGTAGTGCGATTAGTTGCTAAGCAACTTTGGCGCCACTTGAATCTTTGCTGCAAGTTTTTCTTTACGAAATTTTCGTTTAGTTTTTCTAGAATATCATTTAAACAAATTAACAATATCTTAAGGTGTTGGCTATAGAGCACTAAAAATAACCAAGAAAAATGGCTGGCGGTAGTGGAGGCAAGACGGATATGGAGAGAATTGGGATTTTCAGTGAAGTGGGATATACGACGATTGGAGATAAATATCCTAAAGTCCATGCAAGCAGTTGTAAGCATTACTATATGTTTGTTTATTATTTGGATTTTAAATCACTAATATTTATAACTTAATCGCTGTTATCTTATTAACCCTTTGTTTATTTAGTTTTAGGATAGGGTTTTATTGGGTGCTTCACTAATCTGCAGGGGTCCCTTTATTTTGTACAGGTTCGCTTGGTCCGCTATGTCCAGCGCTATAGGTCCAGCGCTAGGTCCGCTAGGTTCAATGTCCTGCCTCCCTACTGAAAAGTTCGTATGATGTGCCAGATATATCTGGCTTGACGCACAAACTACTTTTTCGGGTATTGGCGCAGAAAACTCTAAAAATCATGCTGGCGTGGCGTGATTACACTTCCTTTCATTTATGTGCTTTATATTTCAAAGTTTTAATTAAAAATTATGGAACTTTGTTTGTGGTGGCGCAAATTAGTATTACTGGCACGGCGCAAAATTTAGGTTAAGAAATGTTGGCGCAAAAATCCGGTGCACAGAAAACGAACTTTCTAATAGGGGCCCTGCCCTATACACTAAATCTAACCCTGCCCTTAACACTAATCTTAATCCCAGAACTAACCCTGACTCCAACCACATGTTTAAAACTAACTCTGTCCGGCCCTTTGGGCTAACGGTTAAGTACGTCGCCTTTCAATCGAAAGGTTGCAGGTGCGAAACTGGTCGCTAGCTAATCGGTTGTGTCCTTGGGCAAGGCACTTTACGGACATTGCCTGAACCCACCGGATTAATGGGTTCTACCAAATTGAAGGAACGTGTCTAGCATATACAACACACTGCAATAGCTCCGGTAACCCAACGATGGGCGCGAGGTGATCTGACGATTTCCTGTGTGTTAACCCCCTTGGTTTTTCCATTCACGGGGATAAAGATGAATATCCTATCCTATAGAGGGGCCGATCTGCAGGACAGAGGGGCTGGATGAGAGTGGCGGGATAACACACTAACTATATCACCAGCGTGCAGCGGGATCAGGTTTTTTTTGGCGGGGCAGAGTATATAATAAGGGACATGAAATATATCAATATGTATCTCGTCTTGCTCATTGCAGTGACAAAAATACTTTGTTCCGCTTGTGATGTAGTGTGTTTTCATGCCCGGCTCATCCAGTCCCTCTGTACTGCAGATTAGTAAAGCCATTTACTGCTGACTCCTTGATTTCTCCTCAAAAATATAATTTCGTGCTAGGATAGCAGCATTGTTTGTACTTGAAAGTCCATAATTAAATTATATTAATCCGCTTGTTTCATACTCCCTCGTATCTATTAGTCTCAATCCACTGCTTACCTTAGAACTTATTGGCTGAATAGTTTGGGTGGTCGGCTTTTAGCCGAAGGGTTGCAGGTTCGAAACTGTTTGTTAATTAGTCGGTTGTGCCCGAAAGCAATTTCTCACTTATATGCATTAGCTTTGGAAACCCAAGGCAAACGCGAGATAATTTAACAACTTCCCATGTCATATTGCTTTCATTGCTTCCGTTCATTAAGATAAAACGTAAATATCCAATCCTCAATGACAAATACTTGCAGTGCCATTCAATGAGTCGGCATATAAAGGGAAACACATGCTTCCCGGTGGGAGCAAAACAAGATCAGCGCTGCAGGTAACTAAGAAGAATTTTTTTTAATCTTTTTTAAATCTTTCTTTTATTCAATTTTGAAAACTTGGTTTGAACCTTTTTTATTCAATTTTGCTGTTGTAAGTTGCAGGTTCTAATGCATATTGTATTTTGTACCAATTAATATGTTAATTACCTAAGTATTTTCATAATGCTGTTTATATTAGTTTTATTTAAAATAAGAATCATAAAATGAAAATTTAGGTGTATTACAGCTCGACTGTGTATATGAGGTTTACTGGTATTACTGTGCACTTAAACAAGCCACTTTACATTGCTCCAATCTAGTGGATTATACATGATTTAGCACCTCTATGATTGCAGAATTTAACCAGTAATAATTTTTCCACCAGGCTGGCTATTTTGACAACCAGTTTAAGCGAATAATGGAGAAGGAAGCTTATACGGATCCGATCAAACTTCGGAGACAGCATAGACTGAAAGAAGGCAAGAAAAATATCGGAAAAGCGTTTTTACCGAATAACGGAGAGAAATTGCCGTGAGTTAAAAAATAATAATTATGCTGTGGTTGTCGTGGGTGAAACAAAAAAGAATATTAGTGCTGAATAGTTTGTTAGGGTGTGGCACCATCTTTTAACTGTTAGGTTTCCGAAATGGTCATTTTCTCATTGGTGTTATCATGTGTAAGGCAATTAGCGGATATTGGCCAAACCTAATGGATTAATGGGTTGAACCCTTATCGACAGCAGTCACGAGGTAATTTGACGATTACTTGAATTTTTTCTCACTGTAATTAAAAACAAGAAAAAGACAGCAAAACACCATTTGTTTTAAAACGAAAAAATTAAAACTGAGAAAAAGACAGCAAAACACCAAAGCTAAATTGTTACATCTAAGCTTAAAGAGCATTTGTATTTTTCCGACAGTTGTGGACTGGGAAACCATTACGGAACATTTTCTGGGGCTATCGGTGCGTTTAGCCCGGTCGGAAGACCCCGCAAGTCTTACACAGCCCCGGGACGTAACTTCACAACGAACCCCGCGAAAAAGGGGACCGGATACGGGTGAGACATCACTTTGTCGTTAAATATTTAATTCTTATTTTCATTGGACTTTTTAAAGATCTTCAATAAAATTTAGTTATTTTAAAAAGTATTGAGAATTAGCTGTAAAATACTTGTTTTGCAGACGTTTCAGTTTACTATCTACCGCGACTACAAAATGCATTTATTTCATGAATATAGATGGGTTGAAGTAAGCTAGATATTTAGAATGTTAAAATGCATAACGCAATTGTATTGCTGTATCACACCTTCATTTGTAGCACTGGGAGGATAGGATATTCATTAGAATAAAAATGCAATCGGCGTTTAACACAACGGCAATTGAGATCACCTCACGCCCACCATCGGGTTATCGGAGCTATTGCAGTATGTTGTGTATGATTCACACGTTCAATTTAGTAGAACCCATTAGACTGCTGGGTTTAGGCTAATGTAGTGCCTTAAACACAGACACAACGACTAGCTGGAGATCAGTTTCGAACCTCCAACCCTTGAATAAAAGGCGTCATAATAAAGCTATTCCTGTTTTATAGCTACGTTAATGTTATACTTGGAAAGTACAATGAACATGCAGTAGAAGCATACGATCGAGCAAAGGAAGCACGTTGGGTGAGTTGCTTCATATTTTGTTGAATATTTATGAAGTGTGTATGCTATGCTGCAGCTGTGGTAACATTGCCTATTACATGGTGTAATGTTGTAATGCTGAAGGATTTTCATGGATTATTTATAAGGGTTGGTTACAATGCGTCATTCCCCATACAACAACCTGCCATTTCCCCAAACACTGGATATAATTCTTATGTTTTATGTAGAAGCAAAAATGCCATGTAGAATTTTAGCTGCATTTTGCAACAAATACCAACAGGATTAAATTGTCCACATTTTCCCACCCACTTGGTTTTAAGTGACTAAACCATTTAAGCCGATAATTTTTTTACAAACAAAAGGTGTCTAGTTACCAAAGTATATACAATTACTCAGTATATAAGCACATAATATGACTTTCAATCCAATGTCTTTTACTCGGCAGAGTCGGATTACATAAATAAATAAATTGAATTAATACGTTCCACAATAAACTTTTATTTGGTTTAGTTTATTACATTTTTGCTTTCTTGAAAAAACTTAAAAATTTAAGCAACATTAAAGATGATTCAACCATATGATGAAAGTAAAAATTAAACAAACATTATTTTGTTTTCCGAAAGATAATATTCTTTCAAAAGAAAAATTCAAAAGATAAATGTTATATTTCATAAAATGAAATCATAAATGTCCTAAGAGGACACTTCTATTTAAAAAGCTTTTGAGAGTAGATACCAAACCTCAAACCTCTGTAGCCCCAACTACTGACCTTAACCAGTGGACCAATGCAATATCCTATTTTATATCTTCTATTTAATTTCTACAACTCTTCTTTTATTATGACAGCGGAAGGATTACAGGTTCGAAGCGTCACTAGCAAATTGGTTGTGTTCTTGGGCAAGACACTTTACGGACATTGCCTGATCCCGGTGAATTATTGCGTTCTACTGAATTGAAGGAACACTTGATTCATACACAACACACTGCAATAGCTTCGGTAACCAGATGGTGGGCGCAAGGTGATCTGACGATTGCCTGTGAGTTAACCCTCTTAGTTTTTTTATTCACGGGGATAAACATGAATAACCTATCCTATCCTACATTTATTATTATTTCAAAGTTTCTTCTATATTTATTATCAGAAAGAGCAACAGGCCCACAAAGGCTTGTTGAAAGGAGGCCCCTTCAAACTGAACCTGCACCCCACAACTTATTTTGATTACAACCCGTATCGCTCGGACAGGGGGCTTGGACCCCTAAAGAAGACCCCTAGTAAACCACCTCCTGTTAAACCTTTCAAACCCAGCTCACCCCCCAAAAAGGTAATTAGGTTAATTTTTGAAAAATAGTTAATATGATATATAGATCGCATTAATTTTATTCCTGTTGGTGTAAAAATTACGGTCATGATTTAGGATATTCATGTATAATCCCCATGAATGGGAAAACGTGTGAAAGTTATTACACGGGTAATTGTCCAATTACCTCAAGCCCACCGCCGGGTTACCAGAGCTATTGCAGTGCGGTTTGTATGTTCAAAACTTTCCTTTACTTTTATAGAAACTCATAATCTACCAGTTCTAGATGATGTCTACTAAGTTCCCAATAACACAACTATCTTAAGAGCATATTGCATGGAGTTGTAATATATAGTCCTAGGAAAAAAACTTGTATTTGGGGTTTTACTTGTTAAAATGTAAAACGAAAGTGCTTATTCTTTTTCAATTAATAAACTACATTGAGGTGTGTGGTATTTAGGGCAGAAGACACAACAGAGTGACATTACACACGCCTATTAACAGGGTTGGGGGATAGGACCATCATTATATTCCAATGTATATTCCAATAGTCAAGTTACGTCATTTACACCTAATAACAATGCAAGGTACAAAAACTTGTGTCAAGGTCATGGTTAAAGACGTGTGGAGTGTTGGAAGTCTCGTCTCCTCTGATTTACGGGGCATTTTTATACATCAACATAATTTCCCATTATTTAATCTCATCGGCTGTTATCTAAATTTCGTTTTAGATTGCGGGATCAAAAGCGGGTACGTTTGACCCCTACCCCTCCCATTCAAACGACCCATACACGGTGAAGCAGAAGAAAGCAGCCATAACGAACAAGGATGGGAAACTCTTCCATCCAGCCCAGGGAATGAAATCGAGACCAACAGATTCCATTTTGGCACAGAACGTAATAAAGTAAGTAACGACCTGATTATGATATATGATATTCAAGTTTATACCCGTGATTGGAAAAGGTAAAACCAGAGAGGTTAACACACGGGCAATCGTCAGATCACCTCGCGCCCACCGTCAGGTTACGGAGCTATTGCAGTGCGTTGTGTATGATTATGACGTTCCTTCAATTTAGTAGAACCCATTTTTCCACTGGATTCAGGCAATGTCCGTTACGTGACTTGCCCAAGGAGAATTCAACGGAGAATAGTCAGTGGTCCTCGGTTAAGTTTACCCGTTTTCCTTAAAGCCAAAAATAAATAAAAAACAAAGTTTCATTTCTAACAAACTGTGTTGATAACCATTTTTTTTGTATTACAGGTCCGTTCACAGAGACAATTACAAATCCATCCGAAATGTTATGGCGTACTAATCATACGAGCTTTTTTTATTCGCCTTCACTATACTGTGGTGCCCATCTAGATTGTATCAACTAACCTTTGCAAATATTGCTCAAAATGTGATATTCAAATACATTGTGTTTCATTGAGATTTTTTTGTGCCTTTTCCACAACTATTTAAATGGGATATCACGTTTATCCTCGTTAATGGGAAAATGCAAGTGGCGTTACCACACGGGCAAACGTCAGGTTACCTCGCGAATACGTAAGTAAGCGTTACCACACGGGCAATTGCCAGATAACCTCTTTGGAGACATATTTACTAAACCCTTTAATCTACTGGTTTGAGATGATAACCACCAAAACCCTTTTTCAAGAATACAACCGACTAGCTAGCAATCAGTTTCGAATTTATAATCCTTTGAGTGAAAGTCAACGCATTACGAAATTATCATCTTGCAGCATTAGATCTCAAAAACCAAACATTTTTAAACAGTTTTTTATTTGAGTTGCTTTATTTCATCGCCAATAGTATCTTGCCCATTACTTCACTTGATTCAAAAGAAATTCTGAACATAATGAAATAGAGTAGGCCTAGTAGACATATAAATACTTAATGGGTGGATACTATTTGCAGTAAAAAAGAAATGACGAAATTTTGTTGGCTCTCTAAATATATAATGTTTGTTCCAGGGGTAGGAAAACTCAAGAGGCGTTATCACACGGGCGATCTTTAGAATACCGTGCCGGTCGTCAGTTTACTGGAAATATTACATTTTGTTGTACTTTATTGATACTTTAATTTATGTTGACCACATCAATTTACTGGGTTCAAGCGATGTTCGCTAAGTGCCTTACCTAAGGACACCCAAAAATACTACGATCGATCACTTTTGCATAGAACTCCACGATAAAGTGAGCTGTTAGGGGATAAAACGCCGGGTATACAGAATGAACTTGAATGTTCGTTCCCAACTCGTTTACTTGCTCAAGACCGTGTATTGAAATCTTCGTGTGGGGGAGGATCTGGTTCTGGTAACAAGAATGACAGTTTTCGTTAAGGACAGGATAGGATATTCATGTTCATCCCAGTAATTGGTAAAACCAAGTGGGGTATCACACGGAAAATCGTCACCTCGCGTCCACCGTCTGGCTATTGAAGCTATTGTAGTGTGTTGTGTTTGATTCACACCTAACTTCAATTAAGTAGAACCCATCGTTCCACTAGGTTCAGGCAATGTCTTTTAGGTTTCTTGCCAAAGGACACAACCAATATAGCGACCAGTTTTGAATCTACAATCCCTCGACTGAAAGGCACAATAATCTATCAAGCTAATCGGTCGGACTAATTTGATTTGATTCTGTTTTATATCGGGCTAGGTTCACACCCACGATGAGCTCGTCCCCAGTGGCGTAAAGTACCGCCGTGCGGCCGTGCGTCGCACGGCCTAACGATTGAAAAAAATATAAAAATTGTTCATATATAAATAGGGATGCACAATAGAATCTCGAATCTTTGAGATTCGAATCTCTAGGGATTCGAATCTTTTTAAGCAATTTAATAAGAATAGTTGGGATTTCAAATTAAAAACGTAAAATCGCGGTTGCTATTCATCGTTCAACAAAAATCGTTCCTTCAATTATGCAAACGTCAGCACAACGTCTCAGCACGCGTGCGACAATAGGTAAGCACGATTAGTTATCTTTTGCGTCACATACGACGCGCTTAAAGCGCGCGCACACACAAAGAAAGTAGGTCTCTTTCCCCGCGCTAATCACGTGGTTTATTGCACCTTTAAATATGACGCAATTATTGGAAAGTTATGTAAAGACTAGACAGGTTTATTTTTGGAAATATTTATTCCACTTTAACAACTATGTTTTTAATTAGCACAAAATATAAAATCTAAAATATTTAGTTCTTATTTTTGTTGAATTTATTTATATTAATTAATTTAGCATACTTTTCAATGAAAACTTAAGTTATGGGGGGAATGGTGGAATTGAGTAAGTCTTAAATTTCTCTCAACCTGTATAAAGACATATTGCTAG
>CH000114.1:41556-85407 GCA_000149265.1 Ciona savignyi | reverse complement strand
TAACTTTGATAAAAAATTAAATTAAAGGGGAAAATTAATCCAGACAAAATACAATATAGTCACTGTTGAATATTTGCAATTATGCTAACACTGTATTTGCAAAATTGAACGTTTTCGCTGTTCAGTTTAACAACCAAGTCTGTTTGTTTTATTCTTACATTGCATAATGTGTATGTAGCTGATGACGTGTTTTTAACTGCTGTGGTTTTGCCGTTCCTACTTCATAATAAAAGTATTTCCGGAGATTTATTTATTACTGTAATTTAGTTTAGTCTTTTCATTTTTTGCCCCAGGATTAAATATTGTCAAATGACCAAACCACCTAACAGGAAATAAAATAAAATAACTGTATATCAATATGCGGCATAACATACTGGAAAACGTGTGAAATGGGTTCCAAATAATTGAAATGTCAATTTAAGTATTTATGCTTACGGATGTGATTTAACTCAAAGGTGGTGTGATAAATCTGGCATGTATGTGTTTCGTTGATTACTTGATTATCACTGTTCTTAAGTTTCGATCTTTACTTGATTATTGCTCTAGTTTGTATGTCTGCAGTATATGTTTGGTGACCTAACATTGCCTGTGTTAAGTCCCTGGGTTTCACATTCACGGGGATAAACATGAATATCCTATCCTAACTATTCTATGACCTAACAGTTAACGCGACCGGCTCATATACCGATTTTTACCTAAAAACGGTCTTAGTAACTAGCCAATTATATCACTCCATGATTGCAAAGTACAGTTGCTCATAAGTGGTGGTTTATGGTGGATCGGTTACGGTTGTTAAACCACCAAGTGGTCAAATGGCAAAATAGTCAGCGAGTGATTTACTAAATCGGTTTCTACTGATTCACAAATCGGTTTCTACTGATTCACAAAATCGATTTCTATAAAGAAAACTAAAAAATACGACAAACATAATACCATTAAGAGGACCAAATGACTGGTAATTACGGGGTCGAACCGGGCTTGGTAAAACAAATTATATATTTGACCCGATTTCATATAATATTGATTCTAGCTATAAGTGGAATCACATTGGTCGTTCTGCCTAAGTGAATTTATAAAAACAGAAGTTTTTATTTAGTTTAGTTTTTTTCGTTTCCATGACGAAAACATGCAACAGGAACTTGTATATAAAATGAGAACAGAAAAATAAGGCAAAACGAGAAATAATTTACCTTGTCTGGCGCCTTGATGAATATCTTCATTCATAATTTATTCATTCATGAAAAGTATGAAAAGTAAAGGTTTTAACCTTTCCCACAAATCGTGTCTCTGCGATTAATGCCTGGTGACTTGTTATGGTTCATTTACGAGTCTCTTTATGAGATTTCAGTTGAATTAATGATTAACTCGAACGCTAGCTATTTCGTACACACCAGCATATCCAACAAAGTAAACAGCAGACATCATTGAAAGAACGGACAATAACACTTAGGTTCGGCGGGGTTTTCCGTTTCCAATCAAAACAATAACTATATAAATAAATACCACACTCCTTATAACACTTGTATAGTAAGCTATATACGACAACTGTAAATTTTGTAACAATTTGGTATATTTATGTGATCCTTAAATACGGTTATTCAGCTTTATTTCGATTTCTGAAATTTGCACCTTTCCCGTCACGCATCACCAAGTAGCGTGTCACGTGATAATTTTTACGCAGTTATGCTTCATTATGATAAAAACGTTGGTCTTTACGTAAATGTTAGGAAAACAATAGAAATATGCCCTGAATGACATTGAACACGGGTTGGGCACAAAAACTAACATTTGAAGTATAACCCAAATCGTAACACATGTTGGGAATTTTAATGATAAAATAATTAGTTTTTTTTCATAAAAAATACCGGTAGAAATATCGCTTGACAATAGAAATATCGAATCTTAATTAAAACCGACATTACATTATAGCATGGATGAATGTATATATATATATTTAGTATATATATATACATTCATCCACGTTTAACATTGTCTCGGTAAACCTAATGAAAAATCTATATATTTTTTGCCTTTTTTGGCTGTTGTTTTGCCACTATTGCCGTGGAAACTAAAGAGGGAAAATGAAGGAACGAGGAAAACCACGGAGTAAAATTAAGATAAAGTCTGGCATTATTGTTAATGCATGTTTAGTTCCGGCGTTAACATTAGGGTTTGGGACAAGCCTAGAAATAGTTTCCTTAATATTAGTAAGCAGTTTTCTTTCCTCCCCATTCTCCACTTTACTCCTTTTGGTGCTGTCCCTATTTCTACTGCAATACGTCATTTGATATCAATTGCATTGATACTTCCGTTCTATACAGTTCCAAATTCGGAATCTCGCCTTTGGACAACTTGCTACGTCCTCTACTCATATAAGTATAGGCTGTTGATATTTACACCGTTAGCATATGGGTAGCTTTCACTTTCTTACTTATATTGAGTATAGCTATTTAAAAATAAAGTGTCAGATTTAAACAGAAAAATCAAAGTCATTAAAACGATGATATTTTAAAACAATTCGACAAGAATATTTTTATTTAATGATAGTCAGAAAGAAAAGTCCAACTAGTTTTTTTTTACAAAAAATCTGCACTGTGTGTAGTTAAGTGTTTATATAGGCTATATATATTTATTTACAGCATTTAGCATTTCATAACGTGACGGGACCATTTACATTACTTAGCTGTGACCAGGATTTTCAACAATTTGATCCAGTTTTACTGTTTAATCTAGCATGTGGTGTGCTGGTAAATATTGCAAGTTAACGCAAATAAAAATGTGCTGTTTTGCTTTTCTAAAACATTTTCGCTGCTGTGTGTGCAGTGGTGTTGCCGATGGCAAACATAACCAACAAATATACCAGTTCTATCCCAAAATTACCTCATAGGGTGACGTTAACTTAAAAAGGTCAAATAAGAATATTCTGAATTATCACTTCGTTGGATTACCTCCGTTGCAAAGGGTAATCGTCGGATTACATCCTGCGAATGGTATCACCATATAATCTGTAAGTTAGTATTCTATGGTATATATCACACAATGGCAATACTGGTATAATATAACAGCAATTACTAAAATGGATAAGAATATGTTTACTTTGTTATTGTAGGTTTGTGTATTGTTAGTTATTTTTTTACAATCATTATTTAACATAGACACGAGGAACACTGCTAACAGACGACAGCGTGCAATGTTATATTTACAATAAAATACTCATACCATTTTATTCTATTTTTTTCACATTTTCACCTGTCCAGTAGTTCTATTCAGTTCACAACTTTCCTGTTTATTTCAATTCACAGTAATATTGTTATATCACAAAACCCGAGTTTTATGATAATAAATGGCGCGAAAATTAACTCCCATCTTTCCAAAGCTAGCTTCTGCTCGGGTTTTCTAAATCATTAAGCAACGTCTTATAATTGATTTTATCCACAACGCGATGGCTGTACTGATGTCGCCTTTTGCTGTCTGATATGCAGGTTATGTTTGATTGTGACTAAGCGGTGCCAAAGGTCACGAATCAGATATTTGTGGTTTAAACCGGTTTATTGCGAAATCCTTTTTTGTTTGTCCGCATTGTAAATTAGTATGTCGCCTTTCAGCCGAAGGGTTGCAGATTCGAAACTGGCTAATCGGTTGTGTCCTTAGCCAAGGCACTTAACATACATTGCGTGTATACAATACAATATGCAATACATTGCAATAGCTGCGTTGACCCGACGACGGTGGTCACAAGGTAACCCGACCAATCACCTTATAACCAGCACTTTTATTTTCTAACCCCAGAAATAAACCTGTGATAAGTCCCAGCCGTTTTACCAGCACCGGGGACAAACAAACGTATCCTGTCATATTCTATTCTCAAATGCGTTGTTATATATATAAAATATACTGTATATATATATATATATATATATAGGTCAATAACTTGTACACCAACACACATTTGAGTAACTTATGATTTTTCGGCGTTGAGGAAAAGGTGCGAATAAACAGGCAGTAGGCTGTGAATAATATAAAACTGTACAAAAAATGGCGATTGGTAAAAGTTACGAGATCTGTAGGAGTAGTTATATGTATCGGTCACGTTAACCATGCGGCCACACGACCGTACGGTCATATACAGATATACACAAAAAAGCAGTCTTAGCAACGAGCCCATCGGGGGTTTAAAACTAAAGCCGGTAAAAAAATTACGAAATGTAGGAGTTAATCCAATTGATGAAATCCGACACTTTGGTGTAAATTCCAGGTTTTCCTTCTGTAGCACAACCCTCGCCCCAGCTGGTAACTCCTAAAAGGTAGAAAACTTTGCTTTGTTCCTGTTCTATTCGTGTACACGCCAACGGACCGCCACTATCTCCTTGGCAACTGTCAACCCCTGAATCCTGTTGACAGAAAATATTGCCTTATAATGAGGTAAAAAAGTTAAGTGAACATGCGGAAGTCTATCGTCGAACAATCAGGAGTTTGACCTAGCAGACCATAACTTGTTGTTTTTATCGTAGACTTAATGTATTTGGCTACCTACCGAAGCACACATAGTCTTGTCAGCAACTTTATAAATGCCCAGGTCATTTCTTCCATATGCTCTACGGCAATAATCGAATTCATGAATTCTAACTTCTGCTTTCTGAAGCGTATGTGGATAATTAGCTGGCCCTGAAATAAATGGTACAATATATTAAATTGTAACTTTAAACAGAAAGTGATACACCGAGATGTATATATGCGAAAAATATAATTAACTAGTCTAGTTTCGAGCTAATTATAGGTTTGTCACGGAGGCTCCATTTTACAGTGTCTGTTCACTGACGTGTTTTAACTACTGTGATATTGCCGTTTTAACCCGTCTCCTTAACTTAAAATATTTATGCCGTTTTTTAGTGTAACTAAAGTGCCAAAAACGAACTAAACTATTAATGTAATTTCTAAATGTTTTGATCGACAATGGCACCGACCGTATGCCCTACTATGCATACAACATACTGCGATACAGCGGTAAAAGTTTTTAAACTTCTAGATCGTTTATAGCCTAATTGCTTGTATTCTGAAATGCGTTTATTTTGTTAAGTGACAAGCCAGGAAAATATGTAGTAGTTGTTAGCGTACAGTATGATTCGTGGTGTATGCGAATGGACAAAATGAAAGAAAAGTGGACTAACTATAAACTGCATTGCCCTTCTTTTTTTGCACAAGTTTATCATATCTATTTATTTTTCATTTTTAATTGCAATTATTATCGGAAATCACTAAAATAAAGTTTAGTGTGTTACAGATTAGTTTTGGGGCTGGGATTAAATTTAGGATTAGTTTTAGGGTTGATATTAGTGTTTGGAGCAGGGTTAGATTTTTTCATACTTTTAATAAGCAATATTTCTTCTTTCCTCCCTTAAGTGTTGTATAAACAAAAAACTTTTGCTGTAAACAAAGAAAATTATTAAAAAAAAGTGTGTGTACAAGTACAACCACTAAGTAGATGAAGCTTCACTAATCTGTAGGACAGGGAAAGGACAATACACTATATCACAAGTGGAACAAAGTATTTTTGTCACTAACATGAGTGGGGCGGGTTTTAACATTAAAAGATCTGGTTGGAAAAAAAACCTGTCCCGCTCATGTTTCCTGAGAAAAATACCCCGTCCAGATTACGTTATAAAACCCTCCTCGCTCAAGTTAGTGACAAAAATACTTTGTTCTTTTGTGATATAGTGTATTGTCCTGCCCCGCTGTACCACAGATTAGTAAAGCCCCATCTAGTTATTGGTTGTACTTATTCTCTTAGAATAGCAATAAATAATGAATATCGGGTACAACTTTGACACACTGATACATAAGGGTAGCATCTGTAAACTTTTTTTAGACCTGTCGGTGTAATATTGTTGCTTTAAATTAAATTGTTATGCTACACTTTCATTTTAATGTGTCTTATGTCTATATTTTTAATTTAAGCTAATTAGAAGTTACCAAAATGAGCTTATCTCTGAGAAACGAGCTTGGCCTTGAAAAGTCTAAACGACGAAAACGCAGAGAACTTTCCAACGAACAAAAGCAGGAAATTAAAGAAGCTTTTGAGCTTTTTGATACCGACAAAGACCAGCGTATTGATTACCATGAATTAAAAGTTGTGATGCGTGCTTTGGGATTTGAAGTGAAGAAAGCGGATGTGTTAAAAGTCCTCCGTGATTACGACCGCGAGGGATCCGGAACAATAGGATTTGATGATTACAATGAAGTCATCACAGAATGGATGCTTGAGCGCGATCCACAAGAGGAGTTATCCAAAGCTTTTAAACTTTTCGATGACGATGATACCGGCAAAATTTCGCTTCGGAACTTAAGAAGAGTAGCACGGGAGCTCGGGGAAACGATGCCGGAAGAGGAATTGAGGTCGATGATCGATGAATTTGATGTAGATGGTGATGGGGAGATTAATTTGGAGGAATTTATTTCTCTGATGACAGGAGACACTTAGACTCGATAACTTCTGATCCACTTTCTTTATCTCTTCAAATGTCTTTAAATTTACTGAAGTATTTATTATCATACAACACGCTTTATATTGTCCACAAGATGTATTTTTTGCATGCTTTTTATACATTTAAATATTTCAAGTTTCAACCTATTTTTTGTATTCCATACTCTTCTAATTCTAATGCTTTGTTAAAATGCATTTTTCAAGGACGTGACCAATATCTAACTGTAGTTTATTTCTATGATTTTAACAAAGATTGGTGTTGAATGTGAATTGTACTTTTCTATTGCTGCTATAATTTTGTATCATTGTTATAACCTTGTTAACTTGTGCCATATCTAGTACTGTTACTTTGAATTTACCAAGTGTGCGTTAGTAAAAAATGGACCGATAAATCAACACTCTATTTATAGCCAAGGATGATCCAGCCTGTTTTGCTTGACCAAAAATTACGTGGGATATTCCGAATCATAAGAGGTCAACCACTCGCTAGTCGGGTTATCCTTATATAAGGCCTACTTTTACGTGACCTAAACTCAGTGGTTTAATGGGTTCGAAGGACAATAGCTTAGGAACTAGGCGGTGGAGTTTTTTCCCACAACTGGTATAAAATAGGATCACTCTATTCTTAACCAAACCAACAAATGTATGGGTGTTATAGCCAATATCACTATAATATTTAATAGAGAAACCTTTTACAAAACGAATGATGTTCCTAAAGTTACCAATCAAAAGTGTTACTAACGTTTATATAAAAAGTTCACGCCAATACGGTTGTGGTGATAGCTATATCGCAACTTCTATCAACGCGCAATTTGTGGTGAATAACTACAGTAGGCCTAATCGGCGTTGTTTTGATCCAGTTGTTTCAAATGGGATGTTTAAAGGGGTCATTTCAGACATTACAATCGCAACCAAACTACATTGGAAATCCGCGGCCTCTTATAGTGTTTACTAAGTTCCGCCAGCATATTGAATTAATCATTATATGCGTGTTTTGTTATGGTCGCAAGTAGCCCCTGAAGAATAAACCCAGCCTTCCGTAGAGAGTCGGATTGATATTTATCGAAGTCATATTGCACTATTATCTGTGCACTTAATGCGAGTTGGTGGTCTTAGACCGAAACTTCCCCGTAATGTGGAAATTAACCAGATTTAGTGCCAAGCATAGGCACCAAGTATAACCTTATTTCTACAAACCCCTACAAAGTCAAAAAAGCTATACCTATTGTCTTTAATTTTGTCACTATAAAACCAATTTTGCAAACGGATCCAATGTTTTAGCCCACAAAATAATCATCTCATATAGTTTAAACTTACTGTCCGTCCAATTCTGTGCTCCCCATCCGCTGATGTGACATCTATTTGGAACCAACATCTCTGGAGGCGGAAGACATATTGGTCTTACAAAGTCTCTGGATTAAAATGGTAAGTTTACAGTCATACAATGTAATAAAATGTTAGAGAAGGCTAGGCGTTTAAAAAGAAACACCCAGCGGACCAATGGGTTCTACCAAATTGAAGGAGCGTGTGAATCATACACAACACACTGAAATAGCTATACGGTGGGCGCGAGGTAATCTGACGATTGCCTGTGCGTTAACGCACCTTGGTTTTCCCATTCATGGGAATAAACGTGAATATCCTATCCTATGTTGCAACATCTTTTATTAGATTCTAGATCGAGATATAATAAAATGGAAAACATTTTGCTTCATAATCTTTTAAGACTTATTTAACTTACCCGATTTCCGCGCACACAGACCCACTCCCTCGTAACTGAATTAGTGCTATATCATTCAAAAGGCCGAATGAATCGTTGTAATTTGGATGGGGGATGACTCTTTCAATGTCGAAGTCCTGAAATGGTCAAATATTTTACTTGTTCCGTAAAAAATGCTTTATTACCCCAAGCATCCCGCCAATCAGCAACAAGCGAAAATGATAAAATTTATCGAATTGTTCTCACCTGTTGTTGCTCAAATCCGTCGAAATTTGCACTGTCGTCGTTGTACAAATCACCCACTCGTATCGAGAATGAATTAGTTCGTCGGACGCTAAAAGAAAATTGGAGTTTGTATAAGTTCACGGTGGAATTGGGGTTTTAAGTTTACACTTACACAGCTGATAAGCAATGGGCCGCTGTTAAAACCCAGCATGACGCTATGAGACTTCCTCCGCACATGTGCTTGTATGGTGCCCAAGGATACGTAGTTTTCCGCCTAAGTGCAACCTGCGAGCGGTAACAAGTGTTATTTTCAACGAAAAACGTTACCCTTTTGTGTTATATTATTCAGACACCTCCAACCTATATTTTACTTGACCAGGTTTCAAAAACCTTTTTACCAGATCGATTTTAAACGGCCCGATACGTATGAACCACAGGTTTAAAACAGTCAGAACACTAGCTAGTCGGTTGTTTCCTTGGCACTTAACGAACATTGTCTGAACCCAGAGAATTAATCGATTCTACTAAATTGAAGGAACGTGTGAATCATACACACACACTGCGATAGCTCCTAGCTCCTGTAACCCGGCAGTAGGCGCGTGGTAATCTGGCGAATGCCCGTGTGGTAATTCCTTTGGTTTTTCTATTCACTGGGATAAATATGAAAATCCTATTCTATATTTCTTAGCCTTACCTGCCACGGAAACTCTCCAGGTTTGGCGTTGGAACCACCTACAATTCGTGCTTCGTGCGTTCGAATCTGGGCTCGAGTCCCGCAACCTGTCTCTGTGATGTCATATAACACGTCAAAGAGGTGCTTTAGAGGAAGAAACACAACTGAATGAAGTACAACTTACGTGATTTTCTTGGTGCTGGAAAGAAAAAGAAACAAATTAATTAATAAATATTTATTCGGCAACTCTGTAGATATGGATAGGATATCAGAAATAGGATTTCATGTTTATCCACGCAATTGGGAAAACCAAGAGAGTTAACACATGGGCAATCGTCAGATCACATAGCGCCCACCGTCGGGTTACCGGAGCTATTGCAGTGTGTTGTGTATAATTTTTCTTCAATTTGATAGAATGCATTAATCCGCTTGGTTCAGACAATGTCCGTTAAGTGCCTTTCCCAAGGACACAACCGACTAGCTGGCGACCAGTTTCGAATCTGCAACCCTTCGCACTAAACCATAAATCTAATCAGTCGGACATTAAAAATATAATCATTGGACCACGTATCCTCTATTATATTGTAGTGTATAAGCAGAACGGTTCTGTATGTAGCCTAGTAAATGCGACCGATATTTATATCAATTCCATAGAAAAAAACGGACTTAGAAACGAGTAAATTTTTAGCTCCATTTTACCTTAGCCCGGTAAAAATAGAAATACATAATATACAAGCTAGTTCGTTTAAACACTTACTAGTTCCACGATTTCGTACAACATAAAGCGCTGTGTAATGACTACTGTAGGCTCTGATTTCGCTAATATGTTCGTGCCCAATGTTATCTATCACGGTGTCCATCAGAATTTGATCGTTCAATCGCACAGTATAACTTCGTTCGTTAGCTGTTAAAACAACAGACATGTTTGGAATGTTTGAAACAATGGAAACCGGTATCAGTAAAATTAGTTCAGGACTAAAACGATAGTAGTAAAATTAGTTCAGGACGAAAAACGATAGTAGTAAAATTAGTTAAAGGACAAAAATGGTATTCGTAAAATTAGTTAAAGACGGAAACGGTATTAGAATCATTTAAAAACAATATATTGGGTATGGCTGGAAAATTGGGTATATACCAGAATGTGGGACAACAAATGTTATTAGAACAAGACATGCGATCTATGCGAGATCATAAGGATTGCAACAGAAACACGGTGTTGAATATTTGAAAGTACGGAAAACGGTCTAAAAGGCGAACCCAACATGGTTCGAGACTATAAGCCCGGTATGACAATAAAAAAATCCAATTAAACTGTTGTTTGGCCTAACGGTTTACCCGACCGATTCGTATACAAAATTTAAAAAGGGTTCAAGTGATGACCCCTTTATTGTTTCGAAAATTGACCCAGTGAAAAGTGCACCGAGTGCCTGGTTTCTATGGGGGCTGCATAACATTAAGCTCACCTGTAACGATAATCCTGTATCTATTGTTTACAGATATCAAATCGGAGCTCACTGTGTCGATTTCAATGTCGTTTGGTTCGTTCACTTGTCCTTTAAATGCCGCTGTCATCTGGATAACAAATGGGGAGTTTTAACATCACAACTCATTATTAGTCCAACTTAAGAGGCATAACCATAGATAATTATTTTAACCATTAGAAATCCTATGCAGAGTTTTATCATGGACAGCAGGTATAGTGCATAGCCAGCATTCTTATACGCCGATGTGATTAGGACGTATCATGCCAGAACTTCGTAGGCTTAATGCCTTGATTCGTTAAACTTATATATATCATTGGTCATGTCATAAGCAAAGTAAGTTTAATTTGAATAATGATTTGCAACATGCTTTTTTAATTTATTAATATGCTAAATAATAAACGATAATTTGGTAACCAATTTTACGTTATGAATTATAACCTGTAAACCAAGTGTACGTTCTGAAAAATGAACTGAAAATTGGACTCGTGAACCGGTAACCAATTTTATTCTAATGTAGACGTATAAATACAAACAATCTGACTGGATTTCTGCAACATAAAGAACGGTGCGGATATATATTTTAACAAAATGCGTCAAAATCTATCCAATGATTCTATCTCAAATTATAACCTTGTGTTGTAAAACGGTTCTTCTGCCGAATGGTTAATGCGACCGATACATATATACTATATACCGACTCTAATACAAAACTGGCCGAGTAACAATCCAACTTTAAAAATGGGCTCGGTAAAAAATATTACCTGGTGTCGCCTGGGTTTGAAAGTTAGCACTAAAGGGTGGCATTGGGGCGACCGACCAGTTCCGCGTGTCATGCCACCGGCACAAGAATTGGCTTCGCTAAAAAATCGAATCATCATCTTTTTGTTTAAGAACTTGCCTTCGAAAACTATTTCATCCTCAGTCTGTATAGGATCAGTAATTGTTTTGTAGATGTTACCTGCAAAAATAATATAGCAGGCCAATTAAAAGAATGCTTGTTAAATATAGCTTATAGGTAAACATTAATATAATAGATTATTCGAATATATGTAGGGCAAGTAAAAGCAAGAAGACATGTGGTTTGTAGGTTAGTTAAGTTTATTAGGTTTTGCCATATCAATAACAGTAATATTACATAGGCAACACACAACATTCAGATGTTGCTTGAAAATGACGATCTTTCACAGCCGTTTATTACGTCATAATATAGCAGTTGTTACATCTATGTTGCGCAATTGTTGCCCAATACTGTATTTGTAGAAATAATATTTAAAAAATGATTGATTGGGTAAATTTGACCGTTCAATTTGGTACAATTGTCTGATTAATTTGGTAAACTTGATTGCTTAATATAGTAAATATGACTGTTTTTTTCTAATTTGGCAGTAAATGGTTAATGCATATTGTTCTGTTGACGTTATCCTATCTGTAAAATACAAAGACTTGGCAACTACCCGACAAAGAGTGCAAGTAATTATTTTAAGTTGGTTTGAGGCGTTTTGGCGTACACGTGGTTTGTACTTAATATATTATAAATTCTAGTGCAGGTAAGAAAATTTTAGCACTTGTACAAGTCAGCATTATCAGTATTGTAGTCCTAGGTACGAAATGTAGATGTAGCTAATACTATCAACAGCTGGTTAGGATATTCATGTTTTATCCGTGTGGATGGGAACACGCTAGGGACATTAACACGGTAGAAATCGTAAGGTAACCTCGAAAATCCACAAGGGATAATTCTCACGCAGCTCAGTTTTCTAAATTATTGCCTGGACACTTATACACAAGTATTATCAATATAGAACTATAGCCTAGACGTATTTAAGTCAACAGTTTGCTGTCTATACCTCAGGCATATAAATATAATATAATTTTTGCGTATAATTAGGTTAAATAGATAGAAACGAAATGTGTACGTACGTTGTTGCTGCAAGCTAAAATCCACCGCCACAAGCAAGAGCAAAATGCATTGCACCGCTCTCCCTTTCATTCTTAAAAAGGTAAGTATACGTCCTGATTAAATCCTGGTACTGAAAACCAGAATGCAAATTGAATCTGTTTGTATACCCTTTTGGATAGGGCCAAGCTGTAGTAGTTATATCACAGGCAACCCTAATTACTTCTCCGTTTTTTTGTAGCAGAAAGGTTAACTCGACTGACCCGTGTATCGAGATCTTTATTCAAACCAGTTAATAGCCTATTCTATATTGGTAATTTCGTTCAGATTTTAAAATATATACTAATGGTGCAGATAAAAACAATTTCGTGTAATTACAAAAGTAATATTGCCGTGATTCTGGTTAAATAATTTGTTTTTAAATGGCAGTACTGTTATAAAACAACACATCTTGGAGTTCTATCTTTTTTGCTGTTTGGCGCATTTTTCCGCAGAAAGACAATTTTCTGGTAAAACTGGAGGTACGATGGAGCGTACTTTACCATTATCAATCTTTTATGAAGTTCATTGCTATGCTATAATTGGAATAACCTCTGTTACTGTCAAATTTAAAAGAGTACCAAGCTTGTGTGGTAAAGGTTTTCTATACCTAACGAATTATTGTATAAATACTCGCTCTTCGCTTGTTTTTATCTATCACATTAAAGCCGCGGTTCTAATATTCGGTGACCTAGTCTGGCGACACTGCAGTGAAACTTTTCTAGGTGCGCAATATTTATTAAGTTGGAAAGCCCGACCGGACGTGCGTTGCATTTCCTATGCTAGCTTTGCAACGTAAATCGCTCTGAATGGGATCATTCCACAGCGGGGGAGTTGATGCCGAAAGCTATTTAGCAACCAAGTGAGAGAAATGACGCGAAAGGAAGCGATCTAGTCGGTCATTCGAAAGCGATTCCTCTTGTTCTTAATCATACTTCCTTTAAAATCAATTCCTGCGTGCTGGCCCCGTGAACCTGTATATAGGCCAAAGGGCGTCGATGGGATTTCCCCAATCGATATTTTACGCCAAAAAATAAACGGTCCAAGATTAATTAAACACTTAGCAATCTGACGCCTTTCATGCTAAAGGTAAATTGTGATACGCTGTTGTAGATCCAAATTGAGGTGAACAAACAGGTGGCGCGCTTGAAAGAGGCGAAAAAAACAGCAATATACTTCTTGTGTTGCCGTTGATGTGTACGTTTTAACAGCGAAATGTTTTTTATAGAAACGCCAACATGTGTTTTTAACCAAATACTGCTTCCTGAATCATCATCGGACACGAAATAATATGCGGACATATAACTTTGTATAATATGCTGTATTTACGCAAATATTACATGTCGACCAGCGGTGAAACGAATTGAGTATATATATTTTCCAAAAAATACAAAATTTAAGAAAAAATGGGGGAATAATACTGATAATAACACTGTCAAAAATGTACTCATTTTCATGCTGTTCTTAATTCTGTAAAACATAGTTCAGAATTGCAATGTAGAAAGTTCAGAATTTACAGTACGTGTATTCAAGCGTCAACGCTAGCTATAAAATGCGTCACTGCAAGCAGTAATAATTGAACGAAAATAAATAATATAAATAAGAGCACAGTCAGGTAAGAAGAGAAGAAATTTTGAACTATAAATAAAATCACTGCAAGGAAATAAAATCGTTTTAAGAAACCGTTTCGTGTGTTATGTAGTAGCAGAGCGTACAAGTTGTGGGTAGTGTGCGCACTGGGGCGGAAGTTCTTGACTTTTTGACGTATTGTGCGGTTTTAAGGCACTCTGTGCGCTAGAGAGCCCTTTAATTCTCTCTCGTCGGGAGTTTGTTTGCGCGGTTTTCATAGGAATGTTAGTGCTTTGCAGATTGATCACTTTACCGGGGTACACCGTTACTGTGCTAGAGTTAAACCTTGATGGGCTGTATCTAGTTTGGCTTCTCAGTTCTACACACACGTCTTTTGTATCGGTCACGGAGTGAGAGTGTGTCTCATTCCCTGTTCTGGAAGTACGGCGAAATGAGAACCTGTGTAAATATTTCGTTTAAAAACTCATTAAAGCAAATAAATCAATAAGCAGATTTTAGCTATCCTTACCTTTTAATGAGAAGCGCAGTAAAGACAACGAAAAGCATTGCGCAAACGACCCCAAATACGATAATTTGGGTCAAACCAGACTCTGCCACATCACCCACGTATGGCTTTCCAATCGTTTCTGGGCTGCGGGCAACTGAACGAACCGACAGTAACCTTGCTTGGCAGTTATGTCCTGTCTTGTCGTTAGGACAGCTGTGGAGAATAACTGTTAACATGTGTGTCTAACTATATACATCGATTATTGACAGAGAAACTCTCATAGGACAAGTTAGATCATAGACCACAGTTTAATATTCATTACGCCTCGCTTACATTTCTCCATACTATGGAATATATGTTTGCGGTTTAGAATGAGTCGATATATATTATGAATTATGATATGAAAGACATGGCATGGTTAGTTGGTTGAATTTGCGGTCTGTTAGACGGAGGGCTTTTTATGTCTATACAAAAATACGTCGTATATGAACTGGTGTATTGCCTATACTGTAATACACAAAAGTACTTACACACATCGCTTTACGCCGCTTTGTTTTTCTTCAAGACAAATCCCCGCACCCGAATTGCTAACTAAACTTCCACCACACGGGCCCATAAAGTCCTCGGGTCTTGAACACAGCTTAAAAGACGCTTTCTTTTCCACTGAAGAAAATAATAAATTTATGGTAAACTGAAATTAAAATAACACTCAGGTACGAGAGTGTGATGATGTAAGTAGAGACATTAGGATAGTTCCGATGAAATGAGGGAACTGGTGGTCAATATAGAGATTTAGGATTAAATCGAGTTTGTATATAGAGTGAAGGCTGGGATAATCGGTTTACTTATTCGGTTCAAGGTTTTTAGAGTTTCACTAATATCCTTCCTGTAGTATATTAATATTAATATCCTTCCTGTAGTATCGTGATATTAATATCCTTCCTGTAGTATCGCGCCCAATAGGACATATATATTTACAGGCTAGTAATACGCGTCTATCCTTACCTTTACAGCGCTTTTTCGATGGGTTCTTCATGTCCATTTTAATGATAGGAATGTCCATCTGCAGCTCGCACGCGTGCGCTTGCAGTTGGCACAAATTTAAGTAGTACTTTCGACGCTGTAATGGAAATAAATGTTACTAAAAATATGCTATAGCCGTCAACATACTTAAGGGCTAGCCTATTATATTCTTTACTCACGAATATTACCTTACGCGTACTTGATTAATATCGCCTTGTAAAAAATCTTTACTCGTGAATATTACCGATTTATACTAACACAACAATTTTATAGCGAAACTGTTGTTTTAAAATCAATTTCAAACATGTACTTGATAACGATCGCTTTAGAAAACACTTGAAACGCAAATTCAAACAACTTAAATTATACATTAGTTGTGACGTTTGTGTTCTTGGTTCTTGGTTGTATGTGTAAGACTTCAGTTAAAAGATTTACAAAACTAAAGTTTGTCAATTAACAAAAGAGGTAACCAATCAAATCCACCAAAAAGAGTTAACCAATCAACAAACGCCAAAAAATGTTAACGAGTGCCAAAAATAGGTAACCAATCAGCGAGCGCAGATATTAGAATAAGATACAAACTTAGCTCTCGCAAATATATAGGGTGAGAATGTAAGATAATCAAAAATATATAACAACAAAAAACATACCTTGCTAATCCCGCAGTAAATGGTGGCACCCCACTTTTCAACAGAACAAGCAAGCTGGCAGACGCACGTGTTACTTGGCCCACATTTCCCGCCGTATTTGCACAGTCCGTTTTCATCGCATGGGACACCTCCGTCGTTTTTATATCCTTCCGTAGGAACAAGTGCAATCACTGGAGAAAATATTACTTTGTTGATTTCTCGTTCAACCTGACGTAGGGGAAATGTTTTTAACGAGAATTCTTGTCGAAACCGCCGTTTACCAATTAAAGGCCTAATTAATCAGAAACGCGTGCGATGTGCCATTTGAATCGCTATTTTAAACTGAACTACGTTCATTAATGTAAAGCATTTGATCTCATTTTAAGTATTCCTCGACTTAAAAAAACAGCATGCACAAGCTGTAACTGTTTCTAGCCGAAATTCCCCCTTAAAAGTGATATTGAGGCGCGTTATAAATTATGTATGTGACTAAAGTAATTACTTACGTAATAAAATTGAAGTTACTGCAGTTAAAAGTTTAAAGGGGATCATTGTAGTGGTAAATCCGTTCATGTTTTCAGGAAAAATAAAGAGGTAAGTTAGTCCCTTCGTCTGTAAATAAAAAAATCACTGTTAAGATGGAAAACAAGGCGCCCTTTCATTCTGTTTACAGACAATACAATGTATAACATTGTAGACGAAATTACAACGCCCTGAGCTAAGTACGTGCATGAAACATATCCACAAGCCGGCAAAACAAAGTCTACTTTTAAAATAGTTCGGAAAATAAATCGGCAACTGTGGGCGATCGAAATATAGATTATATGTTCAAGACATTATAACGTGCCCAATGAGTTGTGTGTTCGAAATCCGGCCAGGTTAAAAAATATATCAAATACGCAAAAATAAAGAAAATTGGTCCAACGACTCTTGGATTTAAAATTTTGTTTATTCTCTGACATTTAACAAATACATTATTTAATACCAATATTCTGAAATTTAACTGTTTAAACTGCATGGACAGGCCTATACAAATAGAAAATTGACAGGGAAAGAATAAAAGTATACACTGATAGAAGAACTAACTTATCCTAACCCAAGCCCTTAATTTCAAGCTACGATATAACTCTTTTTCCCAATCCTTTATTCTAATGCGTATAGTCTTACGCTCCTTCTAGTTTTCCCACATGGACATGTGGTAAAACCTTCTCTGCAAAGTTAGATCGGCATTGCTCTATCTGACCTTTCTATCTCGTTGTCTGAAACAGACTGCTAGCGATGCCGATACTGAGATTGCTTAAATAACTGCAGACTGAACGGTATTTACTACACGGGGTCCAAGTGAACAGACAACTGTCTTCTTTTCGGGAGTATCAAAGGAGAGAAGTACGAAGAAGGCCTTGATTTGCAGACGAGCGGTAAAAGAGGAGCTATATCGTAATAATTAAATTCGGCGACTGCCGCATGTCGAGCTTGTAACAGACAGAAAACGTGAGAAAATCACTTCCCAGAGATTAATCCCAACCACTTCATCCCAAATTCGCAAAGCGTTTTCAGACGGGAGTATGGGAAAATATTCCAGAAATGGTAAATTTGATTATCATGACACTGTTTCCGCCATTTACCAGACAATGTTATTCTCCAAAGACAAAGATCGATAAATTCACACGGACTTGAAGTCGGTTATTAAAAACCCATGCCCGCATGTCTGCAAAGGATCATCTTATGGCAGAGGAAAATGCTCTTCCAGAAGTATTTTCTCGCGTTGGTCGTCCGGCGTGATGCGTTATCTTTTAAAAGTGGTTTTCCGCGTCTGGTTCAATGGCATTTCGGTCTGGAATGGCGTGAATGCGTTCAGACAAAAGCAGTCGTTGAAAGACAAATTTCAGATCTCCTTAGCCGGTTTCCATAACTCCTTATTCCAGTAGCGGTCGTTCCCCGACTGACCCCTGGATTTCGCAACTCTGGTATTCTTGTCTCGAGAAAGAACTTGTCAAAATCGCCAATCAACCTCCCACTGCCTGGGTCGTTCACATTTTGAACTCTGCTTGAGCGACGAAGATGGATGACGGCCGAGCATCGACTCGGGTGGTCTCCTGTAGTTTCTTGTTAATATAACCTTGTATAGCCGCCCCGTTGTGTCGGATACCGGCGTGGCCACAATTAATAACACCGCGGTAAATTGCTGATAGATAAAGATGGTGAACTTTCGCCACCTTCACGCATCCCATTTCCGACACTAACCAGGCATAACTAAACGTAGTTTACGATGTAAACTTTTATGTTTATTTACGGAATGTTTACTATTAGTCATGACGTATATTGACCAACTTTGTAGCATACGCAAACACACTGGCCGCATCTTAAATGCGTCCAATAAACAATGAATGACGTGTTTTTCTTCCAGGTAACATCAAAACATACCAAAAAAACAAGAATACGGATAGCAATTAGCCATATATGCCACGCTGTTTTAATAAACACCTTCTAGGTGTGTTGGCCTTCCCTGGGCTAGGCCCGGTGATCAACTAAGCGTTCTGCTGACGAAATGTCTGTATAATCCATCAAAAAACTAACATCACCGTTAGTATCTAAAAGTAAAAGTGATTTTAATTACGTCTAGTAAACGCTGGTGTATTAATCCTTGGGAGAATATAGTGACACATAAACTCCATGACGGTTATATTCAACCCTTGCAGCTAAAATTAACTCCCGTAAACAGCTACGAGACGTGATAGCGGGAACTAATGATTTCAGTGGCAAACGTATAATCACTCCAATTATATCCACCGTTATCCTGGGTTCTAGAAATACAGTTTTGTAGTCATTTATCATTGCGTTCCCTCTATACCCAATCTTACGTAACAACATGCTGATTAAATGCAAATCGACATTTATGATTTTTAGTAGATATAATTATCATCCGGAGTTGTCCACAGATTACCGTGGTACTTTTAAAACGAATTTAGCTGCCTTACTGGATAAAAATGATAGAAAAGAACCCTCCCTTATCCAATCGCAATTAAAGGAACTACAGAGTATAAAACATTAAAACACTAATTTGCCCATTTATTATTGCACCATTTTAATGTTCAAACACATGATGGGCTCGATAACCAAAGGATGTTTTTACATAAAAAATCGTAAAATGAATGGGTTGCGCTAAGTTTTCGGACACAAATTCCTTTACCGGTATTAGTTTTGTACTCTTGATGGGGGTGTCACCAAGACCGGTTTTGTATAGAATCGTTATATTTATCGGGTTTAACCATTTGGCAACATTACCGTACACGTCTATAGCAGAATATTTTTAAAAGCAACCAGCGCTTATTGAAAAACAAAAACAACGGAAGTGTGTGGCGAATGTTAGCACAAAAGAATTATCGTTTGAAGAATGAAATAAACAACGGAAATCCGCTTTAGAAATGAGGAAAGCGTGAGAATTTGACCTCGATACATTTACCTTCCGCTCCTGAGTAGCACACACTCAGCCGTGGCAGGAAATCGAACTGACTAATTAAAAATACTGAAAAGCTTAGTCACATTGAAACTCATCGACTCTACAAAGGTCATGGTTAGAAAGTCAGAATGAAATAAATCCTATGTAAAGTCTAAGTACGGTAATTTTGGTTCGGCTTGAAACAGTCTTATGACCTTGTAATTGGCTAATCCAGTTTCATATTAAGCGTGATCATCGTAATTTGGTGTGGATGATTCGAGTAATACCACTCTTGAAATTACAATAATCACCTGGACATTTAATCCGCAACCATTGCTACAGAAAGTTTAACCTGCGAATCTCAACAAGCTGTAATTTATGTCTGAAAATTTAACTCTCTGGGATATTTTCTGCGATAATTCTCTAAAATTAGGTAATTATGTTGGATGTACTTGTTCTGATTAATAAACGTTCGTTCGAAAATTATTCGATTGTCTGCATTTGTATAGGCCTAACGGTCCCCAACCTTCCTGAAATTAAGCATGCAGCAAATAGCGCTCTAAGAAGTGCAAGCTGCTTAATTTAGAAGCAAGCGCACCTGAAGATGATACTGTTGCGTGTTCAGTCAGGCGACACCACTCACGTACAAATGCTACCGGTAAAAACGCCCGCACAATAAATGCGTGTGTCATTTAATTTAAGGAGAATGGCACAAAAAGCTGACCGTCATAATTTTTGTTTTATCAAACCGTGAGAAAGGCAGAGTATTGGCCTAAATTTTATTGCCCAAAAACTTATATCAAAGCTGGCAACCGTTAGCCACTACTAACAAACCTTGTGTTTACATATAAACACCACAACGGGAATACATCATCAGGTAAATTTAGAATACGTACGCTTCCAAGACTGCTATTCAATGTGATGTAACTTGATTTTCATCGAACCGCATACACCGCACGTTTCCTAATATGGTATATTGCCCGACCATCTGATTTCGTTCGTTTTCAAGTTGCTGAGTAATTGGCCCTGGTGTCATTGCGCAAAATTATGATTGACAGCTACATCTTTGCCCACGTCCTAAAGCACTTACAATAGTGCGTCCGACGTGTGATTTACTTTTACTACTTGACTCAAAAATTGGGCGTGAGTAAATGTTTAAAAATATAAGATGATAGAACAAGGTCAACTTACATATATTGAGTAATGAATAACTATACTTGTGTGTATAGTAATGTCGTTATATCTTCATTGAAAAAATTATCGTTTACGCCCATGAGAGGTGGTATAATAAGTATGTTGGCCCATACGTTAAGGTCTTATTAAGTTATTTCGTCAATTGAAGTTTGGTATTCGTCGTTTTATACGTTTTAATCTGTCGGTGTGTGTGCCCGAATACTTTAACACCACAATACAGTAGGTTTTTATAAACAAAAATCATTCAGTCTTTTTAATTTATATAGACTATATGCTCGTTTTGTTTAAAAATACACTTGAAGCATAAAACGACGTAAGTAACTGTTTGGCTTTTAAAAACGTCCCAGGTATAATTTTTTAATCTAATCTCTAACTCTTCTGTAGGTAATGTGGCTATTATAAAACGTATTCTAAAACAGCATTGCATTTAAAAAATAATAATCTTTATATTTCATTACAAAGATGAGATCCCTTTTGGTTAAACGGACAAGCGAACGAAAGTTAAAACCTGGAATCTCTTTACACGTTGTCTACCAACTAAATACTTCGTTGAGTGTAGATGTCATCTTGTAAAAGTCTGTTTGCTGTAAGATGTGGTATATTATTATAAACTATCGTGTTACAGATATGACTACATTATGCGTGGCGACTTATTTATACTTGGGTTTCGCATAAGCTTTTAGGCTACTGCGAAATTTTATTTGGACGCTAAGCTACAATTCCGGACGCAAAAATTTACTTTTTAGGAATCACCCGGAGTTAATGTAGGGTCCGTTTTTTACGGTTAAAATGTAGGTTATTACTACTACCTAATTACTAAACTCAGTGTCTCAGGTTATAAAAAAATAAAAATCCCGACCTATGTTCTATGCGAACTTACGTCTTGTAATATTTTTTTCTCCGTAAAATTAATCTAATATTTTGATTGTGAATTTAAAAATATACGGTTAAATTAAAACTTTATTTACAGATTTCATAAGCTTTTTCGTCCACCTCTTGTAAAACCATATCCGAAAATTAAGCTGGATTTACGACCAACCAAACTATTGTGGGTGTTACGTAATGCTTTTGTGCGCGCAAGACATTGGTTTAAATTCACAGAAACAAAACCACAGATGTCATACGGTCAATCTTTGAACCGAGAAATATTTGACATTAACAACTTAACCATTAACAACTTAAAATATATAATTAATTTTTTAGTTAATTATATACCAATTTAAACACTTTATTGAAATTATTAAACGCGCTTAAAATCTTTTAGGAAAATTCTTTAAAGCATTATATTAGCTATTGCACTGTAAGCTATTAGAGATTATTTAAATATAAAGCTTCATTTTGGATTTAGCGGACAGAAGCGGAATCCGTAAAGCGTCGTGCGTTTAGACGTAACTGCGCAGACTTCGTCCCGTAATGTCAATGGACGAAAAACAAGCAACAGTCGATTCCAATTGAGCCGTGAATAATAAGCGAGCGGGCGACCGGAAATGTGAAATCAACTCAACAGGAATGCGGATTTTGGAAACAAGTTTCAGGTCTAGCAGCTGTAAGTGAGCCGTGCATATCACACCTTGATATGCAAGCAGCTGAACAACCACTAAACCACAACTAACGTTATCACACCAAATACTGAAATTCCTTGTAAATGAACACTTTATTCTGACAAATCTGTTTGGATCAAAAACCCAGCTGGCGGTGACGGATTTTTAAGGCCAGGTGATGGCGAGTGTGTCACTTGTATTTCTGGCATGATCCAAACTGCAGTTTCTGCCGGCTGTAATCGTCTGGTAACGCAATGTTTTTGTGGCTGGATGGTTAGCGCCACCGCCCATTTAAAATGCTATTGTGCTGCAACAACCTATCATTGGGTTGAAATGTGGATCAGTATCACTTGCAGGGATTAGTGCTGCGTCAGATACCTAGCTGCCATAGTTCAATTGCCGAAAGCTATAAATACAGCGGATGCATTCGATTACTGGATGAAATATATAAATAAAGGTTACATGAAATTTGTGTAACTTATCAATAAAAAGTTGCTGTATTTCATCCAACGGACATTAAAATACGGTAAAGTAATCTACTTGTAGTTCAAAATGTGTTAAAAAATATAACACCAAAATATAACAGAATTGTTACTTTGGGTCATTTTTAAGGTTACATTCCGAAAAGTCTCGAATAAAATAATGTATTATTAACTTTATGTTTTATGCACAGCAGTCTATCATAATGAAGTATGCCTTAAAGAACTGACAGTGTAAATTAGTTCCCAAAACGCCCACTCAAACTTTTTGTCTTTGCTTACAGTTTGTATGTCATTACGTCATTCCTATCAACCGGTATTATTTGTTTTCGATCTTAAATGAGCTGGAAATGACGTATTATATCACCAAGATTGCTACAACATCCAGGTGACCGCAGGCACCTTATACAGGTCAGCGTTAACGAAAGACGGTTCCGCCAAATTCTTAAACCGTGACCGTTTCAGGAACATGAGATTCAAAATCAATGATGTAATGAACAAAGCGCCCTGTTAAATGCTACCTGGGTGATGATTTTGTTGGAACAATAAACCACTTTCTGCTTGGCTTATTTTTAGTTATTGCCACTTTAAAAAAATGGCCTTTCTGTTGCACGTGATTCAGATGCCACCAAAGAGATTGATTCGACTTCAAAAGTGGTTTTGTTTGTGTGGAGATACCAACAGATGTGGTGGTCCGATTGCCGGCACATAAACTGACAATTTATTTGATGTCTGGCGGCATTTAGAGAAGTGTAAACTCCAAGGAACCCAGACACTAAAGACCAACGTAGCTCAACACAAGACACCTGGTATAACGAGCCGTTATGAAAACCATAAATCACTGTACACTGTGACAACAAACCGGCGTTCATTGTAGCCACGCGTTTTTACAATTTACATTGTCAATCATTTTCTCTTTACACCGATTTGCTGTGTACATATGCTCGGTGTTTTATACTCTAATATTAACGGGAGCCAATCTAGATTTTAAAGCATGGTACAATATACCCACTGCCCATCGCAAATTGTGTAAACGTAATAGAATTTCTAGAAGTGAACAAAATATTAAATTCGCACTTTAAGGATTTACCTTTATCATAGAAAGAACGGCGAAATAAAAAAATGTTGAATTCTACATCATCTAGCATTTAAATTGTGTCTTATGACGTTAACCATTCGACCAAACGTCTGATACGACGAATTGTATACGAGAACGGACTTATTGATGTAATCATGGTTTCGAAGCATTTCCAGAGGTTAAAAAAACTCTCTAAATGATCAACTAAGATTTACGTAGGTAGGATACGATCTGCTTTTGAAGTAAGGGAAGTGCTGGGTGGGTTTCTTTGCGATACACCTCGCCGTATAGGTTAGGATATTGATGTTTATCACCGTGAATGGAAAAACCAATGAGGTTAACACACGTGCAATCGTTCGATCACCTCGCGCCCACCGTCGGGTTGCTGGATTATAACTCCTGTCGTCGGGTTACCGGAGTATAACTCCTGGAAATTACGCTTAGCGAAAACAAACTTTTGCTTTACCAAGCAAATGTTTACAAACCTGTCGATGGTTTGACTGTCATTTAAGCCGCTGGTTATAAAGGAATCTGTAGCGTTAACCATTCGGTCATTACACCGTTTTGTCAAGTGCCTTTTCAAAAACAAAACGCCAATCGGAACGGAGATTGCCTGAACCCAGTGGAATAATGGATGTTACCAAATCAAAGGAAAATGTTAATCATACACAACGCACCGCAAAGCTCTGGTAACCCGATGGTGGGCGCGAGGTAATCTAACGATTGTCCCGGTGTTAACCGTTTTTCCATTCACGGGGATAAACATGTATATCCTAACCTAATAATATACACATTTCAATATTAAATAAATGATGTACTGTTGACAGGATGGTAAGCATATATGTACAGCTTTTATCCAAAAATAGCTAGGCCTATTTGGTATATCCTTTATTACGCGTACTTTTAAGGACATAATACGTGTGTTTTTTTGTTTTTTTATGGTCTCGTTTCTAAGACCCTTTTTATATAGTTGGTATATGTATCGGACGCGTTTACCATTCGACCGGAGAACACAGGATACGTGTAAGTTTGCATGTAGGGAGGTTGTTAAATCCTAGGCCTACATCGCCTGGGCAACCACTATTTCTTTTTATAAAAAATATTTGATCTTCATTGTTTGCTAACAATGCCGACATTTAATATAGGCTAGCATTTTACTGCCTAATGTATGTCCAAAACAAGCACCGCTATAATGGCTCCTTTTTCTACTGCTGTGGACTTCTTACCTCGAAGCCTGGGTAACGAGGTCATTTTTATCGAAATTTTGTATTGTGTCATACTGTTGTATTGGTAATGCTTAAAACTAAATATTTTTAACAAATGTAATATATATCTGTTTATTACAATTGGCAGAAATAACATTATTTTGCAATTTCTTCCAAAATATAGAACTTTTTTGAGTGGGTGCTTTACACTATGTTACCCTAATACTATATCACATACGAGCGAATTAAATCATAAAAAACAGCGATTTTCTACAAACATGCCATCATTCTGTTGACGGTGCGACGTCATACCTTATAGCGATCAATTTCCAATTTAATTCTTCGTTTATTAAGATGTATCACATATATATAGCTTATAACGTTGTGACGATGTTAATTATTATAGAGGTGTGTTTTAGAAAATTGTTTTTTTTATGGAAATCACTAGGACGTATATTTCTATGAAGAAGGTTGGTTCTCCAGTAGTTAAGTAGCATCTGTTCGTGGGTTAGTATTCCGTATAATTCAACCATTGCCTATGTGAGAATATCTCAAGCGTTTTCCCATTGCCGGAGATAAAACATGAATAATCCTTATATATAACCTCTTTGTCGGCCTAAAAAGCTGTAACGGTTTCAGCAATTGGAACGAAATTCCGATGAAAGCTAAAAAATGTTTATCAAACGAGTCGTCTTTTCGAGATAACCAAGTACAAATTCTTCTATGTGGATTTTCCCAGTTGACCGTTCAAAAGTGACACACCATCCTATCCCTACCAAACCACATGTCCCAATCGTGTTGCTAGAGCAATTAATGTGAGTTTAGATAATCCACACAACAAGTCGTTTTGTTGTAATCTTTGTATTGACTGAGATACGAAACGACTGTTAAACACACACGTTGTCTCTTCAGTTTATTTGCCGTGTGTAAATAGATAGACCATTGGAAAGGAGGGAAACTTCTCATTGGAAAGGAGGGAAATACTTAAAAGTGGAAGGGAGGGAAACTTCTTATTAAAACTATAAAAACTACTTCTAGTCCTGATGTAAACACTAATCTCAATCTCAGAACTAATCCTAACTCCAATCCTGACTTTTAAACTAACTATTATGCCCTAATCTTTATTTTAAAGTGCAGTTTCCCTCCTTTTAGTTTTCACCAACCATTGGCAACAAGATATTCATTCTAAACATTGAGTTCAATATTTGTTTTGGCCGCATCGGTCATTATCTTAGCGGAAACCGAAATGAGATATTTATATGTCACCAAAATAATATAATAACGTCGTGATTTACTTTTTTGAAATTTCGTTTCGTGTTGGGCAATAGAAGTTTTCAGGTAACCAACTAATAAAGGGAAATAGTGTAATAAGTTGCTTTGTTCCCGTGGTTGCTTTTTCCTCAGTCTTTTTGTTAAGTTATTGATTCAGTTTTGTAATAAATATGAAAAAATTTGCAATCGTACGCAACACAATGCAATAGCTCCAGTAACTCGATGGTTAGCACGAGTTTATTTAACGATTGCCCGTATGATAACGCTCTTTACGTACTCTCTAGGTACTGTCGTTTTGCCGTTTTTTCCCGTTTTCCAAAGTTATATCAATTGTCCCGCTTCAAAAAAAAGGTAATCTCACGATTGCCCGTGTGATAACGCTTCATTACGTCTTCGCGGGGCAACACTAAAAGGAGGGAAAACGGGAAAGAGGGAAGGAGGGAAACTGCTCACTAAAACTATGAAAACTAATTTCAACCCTGCCCTAAACACTGATCTCAACCCCAGAACTAACCCTAACTTCAACCCCATGTTTAAAACTAACTCTAATGTCATTTTAGTGTGCAGTTTCCCTCCTTCCAGTTTTCCATCCTTTTAGTTCTTCCCATATTCGCGAAGTATTCTGACGATTGTCCGTGTGATAACGGTAACTTACGTATTCGACAATGATAACGGTCCCTTACGTATTCGACAATGATAACGGTCCCTTACGTATTTGACAGGTCATTTTAACCCACCGGTAGGTGGTGGTACTAAGCAAGCAAAGAATAAATATTAGGGCGCTAAGTCGCGCAGTTGCTGCATATAACAAAGTTTCGTATGTATGGTTTATGAAAGGTTAGTTTAGTACATGGGTCCGCAACCTTTTGAACTTGAAGAGCCTTTCTAACCGATATTCCACAAAATAAAAATCACTGGGGTCGCAAGACCAATGATATTTTCGCAATAAAAGGAAAACAACACTGTGTGAAATAGCCTAATCACGCGAGTATTCTTCTGTTTGTTTTACTTATGCATGGGTATTAAATATATTAAACTCGCTACAGTATAGTAATAAAAATAATAAGAATCGTTTCAGAAAGATGAAAAGGTCGCATATTGCCGACACTTGGTTGAGTATAAAATATAAAAAATACTCATAATTGTTACCAAAATAAAAGTAGTCAATTGTAAAATACAACAGGAGAGAAATCCAAACCACAAGCATAGAAACTTGTAATGTACAGTTTGGCAGGTGGCTCTTAGATCAGGGTAACCTGACACTGGTTTGGGAACAACGCAGCGTTCGGTTTCAGTTTTGGTAAATATTTTTGTAGCTTGGAGATTAGAGAACAAACTAGGTTTGACTGTGCGTATTAGTCAAGGATTGTGTAAAACACACAGGTTAGATATTTATCAAGGTTTTAGAACTGTAACTTCAAATACGCAAAAAAAAGATTTACAATGGTTTATTCTGCCGAAACCCCCTTATAAATCAGCAAACATGGCCAGAACAAACTATAGAAATAGAACTGGTAGTGAGAAACCGCGTAAAATCGACATAGGCTAAGAATAGAATAGGTGCACATCAGGATAATGATGTGTATCAAAGGTGTTGGTAAGTGAAGTTACATAACCTTGAACTTAACCACTAAGCAATATCAGACATTAAATACAATTCAATTATGGAACATAACAGTAATACATACACGAAATAACAAAACAGGCCAGGCCGTATTTGGCATTTACGTTTCTGTCGTCTTTAGCATCTACGTTTCTGTAAATATAGATGTGTTTAGCTACTGTAGTTTTGCGTCTTTTTTGTGTGTTTTTTTGTTGTTACAAAAAGTAGCAACAAAAATGTTATTCTTTTAAACATTAATAAAAACGAAAAAAATAAAATTATGATAAATTTAAAAAATCATTCTATGTTTGTAGTCATTTCAGACTATTCTTTAACGTTGGTCAATTTTTAACCGTACTGCAAATGTTAGCTATTTAGGATGGGATACCCGTGATTAGGAAAACCAGGGGGGGTCAACACACGGGCAATTGTCATATTACCCCGTGCCCACTGTAGGGTTACTGGAGCTATTGCAGTGTGTTGTGTATGATTGAGACATTACTTTAGTTTGGTAGAACCCATTAATCCACTGAGTTCAGGCAATGTCCATTAAGTGCATTGCCCAAAGACACAAACGATTAGCTGGCGACCAGTTTCGAATCTGCGACCCTTCGGCTGAAAGGCGGCGCAGATTTTCAACGGTGAGAGAATATAATAAAATTACACATTCAAACCAATATAAACCGACCCTCAGTCATATATATTGTCCTTTACTCAATATAGATTATTTTATTATATACTTTCAGTTAAATATGTTTATTGGATTTTAATACAGCTTTACATGTGTATGATATTTGTTTTAAGGTTTTACTGCTTTCGTAATTAAGTTCTTTTTTTTCTATAAAACTACACGTTTTAAACTACACGGACGTTTTGCGATCGTATTTTTGTTTTCGTATCAGTTACTTATAGTTTACTAAGATTTTATTGTAAGCAGGCTTAAATGATAAACTGAACTTTTGTTATAAACATTTTTAAAGGATATACTAAAATTTCATCAGAAGAAATTCCAAAGAATAAAATAAAATTTCATAATATATAAGAAAGTTTAAGTGATAAAATGGAATACACTAAGTTAACGCTAGTTAAGCACTTTAGACTCTATTACTGTTTCTGGTATAATTATCAAATTGTTTATTTCCTGGTTTATTGCAATTCAGACAGATCAAGTGTTTTGGAAATGCCGATATCGTATATACCTCGTGATCTCATTCCCGAACGTTCGAAATCTGACGTCAAAACCTCGTGAGCTACTGTGAAAGCAGAGTATTAATGTTTCAAAACAAGGTCGATGTTATAATTGCTACAGTCGTGTCTGCAGAACACTTGATACGAGAACGAAGTGTTATATTCGATCGCAACAAAGAACTGCTAATTACCTCAATTTTGTAACAATTCTCGACCGATCTTGATAAGAAGAATCGTCTTTATTTTATCGACCCCAACGTAGTGTTAACGAGGTTTTAATTACGGGGTCGAGTCGCCAAGTTAATGGGTTTTTCAGACAGAGTCTTTGAATATCAGTCTAGCGAGTGGTTGGGTCTAGAATTCCTGTTTCATAAATTTTTGATTTTATAAGCTTCAAATTATTAAAAATCTTAAACGGAAAACAGATATGAGCTCTTAAATAAACATCTGCGGTTGTCTGTTGAGCTATATAAATAGTTTTATGTGTTGCTCAAAATGTGGAGAAATCGTTGCAAAACCACAATTTACAACGCGTGGTAGACGGTTCGCGGCTGCCAGATGCTTCTGCTGTTTTATTAGGCCGCGGCCTTGAACCTAATTCGGGCTATACACTTGCGCGAGGGTGTCAAAATGACATTGAGCTTCTGGCGGATGCAATGACGAATCGCTGATGCATTGGTGAGAAATTTAAATTGAGTATTGACGCACGGCCCAAGCCCTTGCTGTACTGGAAGTTGATATCAGAGACGCAACGGAAATAACCATGACCGGGTTATGTAATCAAACTCCTTTGCGGAATTTCCAATCGACGTTGCTTATCAACAATATGCAATAAAGTGACAAATATATGGTAACATTGTGGGATTAGGATGGAACAATATTTGCTTTAAGGTCGATTTATGATGGACTTCTATAAGAGCCTTTAAAGGTTATGTAGAATTTATGACTGAAAAGGTCAACATTAATCCAATAATTCATTGTTCCCATCCCGAGGTATAAGAACGTGGCGCACCTACCCAAGTCGGCCTAGTCAAACAATGTTGTCAAATACCTTGTCTTTGTAAAAACATCTCCATTCAATTCTAGAAATTGCCAGGACGATTCGGCCCTTGGCCTATATTGATAAAACTACGCAAAGAATTGTCCGTGCTGCATTCAATTTAAACAAAATAACACAAAAAAAATGTTTTTCAACAAGTAAATCTGAGAAAAATGTTTAAATTAAAAAATTTGCGAAGTTACATATGTTAGGCGATATTTTTTCGAATATATCAAATGTAATTTTACAGGTGTTCATTCACTTTCAAGTTCCACGGTAAATTAAAGTTCTTTAACATAACATCAAACAGAATAAGTCAGCGAGGCGAATTTATTTCAATTGTACAGCTGAGCAAACGTTAGTTATTGTAGCGAAATTGTAAAGGCAGAAACGTTCTAACAAGACCATTTGTGGCTGATTGGAACGTAGCGACAAAGCCCACTAAGTCCCCATTTTACTTATTAATGAGTTTTTCCAACAGTTTATATTCATTAAAAATTGACGAAAAATAGAGTGACCGAATTTGGTGCTGTGCCAGCGGGTCTGCTGATTCATTGTAATTTCCGGATAATTCCGGAAACAGGCGGAAACTAACCGCGAAATACGTCTCCTCACCGTGTAGATGTCATTCAAAACCGCGTGAAGCTTAGCACACTACGCTTCCTTCCACGCTTTATCACTTAGCGCTTGTCGAAATCACTTCCAAGTTTGAACGATTATTTTAACCGAAATACGAAACGCATTTTAGGTGAGGTAATTTCATTCTACAATAGCTTGCTAATAACGCGTATAATTGAGCACAGGTCTGAAGTAATTGGTTACTTTTGTGCGTTTTAAACGATACCTGATTCACGATGCTACGATCGCTCGCGCAGACGAGTGCTTTACAAAAGCAGAGATAACAACAATTCAAATTGGAGTGAGACAAAAAGAAAAAGTTTGCGGTGAGAAGAGGCATCTGATAGATAGGCCATTGCTGCTATCCGTATGAACTCACTTCGGTTCTGGTCTTGCTTTGGATACAGCGGTCGACTTTGAGTAGTTGTATACCAGTGTACAAAAACTAATACGAGTTTACGAAAGAATAATGGGCGATTTTTAGATTTACAATTTTAAGAAAAAATATAGCAAAATTGCATAAACCACAGTGAGACAGGATTTTGTACGGTTAATTTAAAGTTTTAGAGTTAACAACCGAATCATTGTATTTTACGCGGACGGAAATGCTTTTAAAGCAATTGCGCGGTTAAGTATAATGCAGCGTTCTGATTTAGAACAGTCATCGCACAAGAATAGAATTACGTAACTTATTTACAGAGCTGTTCTTGGATTCTTGATAAATTTCTTCCAAGGCTTTTCACCTGAGCTACTCCATAAGCCGCAAGATTGTTTGATTGTTTGTCCACCTCATAAAGCTTTGAGCTCCCGAATTGGCGCGCCCGCTGGAAAATGATCTGTAAACGTAACATAATTTCCTCTTTTTTCAGATTTTTGTGGTTTTGTGCGAATAATCGCGCTTTGTATTAGAGTTGGAATAAAAAGAGCTTGCGTGGTGCAGAATCATTCTTTTGTTAAATCGACCCAGAAGAGACGAAAACTGCCGGAGATGGGAGTCCCTGGTTCCGGCCACTCTGGATCCAAACCCACGATGTTTGAAGCAGAGCGAAGCAGTCGATATCATCCATACAGCGCAACAAGCAACGGAAAGCCGATTTTTTGTCATCAAATCGCGTTCATTCTACTAGCACTACTATGTTGTGGTTCGTTGGCGGTTTCCTTAATGTTTGCAAGCCGCGTTCTCGTCACCGAAAAGAACTTGACCGAACTCCAGTCAAAATGTTCCGGCTACAAAACCCTGTTGGACTCGCAAAGACAAAACATCAACGAACTCTTTAACCGAGTTTCAGATCTTACTTCCCGGCTTTCTACTTCCGAGAAACAGCTAAAAACGAAGGTAAATACCACTTTGTTTAATCGCTAGTTTCATTGAATAATTATTTGCTTGCGGTGGAGCCAAACTCAGCAGTGACACGCCACACGCTTATGGGCGGGTATTTCTCACACCATAGTGCTCGATTCTCCTTTATTTGTTTGGGTTTCTCATTCGTGGCTCGATGGAATATTCGCGGTGCAAATCGACGATTTGCTAATCTTAAGTGGCCGTGACTAATCGCCGCGAATTCCCCGTTTATACAGCTACCAGCAGATACGACTTCGATTTAAACAAAATTAATAACCCACCAATAATGCTAATTGATTCGTTCAATTCTACAAAGCCCTTAAAGTTAATTCGGCTTTATTTATTAAATGTGGTTTAATATTATTTTACTTCGCGGGCGAATTTTAATTATCTCCGAGCCCGGCTGTTCCTTTAGCTCGCCGTCGGACTTGAAAGCGTTCAAATGCATCGTGATATACAAAGGTATATAATCACTACAATATCATTCAGCAGGCGCATTAACCAAGGCATTAGGCAACTCACCAAATACGTAACCTGTTTTTGATCTTGCGGAGTTGGATACTACGCCAGTAATCCCAGCGGGCGCGGGCTAAGGTCTACTGTTTTGGGTTGCTAGCATTAAAAGGGTTCGTGTAATGATAAAAATCGCCTTCAAAGACGCTTGCACGCGGTTGGTGTAGATTAAATATCTCTAAATTAAATAACCGCATGCTTGTGTGTTTACCACGGCAAGGGAAACGTAGTTGCTGACGATTTGGACGCGTCTCTCATTTTTCGACACGGGGAATTATAAACGACGCTTTCTCGTACAACCCAATAAACAAAATCTCACACTACTTCGTGTGTGTTCTACTTACAGAATTAAAATAACTTAGGAGGAGTCGAATAGTTATAAAGTTTTGCTGTAATGCTGATGGATGACGCTTATCTGAAAAAAAAAACTTGTAATTTTTTTAACTGCGTGTTTTAACGCGCGTATTCGCGAAAAACATGGGACAGTTTGAATTTTAAAAATGTCTCAGTTATAAATAATGCGCGATTGTGGCTTACAGAGAAGAATTCAGTCGCCACTTCGCCGACCTTGTAAGGTTGGTGGATTATTCTGCAACACACTGTTTAACACGTAGCCTATTAATAGAGTAGCAATTTTGATATTCGTTACTTAATGGTTGAGTACGGTTTCCTTAGCATGGACATTACTGCCATCCTACATCCAGTAATTACCACGTTCTGGATTAAACGACTTGCGATTCGTCAGGCCGGGCTTGGGGCGTCATCAGATGACTCTTAAACCATTCTAACGTGGTGAAAATACTTTTTGTTTCGCTATTTGTCATTTGTATAGACTGAATGAGAAAACGTGGTGTCTAAATTCGTTTTTCTTTCCTAAGTCAGCTAAAAGCGTGTAATCTTTTCGGAAATCGCTCATAATTTCTAGACTTGAATTGTCGTCGAAGATTTTGTATACATTATGAAACGTACCGTGTTTTGGGTGGTGCGGTCATTTTCGTAATCTGATGTGGTAGGTTAAGGGAGTTACAATTTCCTATAGCAAGGGCGGGTTATCAAAAAGGCCAACTTTGTAACGTGTCGGACATGAATCAGCCGCACTATGCTGATCGTAATTGCGATATACATCGGCTCTGTGTTTAACCCTTAACCGCATCGGTCACGCTTATAAAGATGGCTAGGCTTATGCCAGAAATCGTATAGGTAATCTCGTAATTGTAACATTGTGAGTTAAGACCGTTATCAACGATCCTGAAATACCTGATACTGACCCGGAATTGATTCCAGTTGTGGTTAAACAATAGCGTTACATGAAATTGCACTCATCCCAACTATCGAGACCCAGCGGCTTGCAACGCTGTGGTTTTTGTTTGCTTCGAGTAATTATGATCATCAAACAATAATGTTTTCTGCGAAATTGCCGGCAGTATGCGAAAAGAGTCTCACACGTGTTTAATCGTACATTATATCTGCATTTACACTTTCATTTTATTTCACCGTTTTATATATAAATGATTATATGCATAGATCACTTTAATCATTCGGCGACATTTCGTTTTGCAGACGAGTGAAGATATACCATCTCGGAGAAAACGTTCAATAGACTGTGGTTGCCCAGCAGGACAGAAAGGTATGTTTACTACAACCAACTCGTATTTCCATGTTATTATACAATTGCTGTGTTTATTATCCGCGACGGGTATTGAATGTATGAAACCTGAAACCTGGAATATGCTTAACTTGCGAAGAGTCACGTTCGATACTGTGTTAAGCCATGAAACAACGACAGCTTTAATGGTTCCCAATACGCAAGTTTGACATTGATTGATCGGACGTCATTGTAAATGGACGAATTTGCTGTTTAATTTAACAGACACAAAGCGCATTTGTGCTAAAAATTACAAGTATTTTTGTAACCGAAATTGATCCTGTGTTATTTTGTGTTGTCAACAAAAACATACAAAGTACGACATGTCACCTCACCGAAGGACAAATGGCCGTTTTCCTTTCAGACGTATTTTAAGTGGATTTAACGGTCCCCGTGTTTAGTACATCTCGAACGATAAGTTTCAGTTTCTGTCCAACAACACGGCATTCGGTGGCACATGATGTCCTTTCGGTCAGCGAGTTCATAAAGGCCACCAACCCTTCGCATTATCCACAACATAAGAGTCATCAGCAAATCGAGGTAGTTTCACCTCGTAGTAAGCTGACACTCGAAAATTTCGGGTATTTTTCTACGCCCGTGTTTCACCCTAATTACAAACTGTCGCGAAGTTGCTACTTTTAGAGTTGCGTAATTTGCTTTTCGAGTGGTTGTGGAGCTCAGTCGTACAGACGAAATGCAGACCCCTTATAATCTTGTTCGCTCTATTTACTTCCATCTCTTATAAAGCCTAAGATTTCTGTCGGCGCCGTTTTCTCTCGCTGTCAAAATAATTGGTCTCCCTCACCAATATCGAAGCTTAATTGACAAGAGAGGTTGGAGGGTTGAGATAAACTTCTGAGTGCCGGAGATATCCCTTTAATTGCCGTCCCCACTTGGAGCACAAAGAAAGCACTTGAACGCGGTTTAAATCAGTCGCGTACAGCAAGTCGTGACTAAAATTGCGTCGAGAAAACTAAGAGGGAGGTAGGGAAGTAGGGAAACCGCACACCAAAATAAAGATTATGACATTAAGGTTAGTGTAATGACTGGGGTTAAATCTAGCTTTACTTTTGGTGAAACTAGTGTGTGGGGTAAGACTATATTAAGTTTTATTAAGTTGTTTCCCCCGATTTAGTGTCCCCAAAATGGGTTGCTGTTTTTAAACCGAATCCCCCGCATTACGAACGCTAACCATCAGAGAGATAAGTTACGAAGCAGGAAAGAAGTCGAATCTTACCGACTTGATCATTCAATAGTGACACATCTGATTCTCCATTACATTTGATCGAATACGCCTTCCTTGTTCCCAGCAATGATAAAACACTACCCGATCTAATAGCCTTTATATGTCAGGTTAAGACGGATAGGAAATTTGTGGGAACACGCCGAATAAAGTAAATTCCGACTTTAGATCTGTTCGGTCTTTTAAAGAATCAATCAAGTGGTCATTGGGCAGACCACCCAACCATGCCCCATTTACCAAATCAAGTCATTTGTGTTCCTGCTCACAGCCGCTTGTATAGAGGACATCAAAGGTCCCTCAATGACCATTGAGCCACCCCGCCTTTTTCACGATCGGGACTCTTGGGTCGATTTAAGAACTCAAGCTTAGATTACCAATTAAGGGATTTGACATGTTTTGTAGATTTTTCCAATAATTCAGACTTTAATTTGTTCCGACAATCTCGTTGAAGATTTAAGTATCTGGAACAACATTTCCCAAGTGAACTGTACAGTTGACGAAATGTTACTCTAAATTATCCCTTTCCAGTTTTATTACTCGAAACCTTACTCGAGATGATCTCTTTTCAATTTTATTACCACCGGTTTGAGTTTGAAATCGCAGGGCAATCTAATGGTTCCTCGTCAGTCGGCGCAAGGGTGCCAATCGTTCCTTTGTTATTGAGCGGTGGAAATGTAATAACTCGCGTCGTCTTTATTGGGTGTGAAACTCTTCGCGCCCGTTGTTTATTGCTCGCGGGTTATACGGTTGTTTATAAACATGACATAGCGATTCACAGTCCATTGCCCGTGTTGCGCGTCATGTATTCATTCCAATCGGTCATTCGTCAGTCCTTGTTTTGTTATTATTTTATTATTTGAACGGACCACTAATCCATCATGAAAAATTGGACAGCTTGTCAAAATCCTCATCTGGTGATCGTTTATCATAAGTAGCCAGTATATGTTGGCTCTTCTGTCGTATTTGTAGCTATTTACGCGCTCCTCGCAAAGCAGATCTCAATATTTGGACACGTACAACAGGTCCCAAAAGCGCGCATTCGTTAGAAAAAGGTGGCTGGAAGACGGAATGTTGTTTGTTGGCTGTTTGGGTTACAGGTGCGGACACTAAACGTGCGAACCTTTGGCGTCTCCCGGTGTTGCAAATTGCGTTTAGAAAGTCACATTTATCTGGTGTGAAGCGACGTTGGTCGCTTTCTCCAAGCGCGGCGTTTCAGCTTTCAAAATCTCATCACCTCCATAAACGGATGGGAAATTACTGCGAACAAACTATGTTAGAGGATTCAACTCGTCAGCAACTGTCGCCGAACTTCAAACGGACAGCGAGGGTAATAAACTTTTAATTCCCATTCGATTGGCCGCCTGAGATACGGTGATGCAATTAACACTTGTGAGATTAATTGGAGTCATTTTAGTGAAGACAGCACTGTCACTTCAAATGTTCGCAGAACTTTCAATCGCCATGACTCCACAACGCCGATGAGTGATCCATCGTACTTAAACCCAAGCTCATGGGCCATCCTTCCTTTCTGTTTGTCGTCAGTTATATATCCCCATTGAAGTTGCGGTTAAATATCAAGGCAATGCTCACTGCGACTTTCGGTGCGTTCCCAGAGGACCAGATGTGTTTAATCTTGACTTAATCTCATGGAATGCGTTATGCAGTAGTAAGTGTGGGCGCGTATGGTTGTAACTGCCGGTTGGGTGTCTAATGATTTCCAACCCCTAAATCGATACCCCTGTAAATAAATGACCCCTCCACCCCACAAGACGCTGACCAACAATACGCTCTTATCTACGTAACAATCAATACGCCTTCTAAGGGTTTCCGACGCGTCTATTTATTTGTACCCGGTAATTCCCCTTTCATTAGGTGAAAAGGTTGAACCGGCCGTTCTTTTGATATCGGGGGGGAGGGGGTAATTGCAAACTAGCAAAACGCACCCACCCATAACCGGACTCATGAAACAAATTATCTTTGAATTCGTTTGTCCCCTTTCGATCTGTGTTACAACTTACGAAAGTGACATTTCAACAATAAATTTCACGTCGCAAATTAAGACGTATCGTCTCGCCGACCCAAAAAAACTTTTGTCAATTTTCGATGTGACACAAATTATTGGCATGCGTCATCGTTTGCGGTGATACTGGTTGCTTGGTGTCGTTGTTGTCTGCTGTCTGCAAGTTTCTTTCGTTTCGAAATTGGCAGTTTTGGCCAAATTATTTATTGAAATCTACACCTGATAGCTAAGTTTGGAACAGGCCACAGAACCACAGAGACCAGGCAGATCTTGGCAGCGTGAAAGCTTTCTAAACAGACCGGTTTGTTTTGTAAATTCAGCAACTTCGCTTCTTCTAAGGACTACAAAAGCCCGGTAATAACAATTTCCAGTTCGCCTATCCGGCGTTATAATGGCCAAGGATCCAGGTTTTTGTATTGTTCATTTCCATTCACTGATATTGCGTGCTACGGGGCTTCATATTTTGATTGCTTGTTGAAACAGATGTTTTGACTTCCGCTTTAAGCTATATTGAAAGGCGGCAACAATTCAAAGAGAACGTTTTAATACGGATATGGACCGTCGTTGTTAAGGCCTTTGTAGGGTTAATAAAAATTAAAGTCGTTTGAAAAAAATAATTTTTTTAGTTACGGTACAAATTCAAATGTAGCGGCTCTGATTGACCAATTCTGCGTGACAAAATGATTTCGTTTCGGTTAAAAGGCGTTGACAGCTTTATCCAGTATCATGGTATAATGCTTATTGTTGTTCAACCATTGGCTCCATCTTTAACTCTTTCGATCCCAACCGAGACAATTGATATCTCAGTTGTGTGCATTTCCCCACCGTGTAATGCAATTTCGCCCGCAATTTCGCTCGTGAGAAACCGACCCATTGTGTCTGCATCGGCAATCAGTACAACCGGCGCCTCGAAGACTCCCAATCACCCCGCCATAAGCTTGTTTTGCATCAAGTTCTTGGTTGGAATTCGATGTATTAGCCTCGTCAGAGTCTAGTTTGTCTTATCAGTGTTGTGGAATGTACGAACTCGCCTTTACAATTCACGGACACCCAATACACTTGTCTCAAATCGACCGCCAGCCCAAAACAAAATTCGCGTCCAACTTTAAGATCAATTTTCGACGCCGATTATTTATAGTTGCACAAGTCTAAGAAACAAAATACGTTTCACTGCACTTTTGGCGTGTGGCCACCTAGCCATCGACACCGTTTTACGCCAGGGCTGCGGTTAGTATACGCATTCTATGGCCTTTTGTTCGTTTGGAATTCCAAACCAAAAGATGGTATGATGTAATGTGACGAAAGAAACGATTATTTTGCCTGGAAGTGAGCCCGAATCGGCAACTCTTTCCAAAAGTGGCGAACAATTCTGGTTGAAATGAGCTGAATAGGTAACATGCATTATCTCGACTCTGTCTCGTATTTTAACGTCGGTAAAAGCACTGAGGCAACGAACCATTTGTTCACAGATGATCCGTCATTTTTGCAAGGCGCCTCACTTCACGCTGTAAGCACTGGTGGTCCGTTGACACCTCGTACAGCGCCCTACTTTGACCTGAGATGCTTAAGTAACCGCCCATCAGCCATCGCAGCAATGCGTTTCCGCATATGGTGTTACTGTTATCACCTACAACAGGTTGACTCCGATTAGCGAGTTAAGGGGAGAACTTGGTCATTACAGAGGCTTTATGAGTTTTATTTTTCACCTGGACGGCTTAATACTGCTGACAAAACAGAATGACGGTCAGCGTGGCAACCTGACCCGATTCCCGTTCACGCCGGTGATATTTACTGCCACACAGCGCTTGGAAATGTAGTTCATTTCAGCTTCCTTTGCCACGTAATGTCTGTAAGTGCTTTTACCTTGCGGAAAGCGTCGGTTTCCGTTTTCCGTCTTCGCGGCGTCACCTAATGCTTTATTAATTATTCACGCAACAAACTTTCCGATGATATGTGATGTGTTGGCAGCCTTTGCGTCGTTAAACATCTTGGAAGGCGAAGGATTTCGGTCACGATATTTACACATTAATAATTAATATTTGGTCTTGTGACTAGCTCCCCATACAACAGGTTGGAGACGCGCGGCCTTAATATTCGTTTTGTAAACTACACTTGGAATTATTGGCTCCGACAATTGGCCCAGCACTGGTATTATCTCTGTCGCACACAACTAAATGGACGGTTGTTACAGTTAATCCCACTAAAACGAAAGGGCTTTGTGGTTGCGTCGTGTTTAATATTTAAATCGCTCATGTTTCGGACATAAAACACGAAAATATTTTATTTGTTTTCTTTTTAGGAATTTGATATAACTAACATAATTTTAGTAACCATTTTTTCCATTTGGTGCCTTTAAAGGGAAAACGCAGGCACGGCTATTAAGAATCCGTGTCAAATTCTTAAGTACAGATTTTAAAACATTAGGGTTAAGCCAATTAACTTTGACCTTTTCCCGAGGGAGTGGTTTGGCTATGTGGTCCCGGGTCGCTTGTAATGCCCGTCCGTTGGTGAACTTTAACCCTTTTAACCAACACACATGCACAGCTCATGTAGTTGGATGGCGGTCGATCGTCACTATCACGTATTGAAGCAACTCACATTTCGGCTGCGCAGTGTAGAAGGTAAATGCTTCGCCCTTCTCCTTAACAGGAGTAGTTGCGGTATCCATACGAATCCAAAACTTCCGATTTCAAAGGCATTGTCCGTCTTATCATCGTGATTAAATGGGTATCATGTTTCATTTTAGTTTCGGTTACTTTCGGCCCCGTTGATGTCGACCCGCTTAGAATGCCACGTCAGCATTTCGATGCTTTGAGCTTTCCCTCGAAATAACATTGAAGGCGTCGGTGGTGATGACATAATAATGCTCAATTGGACAGAGGCGCCGACAGGTCCCACATCAACATATCACCACATTATGCCTCGAAAGTCGCACGCCCTTGGAAAACCTACAAAGAGATTAGTAGCTCGCTTACAGGCTTGCTGTTTGAAAACAACCACAACAAGTTTACTCAACTTACGTTCAATGATAGCAGCTGGTTTTGAGTGTCCTTCTGTAATAAGCCGGATTTCTTCAACGACTTAATTTCTCTTCGTGGGAGAGTACAGCTCTATAGCGGCTTCTCCGCGATTGGTTATCTCTCGATTTGAACAAACCGATTGTTTTCCAGAAATGGGTCTGTGAAACAATAGTGCTTGTCGGGATTGGATCTTATCTGTAGCGCCACAGACCGCGACAGTGAACTATATATAAGTTGACGCAGGCGAGCTTTTTGGGCGCTCCACAAAAGAAACTTTAGTTACATTGCGCCTACCAGAGCACTTGGAAGGACCTCTTAAAACAACACCTGTACTCAATTACCCTTTTGTCTTTATAAACTTAGATGAAACTAAGTTTAAAGGGGGGGGGGGGATAAAAATAATGAATTTAAATAAAACTTTCAGTTAAAAGGAATTAATAAGCACTTTTATGCAAAGTGCGTAAAGTCACGGTATAAATGTTATCATTTTGAGTTTATTCTGAGAATGTACCCCTAAAGATCTGGAAAGACTATTCGTTGTTTGTTCAACAACGATTTGTTACCTTTCTCGTTTTTTGACAACACTGCATAAACTATCCAATGCCTAGTTTGTCAAATTACATAGAAATCTGTCAGTTCTTAACGATTTTATAATTTCCGGGAGAGTGACAGGAAACGCGTATATAATTGTAAGTTTATATTTTCATTTGACGACCCCTGTCATTTTCGAACGCTCAAGAAAGAGATGTTTATTTTCGCAAGTCGGCTCCCGTCAGAACAGTTGAGAATTTCACACTTAAATTTGATTTTCTACTTTAACCCCAATGCCAAACTGCGGAATCAGCCAAATCAGCCGAATCGCCGCAAAACTGCCTTTGAAGTGTCGCCATAATGGCGGCCGTCGCGGTCTTGACGTTAAAACGTTTATTTGAGTTGGGGGAAAGCCCCTTTCATGAAATGCCGCTGTATACTCGCCTATGCAATTATGACAAAACTCATCGGTCCATTGCTTTAGTTAATCTCTTCGACTTTGAGGGATTGGGTATGAGTCTCAATAAGTTTTCTTATTTTTTAACGATATTACACCGTGTGTATTTAGTTTATTTATGCTGTACTTCGTTACAGTATTAAAGGAGAAAAATTTAAAATACAAGGTTTTTATAGAAATTGAAAATGACAAGTATTGTTTGAGTTATAACGATTTTGTTTTACTGTTTTTATCACCGGTAAGTAAACAGCATACACGATATGGTGTTGCATTCGTGTATTCTAATGCAACGTTTTATTACAGGTGAGCCAGGAAATTATGGACGAAGAGGACGCAGAGGTAAAATATTGTTTTGTTGAACTAACTTTTAGTTAGATCTTGACAGTGGGCGCGAGGTAATCGTTGGATTGCCGGCGTAGTACCGTCTCTTGCGTTTTATTATTTACGTGGATTACACACATATTTTGTCTTTTTTTGGTAAAAACGTACACCATTTTTATATGATAGGACAAGAAACAGAAAAAAAATAAAAATAATAATTTTTCATTTTGGTAAACTATTATATAAAACGGTAAACCGAGAATTTTATATTAATTTTGTTTACTTTACAATTATCTTTTAAATGGTTTATTCCCTGGGAATTCCCCATGAGCGGTTAAAAATGTGACACGATTTTCGTGAAATACATGAAAAAATAAAATAAATGCGGTTTTAAAGAACTTAATTGCTTTCTAATAACTGTCATGTACATCTGATAATTGCCATTTCACTCATTATTTACCTTTTTTCTTTTTCATGTACGAATATGATCTTCAGGAAAGCCCGTAAGTATACGAGTTCTCAGTTTACAAATTTTCTCTTGAAATTCTCCACTACAACTTAAATTTATGCGAAGTTAGACCTTCCATGAACCTTAGCCTTGTTAAAAATGGCTGGTGCCCCCTTTCTCATTTTTTTTAGTTTACATTATAAAATTTTATTACTTTCCAACTAATTTAAATCTTTATTTTAATGTCGATTAATTGTTATACAGTTTGCTTTTGGTTTTGGGTGTCAGCACATTTGGTAGCAGCCATAGTTTCCTTAAATTCACCATAATATGATAAAATCAGCTCTACTCACTGCATTGTGCTCCATAAATGATTTTCTGGCAATACTCTGTAGAACTGTTCTTACTCTATTTAGTAACTTGACATATTTTGCCGGATTTCAGGGCATTCCCGGCAAAAATGGATTTCCGGTACAGAAACGCATGATATTAAACAAGTTTTAATTAAACATGCTCATTTTGCATGCATCCAAATATAACATGCATGCAATTGCTATAAATCACCTTTAATGAACTCATGAAATGCACAGTTTCAAGCAATAGGCACTATTAACAATATAATATGCTTGTTACCTGTTGTTTTATTTCACTGTTGAATTTTCCATATTTAAGCTTGAAATCATGCATACACTTAGATTGACTAAAATCACAGTGTAAATTTCCCAAGGTTTTTGCATTGGGGTTTTCATATTAGCCATTCCCTTCATAAGAGCATGACACCTAATAATCTGTATCATACCACATGCATGCTTTAGTAATCCGCATATTCTCACAAAACTACCATTAAAGTTAAATATTCCTCAAAAGATGGTATAATATTGTTTCATTCCCAAAATCCCATTTTCCCGGGAAAATTGTCAAAGTTTGCTTTAAGCAAAATGGCACAAACAGTGTTTGGGTAATATGAAAATGAAGAAGTGCGAAAGTCAGCATGTTGGATTTGGTGAGGGTGAGTCTTTCGATTTTACACTTTCCAAACTTTTAAACTTTTCCTTTTTTAATTCCCTCCAAACACATTACAGTTGATAATTTCACTGTCAATTTTAGCAGCAATTTCAAATTTTTTATAATCCCACACAATAGTGCATGTTTTGATGGTTGGTCTGGCAGGGTTTAAAACTGTTTTCCATTTATGAGGCATGACAAAAGAATTGTAGAGAGTTATTTTTCTTTTAATCCTAATCTTGTTTTCACACGCACTGATTGTTCTACAATTTTGGACATATATGTGTTAACTTCTATGTTAGTTGAATGGTTTAGGTCAGTGGACTAGATACCTGAACGCTTGAAGTTCTAAAACCAGCTCCTTTTTTGTCAATCCTTGGCTATTTACTGTGTCAGTGATTG
>CH000114.1:25308-36592 GCA_000149265.1 Ciona savignyi | reverse complement strand
GAAAGATGGATCAAAGGTAAATATTATTTTTATGTTTCATTCCAGTGACAACCAATACGCTAATGCAAAAAAATTGAACTTATTTCAATAATTAGTCTTGTATCATCTTTTTAGGGCTTTAATTTTTGAATAGAAAAATAAAAATCCCCATGCTTTATAATTATAATGGGTAATCAAGTTTCTTTGATTGATAATAAAAATATAATAATAACTTGTTTTTTAGGGAGATCCAGGCAACAATGGCATGAAGGTAAGTGTTGGATTACATCCATTTACATATTTTTGTCGTAATTCAGTAAATCTTGTTAAATTATGCCATTGTTGTGAATGTAAAAAATTTAACATTTTTCTTTGATAACACTTTTCAAACTGATAATTTATGTTCAGGGTGATAAAGGAAGCATTGGATACGCTGGTCTTGATGGGTTAACTGGTGCCCCTGGCCCTCAGGTGAGAATTACAAACAATTCTAGTTTACTTTCTTAAAATCGTCCATATTTGTTAGCTGATAAATAATCTTCTTTATGACTATACCCATGCTGTAATTTCAGTACATGTATTTATGTATTTTACCCATCCAAACTTTAATAATCCAACATCATAAAAATAAAAAATAGGAACTGTATCAGCATTTTAAACTTACTATTCATAAGATTGAGCAACAGCACATAATGACAGTTTTTATTCACCTGACATCTATGAAATAAAAACAAATCATCATTTTAATACCTACAAAAACTACAAAATATTGTGCTACATATTATCAGAACTAGAGCAAATTTTATTGTACCAAAATGATTCATAATGAGAAAATGACACCCATTACTCATTTTTAACTGACATTTTAACGTCAAAAGCAATTATTCTTTGAGGTATTTATTTCAGCAATAATAGTACCTTATGTAGGGAGTATGATTCAAATAAAGCACACCGCACATTACTCACGCTATAATTTGCGCTCTTTTGTGCAGGGTCTACGTGGGGACAAAGGCGATCCTGGTATTGTTGGACCACCTGGAATCGTGAGTTTGTTGTATTTTACCTTCGAGTTATTTTTACGATATGATGAATTGTTCAGGGTGAACCTGGTGCTGACGGAAAGAAAGGAGAGCCGGGTGCGAATGGAACACCTGGACTTCCAGGTGATAACGGTATCCCTGGTACCCCTGGGTTTAATGGGAGCAATGTAAGTGTAATTACTGCAATTTGTTCTATATTTACCTTAATGTGGTTTTGCTCTTGTAGGCCTCAGTTAGGTTAAAGCACATTGTCCTTTCGGTTTTATCCTTAAGCAAGTCACGGATATTGCTAAAAAAACAAGTAAATAAATTAATTAAACAAAAACTTTCACATCACCTCAATCATACACCACACTGCAATAAACTGACTGTGGACATAAGATAATCCAACAATTACCTGCATTATACCCTTAAACCCATCATTAATTTACATGGATATTTTAATCTATAAATAAATACATGGATAATACCACCTGGAAAAAATGGCCATCATAGCCAATTATAACAGACATCGTTTTAATATGCTACATTTTTATAAAGAACAGTTTGGTTTTAAATTATACCTTAATCCAACAATCTAAGTGCTATTTAGGATTTGATAATAGCATAGCATTAAAAAGTTAATTTTTTTTTTACTTTTTTGCAAATGTATTTCTGTAGATTTATTTCTCAAGTCCAACATATTACATTCAAATGCGAGTCGGGTTACTGGAGCTATTGCAGTGTGTTGTGTATGATTCACACATTCCTTCAATTTGGTAGAACCCATTAATTTACTGGGTTCAAGCAATGTCCTTTAAGTGCCTCCCAAACGACACAACCAACTAGCTAGCGACCAGTTTAAGCCTGCAACCTTTCGGTTGAAAGGCGTCGCAATAAATCACCAGACTAACCAGTCGGACAAATTTCTTGGCAGAGCTGTGATTGTCTAACTACAATTGACAAGGACAAAGCAATATATGTGCGTACACACACAGTATGGTAGAGTTGCCTGTGTGTCGGGATATTAACCATTGTGTTTACACCGATGCTTTGCATCTGGATTGCTCACTGCTGTGTTAGCCATTTCTTTGTTGCATGTACGCTACACCGGCTGGACCTTGTTTATAATCCTTCATTCACTCTTGCCCGTAGCAACGGCACTTTTATGTAGGTTGCTACAATTTAATAAAAATAAAACGATTATTATTAGCATAATATTTTATTTTTTAAAAATAACAATTTTTAAATTAAAAAAAAATTAATAAATTAAATAAAAATTGCAATATTTTAATTTAAAACTTTTTTATTTCTTATTATCTTTTGTCACACCCACCCTATTTTCTTTTCTGTTAAAGTCTTTTCAACAAGGTCTGGCCTGGATTTGACTGTTGGGGCGTAGATTTAGCGTGTTTTAGAAATCTTTATAAAATAGGAATAAAAATGCCCAAGTTTTTGCCAAACATTTGTGTTTTATGGGAATTATATGTCGTCCCATTCCATTTTGTTTTACATAGTTCCATATTTTTGCCTTTTTATATCACTTGGGTATGCTTCATAAGTATGAATGGTATGGGTAACAATGTAGTGTTCTGAAACACCAAACTTCCAATTATTCTGTCAATTTTATGTCAACTGTAAATGTTGTAGCGTTGAATTTTGTGTTTTTGTTGCAAACTTATTTTCTTTGCTTTTGTGACTTGGTTCACAATTCTAACCTAGCTTATACATACCTTTGCGTTCTTTAGTTTGCTTATTTTGAAAATGGTTGCAATACAATAGTAGGGGTGGGTCCATGTTAGCATTGGGAGCAGGAATGTAGACCATGATACAATAAATTAGTATAGGTGCATCAATGGTAGCGCCAGGACCAGAACTGTGGGCCATAAAAGGCATGTTACTCCAGTGACCGGGAGCTATTATGGATCCGGGATGTAATGGTCAAGTCGGCAAGAATTGTGATTAATTTCAATGTTGTTACCAGGTGCCGGGGCCACGCGGACCGCCAGGGCCGATGGGACCGATTGGGTCTAGAGGAATCGCAGGAAAAGATGTAAGAACCGATTGTTTTTTAAATTTACCTAAAAAAATTAAAATTTACATTTTTTTAATTTTTTATTTCATTTAGTAATATTTAAAGCAGAAAGAAGCCTTATTATGTTATAATTATCATTAAATACTCATTGTGCACTTTCAACTATATTTACTACAATTTGTAATAAACCTTAATTTTTCATTTTTATTACTTTTTTAGGGTGCACCGGGTAAAGATGGAAAGGGTGTAAAAGGAGATATTGGACCCATGGGGTTACCGGTACGTACCATTTCCTATTTAGTATTAACCATAAAAAGTTGTACACCCAAATAACATGGATTAGAATAAAAATATATATTTATTTTCTTCTGTAAAAATTATCACACTGTTTTGCCCCAAAGGATATCAATTAAAATAAAACAATAAAAAAAATTAAATTTATTTTAACAAAATTCTGCTGTAAAATTGACCACAAATAAAGCGTCAAATTCCTGTGAGCAGGGACCGGCTGGTTTAGATGGTTATCCAGGCGAACCTGGTTTACATGGATTGCCAGGGAGTAAGGTATAAATGGTGGTTGAAACTCTGGGTGTGGAGTGTGGACGGTGGAAATTATTTAATAAAAGTCATGTTAGCCCCTGGGTTATTGTGTCGGACAGCTAGTTGGAAGATTAAGGGTTCAATACCCACACAATCTGCTAGCACACATGGCATTCTATTGATTACCCATGTTTTATTGACCATTCTATTCCTACTGTTACTTATATAAATTCATGTTATAGTATATCCTTTATTGCATACTAAGGACAGGTTTTGTAAATCAACCTCTTTTACTTCACAGAACATAATTTTAGTATACTACACTTACGGTATAGCCTATAAATCATTTTTAAGTATTCCATACACCTTCACTAAAAAACACATTTTACTATTTTTTTTTTATAAATATCGACAATTGAATTCTTACTTTTAACTATTAAACTAAATTTTTCACAGAAATAACACACTTTAGTATAGCGAACACTTGCACTAAAAATACAATTTACTATTTTCATTAAAATGTTGCATATCTATTGCATGGTGTGTTCAGGTGATAGGCTTAAATTTCATGATGTATGACCGTTGTGTATTATGTTTTAATATCGCAATTCAATTTTACAGGGGGCTAAAGGTTCCATTGGACCAATAGTAAGTAACGAAGTGTTTAAACTTTTGGATTTATATTGTCCTTTATTAAACTAATTGTTTGATTTCAACTTAATAGATTTAAAAAATACATTTTTAAATATTGTTTTGCCATTACAATAAAAAAGAAAAATATTTATCTTTTAAAAATGAAACTGTATAAGTGAATGAAAGAATGTTAAAGTAGAATATTTAATTTATAATTCAAAATTTTGAATATTTGGGCACAAAAAACTACCAAATCTGCATTAAACCAAGATCTATTTCACCCAAATGGGTAGCTTTAGTCTGTTATTCAAATATATTATTTTTAAAATAATCATTTAAAAAAAATATATATTATATAAAAAAGTATATTATTCAAAATTCAAATAGAACTAAGAAGTAAAGCTTAAAATATTAAAAAATGATATTTTCCAGGGGTTAGGTGGACCGCAAGGTGGTAAAGGAGAAATGGGATATCCTGGCACCCCTGTAAGTATTAGTTAGTTTATTTATTTGGAAAAATATTCATTATTACTAAAAAGCAGAAGCAAAATAACAGACATTTGAATATTTAAATGCTGTTAACAAAATCTTTGCTTAAACATATGGATAATGCAGTAAAAGTCGATGATTAATAAACATGACTGTCAAAATTCTGTACTTTTTTCCCAGTGTCAGAAATTTTTGTGTTTGAAATCATCTGACCACTTTCATCCAGTGTCCATTCAACTGTCCAGAGATTTGTTAATGGAATGTAGTTTTCATGTCAGTTTGATTCATCAATATTCTCATGTTACAGGGTATCAAGGGAGACACTGGTGTTCCCGTGAGTAAAATTCTTTTTAATGCACTTTTGATTTCACTCTGTTATCCCTTATATGATGGGCTAGATCATATTAATCCCCATGGGTAGGATAAAGCATACTTTTTTAAATGGTCAAATGTCAAAATATTTTTTACTATCGGGTTGCTAGAGATATTGTTGTGTCTTTGTGTTTACCTAGTTTATTTTTATTTTTGGTGACCTTTGCACTTTAATTCAGTCCATTTAAGTCCAATTATGTGAAATTATATACCTGGAATGTGGGTGTTTTACCAGAGTAATTTGTCCAGTAGAAATTAAACTTCATATATAAATTTAATTTGTTAGCCATCTTTTATTTTTTATCAAACCTAAAGATGTTAGGGTATTCATGTTTTATTCCCATGAATGGGAAAACACAAGGGGTGTTGACACATGGGTATTCAGAGCTTTTGCAGTGTGCTGTGTATGAATTAGACACTCCTTCAATTTTAGTAGAACCCATTTAACATCTAAACAATAAACAATGGATCTGAACTTTAATTCATTTTCAGGGACTAGTTGGACCACCAGGACTTAAAGTAAGTATCTCACGTACATATTTCCTTTTAAAATTACCAGGTTTAATTAAAGCATTAAACCTGGTAAATAAATTTGTCTTCGCAGTAATTTAACTATGTTCACGATCTTGCCGTGCATGTTATTAATTTTACAAGTTTTAAGTTTCAAACCATAATTCATGATAATTTACTAAATACCTTAAAAATACTAGTTTGGAACTTAATGAATAAAGGAATTATTTCTTTATGATTATTTTATTTGGGTTATCTAATTAGCGAGCTATCATAATAGAATAGGATATTCTTTTCCTCCTCAATGGAAAACGAAAGGGGTTAACACTTGGGCAATTGTCAGACCACTGTCAGGTTACCGGAGCTATTGCAGTGTGTATATGATTTACATATTTCTTTGTTCAATCCTTTTAGTAGAACCCATCATTTTACTGGGCTGAGGCAATGTCCATTAAGTGCCTTGCCCAAGGACACAACCTACTATCTAGCAACCAGTTCCGAACCTGCAACCTTTTGTTGAAAAGCGTCACACTAACCCACCGGATTAATCAGTCGGACTAATTAGTTACAATATTACAATATTACAAATATACCATACAATATTCTACATTGGACCTAATTACTTTTTGTCTTACACTTTATTAGATTGATAGTTAAACTGTAATTTCTTTAATTTGTCGGTAAAATTAAATATTTTAACTTTTTAAAGGGAGCAACAGGCAACCGTGGTCCACATGGAAAGGTAAGTTGTTTTGTTATTTTATTAACTGTGTTTATTCTTATCCATATCTTGCCCATTTTTTTAGTGTAATAAAAGGTCTATGTACAAGTTTAAAGCTCTATGTATAAGTCATTTTAAAATAAAATAATTTAAAAAACTAAATAATTTAATGTTTTTTTTTGCTACAACATCAATACCAATGCTTTTGAATACATAAGCATAATGGAGGTGTTGTGGCATTGTTTATTAACAATATGTATGATTATTCTTAAAAAGAGAAGATGTATTGTACTTACTGCATTATATTGAGGTGTACTTACATTGCATGTACCATGTTCCCATTTGTTTGTGTTTATTGTTAACTCCCATTTAATGGACAACGTGCAATCACGTGGTTAAAGTCGTTGTGTTTGCTTGAACTAACAAACGATTTTCTGTCCCGTGCCCACCCGTCATCTAAATCACTAACTCCGTCAATTGCTTGGGATGATCTAACAGCCTGGGAGACGTGGTCGTCGTGGAAGGCGCGGAAACAAGGGTGACGTGGGTGATATGGGTGCCCCGGGTCTTGACGCCCCATGCCCCTTGGTAAGTTTTCTGCGACGTCCGAAAATCCAGGGAGTGTGATGGGTACGGAGTGTTGCTGAGAGAATGCTTTGTTTTTGTGCGTTCGCATGCATGAAAGTTGGTGTTGTCACGGCTGCTTTTGCTCGACCGGTTTTGACCGGTTTGAACCGGATCTGTCATCATCATCATCACGCCATGACTGCTCGAACTAAACTGTTTGTGAGTGTGGGTCGAACTAAGTCGATTTTCATCGCCCAATATCTCGTATTTCACCCTTTCCGCCGATGTCCGCAGAACGGAAAGCGTGGACGGCGTGGCCGCAAGGGTGACCCGGGTGAACCTGGGGCCCCTGGGCTGAATGGACTCGACGCGGCTTCATTACCCGGTTGTGATGAATTGGTAGGCCACATATGGGGGTTCCCCATATAACCCCTGGAATACTATGTTGAATGTGTTTTATCGTATATGAGGATTGCGAAAATATATAAGTGCTAAGTGAAGTGGTGTATATGTGTGAATTGTGGTGATATGTTCAATAGTCTATATATTTTATTGTACATATTTTATGTATTTTATATTCAGAACACCAATGTCCAGTTGTGTGGGTGGAGTATAACCATGCGCCTCCCAGTGATTTTTATTTTGTGGAATAACGGTAAAAATGGCTTTTTAAATGCTAAATGTTGCTGACCCCTGGGTTAGAGTATAATGGTTGGGTTGTAGATCAGATAAGTGCTTAGTTCATTCTTTACCCTGAATACTTAACATTTGCAACTTCCGCAAATCAGCGTAACAGGCGTGTCCTTGATTCAGCGGATAGAAATGGGTCATTAAAAAACTAAAGTGATATCCAAAAGATCACAAAAATATTTTTACACCTTCGGCAACCTGACTGTGGACATAAGATAATTTGACCAGGAAAAATGTTAAAATAAATGCTTATTTAAAAGCATATAAAAATCATTAATGCAGAGGTTAAAATTTATTCCCACCCAATGCCAAATCCACCATTTTTTGGAACTAATTGACTTCTTTCCACAGGGAGAGAACGGACTTCCACTCGCAGGATGCTGGCAAAAGGTTTCTAGACGTACTCATAGCAGGGGGAAAAGGGGAGGGGGTCGGAAAGCAAAGAAACGTGCCGCTAAAAAAGCACGCATGGCGGCAGCAATAGCAAACTCTAAACAGTGACACATTTTACGTCAATAAGACAGTTGTTACTTTGTGGGTGGTTTTCGACGAGCGGTCGCTTATTCGTTGTCGGGGTTTTTCACGTCCGAGTTTTGTACAGTTCTTGTTTGTGTATTTGTTTATTTCCAGGCCTTTTGCTCTACATTTAAACTCGGCTGAACAGACCCCACAATTTATTGATCTTTATTGAAGCTAAAATGAGCCCATTAATTGTTTATAATTTAATGACTGATTTAAAACCACTTTAACTTTGATTGCTACAGATTGTTGATTTCTCAGATAGTCCATTTAAATTGGACTATGCCTATTCGGCTTTATGAAAATTTGGTTTTCACTCAAAAATTTGGTGGTCGTCGATATTTAAAATACATAAAACTTTGTGGATAATTTGAGTTTCAAGTCACTGAGATTTATAATCCATCAGAATGGTTACATTGCATGTTCCCAAATTCATGATTTGGATTTAATCATTCATTTAAAGTTAATTGCAAATTCACTTATTGAATAAGAGTTGTTTGTCATGTCTCACATATTGTTGTGGTAGATTTGGCTTTTGTCAACTTAGTGCTTTGTGTTGTGCTGCCGCCATACTGACTAGTGGGTGACTGGAAAATGTCATTTTATGTCACCGTCACCTAGGTGTTACCATAGCCGCTAACATTTTCTTTGTTTTCACACTCACTTAAAACATATGACTTTTTATGTCGATTTAAAAAAAAAACTTTTTAATTAAAAAATATTAAATTTAAAAAAAAAATTTTAATTAAAAAGAAATAATATACATAACAATAGCTTTAATAATAGTTGTGTTTGTATAAAGTGTAACAATAGCCTCCTAACATATATTTTTGTTTTACCAGCCACATTGTCTCTAAACATTTGACTTTTTCCACCAATTTTGAAAAAAAAATGTTTAAAAAGTCTAATTTTAAGAGCGATAGTTGCTTTTGTTTTAAGTAGATTAAACCTATAGTATTTATTGCCAATAACCTAGTCCCTAACTCGGCACTAACCATTTGCTTGTTTTATGTTCCTCTCCATCGTGATTGCTGTGTTGTGTGCCAACGTGTGGATTACCACCGTGTAGCGATAACATTGCATGCCGTGCTCTTTGCTGTTATCATCATCGACTGCTACCCGCCGTGCGCTGCCGAGACACAAGTCACCTCTTCAAAAACAACGGGAACAGACGGTTTAAAGCTTCAAGACTTCGATTTTTTGATGGCGATCTTTTTTTACTTTACAGTTGACAAATTATTACTGTCAAAACTTTGTTTTTGTTTTAAGGCTACGATTTTTTTACTCTGAACTAAAAACTAAAGTTTATTTTATTCTGTACCAAGCTGCATTTAGTTAAATCGCAATTTGTTAGATAACCTTTTCTTACTTATAACATTGGTAATCATAAATGCACTGATTTAGCGGTATGGTTTTATATTTATTACATTGTATTAAACGTTCTTCATTAAAAAGCTTCTACGTTAATTGGATTATACGTTTTTCGCAATAGGGATTTTTGAATTCACACATTTTTCGATTCGCCGTATTAATTTTTTCGACTAGAGCATTTTTGGTTTTATTTTGTTTTCTTTTATTCATATTTTTGTGTGCCTTTCATTATTTGCCTTTTGTTCTTATGTTAATCTGCAATTTACTCCATCATTTTGTACATCCTTACATAGTATCATAAATACGAAATACTTTTGACCAGTCATGTTTTTAATCTAACATTTGAATTAAACTGACACATTTTCTAATCCTTGTCACTAATTTATTGTTTTAGTACGGGATATAATACAATAGTAGGGGTGGATACATATTAGCTCCAGGACCAGGAATGAGATCTTTAAAGACCTGTTGCGAGTTCGCTTGGATAGCTCAGTTGATAAGTGGGTCGTCTTTTAACCGAAAGATTCAAAAACTGGTGGATTGCTTATCGCTTATGTACAAGGTCAAGGGGCACTTGAAGGACATCACCTGAACTCAGTGGGTTCTACTAAACTAAAGAACAAAACACACTGCAATGACTTCGAAAACCCGACGGTGGGCGCGAGGTAATCAGATAATTCAGAGGATAAACCTGACTATCCAATCCAGCAGATTTTTAGTTTGACTAAAATAGTACCAACATTTCGTTTTTACTTTAAACTTACTGAAATAACTACATCAAAAATCGAGACTCCGAAGGCAATCGTGGTCTTTCCATATGATTAATCCACCCACTAGGGTAGATATGAAACACATACTTAACCCAACGTATACATGGCTGTCATGGGCATGTATGTTGCACCCAAAATTCACTAACAATATTGCACAATAAAGGCTACTACGCAAGAGTTTTCGGGAAGGAAAATGACGTAAGGCTGGATGATATGATATGATGTTCATGTTTATCTCCGTGAATGAAAAACCCAAATGTGTTAACATACTGGGCGGTCGATTTGTCAACATCTCGCGCCTACCGACGAGTTACCGGAGCTATTGCAGTGTGGGTGTGGTGTGTATGACTGTATGATTGATAGGTTCCTTCTTGACAGTTACGCCGCAACAATAAAAGCAACACCTGTTTCTTAAAATACCCTGTCTTTGTCCGAGATTAGTAGGCCTATGGTGTTTTAGTGCGATACCTTTCAATCGAAGGTTTGTAGCGAAATTCGCGGCTTGTGTATTATTTTTGCACATTAAATTAAGTTTTTTTGAAATCGTTTAAGTAAGTTGTATTGCATGCTGCACATCTGCGTGCGTCTGTTCTAAAAACCCGTTTGTACCTCACTTCCTGTGCGTGTCAACGGGATATAATCCCCATGCAATATGTTTTGCAAGCTGATGTTTTGTGTATAAAGTCTTTGCATGAAATATTATCAAAAACGCGTTTTGGAACAAGGACCAAAAATAAAATCGCCTGCTGCTGGGGCGCTGCTCCAGGCATGTCCAGCCAATCAGTTTAACTGTATGTGTTTTACTGAATTAGTTTATAAGATACAATTCAGAAACCTTCCGAGACGGAGTCAATTCGCAGTCTAAATAGTTGGAGACTTCAGGTCAGGTTCAGTGCTATAGCTATAAGCACACAAAACAACCACAAAAGAACCTGATTCTCCACAGGTTGCAATTTCGAAACTGGTCACTAGCTTGTCGATTGTGTCCTTGGGCAAGGCACTTAACGGACATTGTACGAACCCAGGCGATTTTTTGGTACTACCAAATTAAAGGAACGTTTAATCAGTG
>CH000115.1:61659-85801 GCA_000149265.1 Ciona savignyi | reverse complement strand
TCCCATAACTGTATACACAGGCAAGAAAATTCAGAACTGATTTGCACAAGTAATATTACTTGATATAATGATTATCAGAATACATGGCAATAAGCTTTAAATAAACAAGGAATAATATTACCTTTCAGTGTTAAAGAATGGGCTCGGACGGAGAAATCTTTGACTTCCTGTCAAAAATAACTACATTAAGCATTCAAATCAGCACAAATTATCGTTGGGATTGGGAGTCATTCCCTTGATTGAAAATGAATAAAAACATTTAAACACATCTAAAACAAAGGGAATGAATATCGTATTACTGCCGGTAATAATCATCAGTAATGAATGGGGCCAACAATTACTGGGATGAAACAAAGTCTTCCTCTTGTCAGGTTAGTTCTCCTTGTATTTCCCCATTTAATTGTACGTTGTCTTAATAGTTTACGACTATCAGATTTCAAATTATCAGATTTCAAGGGTCTGTGCGGCATGAGAAGTAATAAACAAATACGCTTACTTGCAACTGCATTAGAAGCTTTGTGATGGGTTTTACCCCCCAATGTTGACAAGATGTCGTGTACGCTTGTATCAAGTCCTCAGTGGATGTAGTTTTAGCTGGAATTAAATATGCATTCAAGCAAAACATAGAGAATCTTGTTCGGTTGAATTTTTATCTTTTTTCAACTAGGGTTTCTAAAAGGGTATACATTTATATTTTTTTTTCAGATTTTTAACATGATTTGTTATATACATCTGATTTTAAAATTGATAATTGCTCATTTTCTTTCTTATTACTGGTAAATCAATAATGGAATTAAATTAATTTCTAAAAATATTAAAGGAATGTATACAGAAAATATAGGTTTATGTTTTTTTTATAAGACTACATTTCTTAAAACTTGTTATTTTCTAAAAAAGTTTGATTATGGGGTAGGCTTACACTAAAATAAGAGAAAGCGGGAAGGAGGGAAACTTCTCACCAAAATTACAGAAACTAATTTTAACCCTTTCCTAAACACTAATCTCAACCCCAGAACTTACCCTAACTCTAACCCCATGTTTAAAACTAACTCTAATGCCCTAATCTTCATTTTAGCATTTAGTTTCCCTCCTTCCCTCCTCCATGCATTCCCTCCTTTTAGTTTTTCCCTTGTCATACCGACTTTAACATAACTTGAGTTAGAACGTCAAGATGATTTGACTCGAGGGTTTGGATAATTGACTTGTTTTGTGAACTAACTAACCATTCATTGCAACCCCCATGTTTATTTTGTTCATATTTTTACAAATTTTTACATTTTGATTAAGTTAATATTTTCACCTTTTGCCCATGGGTTCCTAGGTTCCCCATAACCACTGATTATTTTGTCGTCGTCCGGGAATGAAACTCGACGGGAATCGTTTCTGCCTTTTTCCTCTCGGGATAAATTGAGGATGCTGTTCACAGATCGGAACGGGGCTTTTAAATCCGGGACTCCATCTAAAGAAAAAGATATGGCGGACTTTGTTATCAATACGTATAACAAATGTAAAAAAATTACTATATAACAAATGTAAAAAAATTAGGTAACTTGGAATAACATTTGTTGGAATAACAAAAAGCATTAATAGAATCTGAAAACATCAAAAACAGAGGTACCTACAACCACTTCTTCTTTTTAACTCTAGTTTGGTATAATATCACGTATTGATTTTTATTTGTTTAAACACTTTTTGGTAAAAACAATTTATATAATCAAAGCAAATGGGGTATTAACACCAAACATTTTTTATAAAAGTGTAAAACAAAATATAGAGACTTTTATAGGCAGATATATTTATTGTCTGCCCATCCTACTTCCTACCATATATCTGACACTACCACAAGACGTAATACAACAGACAATGTTACTAGTCGCATACAAATTAAAATGACACATTAAGCTCATTACTCAGGGGGCTCTCCAAGCGATGAAAAAGCGTTACGGTAAAGCACGACCTTAAATTTATTAGCTTATTATGTAGTAATTACAGGTACCAGTATTCTACCTAATTAATGATAACCTGTTGCATATTTTTTAATGTAAAACTAAACATATAAACCAACCATTTTCGTCATCATTACTGATCTTTCTGTTACTGAATGGAACTTCAGGGGAATTTAGAGACATAGCTTTGATTGATGCATCATTCTGGTCGTCACTGAATGCATCGGATTCAGCCATCTCAGCTGATTTCGGCAGTTTTGGAAAAATTGTGTATGCAAACCGTACACCAGAACCCGATATTTTAACTTGTTATCTGTGTTCCTATTTTACAAAGTTCCTATTTTTGTACAAATTTAGAAAGTAGTTAGAACACAACGATGATAAAAAGGAAAGAGCAACATTGAAATATTACAAATGCACATTTCACCTATCCTACTGACAGTTTACTAAAACTGAAAAATGAACACCAAATAAACGGTTCCTCTAATTACTACAGGATCGTTTAAAGCGCTTGGAACACAAACTCTTACCGTGAACCTATAAGCGATCTAATAGCACTCCAAGCGGTCCCTCTGTTTTGTACAGGTCCGCTAGTACCACTATGTCCACTAGGTCCAGCGCTAGGTCCGCTATAGTTAGTTTTAAACATGGGGTTGGAGTTAGGGTTAGTTCTGGGGTTGAGATTAGTGTTTAGGGCAGGGTTTAAATTAGTGTTTAGGGCAGGGCATTGGACCTAGTGCTGGACATAGCAGACCTAGTGGACCTGTACAAAATAAAGGGACCCCACTTCAAGCGATCCTGTAGTAATTAGAAGCACCGCAAAATGAGTAATTGGGAGTCAGCAGGCCAGTGTAAAAAAAATTCAATACTGCGATGTGCAGGGCTATGGAGACTATCCATCAATATAACACCAAATTCTCTTTTTTAATTTACAAGCACCGGTATATAAAAACGGCAACTAACCATGGTTAACAAAAACTGGTCGTCATGACCGCGGCATGTTTAAACAAATGTCGTAATACCGTATTTTTTCTCTTTCGTTTCTAAAATTGTAATATTTCACCTTCCTAAACGTTCTATAGAAATAAACAATTTGAAGCTATGTTAATACGACATTCCTAATTTTGGTGCCTTACAAATTGTCTAGTCATGCGTGACGCTACGTCACAGTATGTTGTTGTCAGTCTCGATTAAAATAGAATATCTTTTGAACGGGGAGTAGTTTTAGTTTAGTTTTTGTTTCCACGATGAAAACATCAATCAGGATTATTAAAAAAAATTGGAAAACGATAAAAAAACGGCAAAACGACAGTCGTTAGAACACGCGTAAAGATTATCAGACTGAAATTGAAAAATATTTTTTAAAATAACAATTCTAATGAAAATTTACTAGTTTGTGTGTGTGTTTACCAGCGCAAGTGCATAGAAAAAAATTCTGGTCGTATGCTCCGTTTTATTTCTGCATATACAGCCCGAACTTTTAACTCGATTAATTCGAGCGACGTTTTCAAAACCAGCAGTATCTTTGGAGATCACTTTTAGGCGGACGTTGCAAAAACCAAGTAGTTTAGTGGGTTGGTTACAAGTGGATAATATGTATTGTGAAGGATTATTGTATATTACACACTTCAAAAGCTCCCCAACTACACGACTGTGGACAGGGACTTACCTAATTTACTATTACCCGTTTATACCAATCTAACCTGCTAATATACAGTATTACTCTATTTTCTTTAATTCCACTTACCAGTAATTATAGGTTTTCTTCGAATCCAAAGAGTCTAATATGTGTTAAGAATTTTAATTAAAATAAAACAGTTTACCATAGGACATCGCCCAAAGTAAATCACACATAAGCAGTTGTAACTACACTGTCAATACCCAGATATACGTTTGGTGTATGGTTATAAAGCGGAAGCCACTAAAAAACAATTAATAAAGATATAAAATAAGGATCCACCATTTTTGATGAAATTTTATCACGAATTTTACAACTTATTGGGCGGAAACCATTCTTACATAGGGAATCTACCACCAAAAAATGTTACGAATATCTGCGAATGAACATAAAAGTAGCTCTCGAGTTATAACACTTGTACATAACCGAATGTTTTAAAACATTTAGATTAAACAGTGTAACGACTAGTTTCGTTATTTGTTGATAAAAAAGGTGATGAAATTTATTAAGACGTAAAAATTTATAGTAATTAACAACTCGGAAGAGAAATATTTAGGAAAAATAAGAGACCAATACTGGTGGTGGGCAGATCTCTCCACTGTCTTGTTATCAGCAAATATTTAAAAGGCATTTGGTTTTCAAAGCAGTTTACTTGTCAGCCACGAGAAGCTATAAGTATTGAGAGCTGCTGACAATTTACACTTGCCGGCGAGATATTTTGCAAATATCTGTTCAAATGACATAATCAAATTTGTAAATTTATTTAATTTTATAGTTAATGAAGTTAATAACTGTGCAGTACCTAATGTTAAACACCACATTTTCTTGCTGAGGTATTCGAGGCCCAGTTCCAATTCAGATAAGATTAACACTTTAGTTTATTCACGTTTGCCGCAGTATTAATTAATAGCAAATGAAGCAAAACTACGGCATAGGATCAGGAAAAAAACGGCAAAACGAAAGACCGTTAAAACACGTCATTTGAAAGAAAATGAACAACTGAACTAATATAGCGGTCAAGGCCGCCTAATCTAGGCGAAAACAATACTGCTGAAACAAAAATTTATTAAACAAGATAAATTTAGCACCACACTGCGAAAAGCATGATTGTAAGTCGAATCAAACCACATTTAATTCGTTTCTGTGGCGGAAATTATCTTTACTCAATATTTTAATTCATTTTGCTTTGTTCACCGTGATATTGCATTCAGCGTCGATTATTACACAACCCATGAAAGACGTTTATACAATTTTGAATTAAGATATTAATTCTGGCTGGATATATTGACAATAATGTGCCTCCACCAAATTGATAATGAAACCCAAACAGCAGGATGTGATAGGCATCATGCCAAATACTTGGTTTGACTGCTGCCCCCTTGTACTAATTATTTCGCAATAAATAAGTATTTTAATAAGCGCGGTATGTATTTTATAGTTTCCAATCTTGCTTAATCATATCTGCCGCTTTCTCTCCAATCATATAACACGCAGCTTGTGTATTTGCTGATGGAATAGTCGGCATTACCGAAGCGTCTGCCACTCTCAATCCGTCTACTTTATAAACCCTGCCAATTAAAAATAAATTAAAAAAATAGTTTAGGTTGTAATACTACGCTGGTTTACAAACAAAACAAAATACTTTAGCCGTGGATTAACTACTGCCATGATGTCATTTTCTGAACCGATCTTCGCTGTACCAACCGGGTGATATATAGTCATTGTAAGTGCACGAGACATACATTCATAGAATTCGTCTGATCTGCGGACAGCTTATTATATTTAACGGGCCGCTTCGAACACCTGCCTTACCTTGGAGATGTAGTATTCCCACAGTTAACGGTACCAATTTCCATTTTGGCTCCAATTTCCTTAAAATACTTGGTTTTTTCCAACTGCTCGATTACTCGAAATCCTGAAAACATTCTTTTGAATAAGAAAACATTCTATTCATAAGACCTGTTTGTATTACCTTCAATCAACGTTTCAACATCGCGTTTGTTTGATAAATAGTTTGGCTGGATGATCGGGTGGTCTTGGTAGTTGTTAGAACGTAATTTCAAATACCCGACACTTGCAGGCCTCAGTAAACAACTGTATACCAAAAAATCAGAAAGCGTCGCCGTATTGTGCTCCGTTCCCCATTTATTTAAACGGTCGACGTACTAAAAAGAATAATGTGTTAACAAATGTTTACTTTTTGCTCTCGGACAATTAAAAGTGCGGGTACAATTGTATCGAATGCGTACGGTCGTGGTGGGAAATAGTTGGTTATGTATGCAGATTCCTATACAAAACCGGTCTTAGTGACGATTTCACCATGGCCTCGAAACTTGGCTCGGTTAAAAAATCTTCTATAATGCGTTAAACTGAAATCATAGTCGTTTGCTTTAAAATTAAAAGCAATACTTTTATTAATCAGTGATTTCGCTTAACCAAGAGCAAATATCCGTCTATGTTCATGGACCAACTTACCTCTTGCTTAAAATTTAACATTTTCTGAAACTTTTCGGTTGTGCTCGTAGTCCATTTATGTGAGAGTAAAACAAGTTGTATATCAGGACTGCAATCGAAGAATATTTATAATTCTCAAACCTATCAGGTTAAAGTTGTGTTTAATAATCTCACCTTTCCGTTTTAGCATGGGAAGATCGGACAAATGCGCCACCGTCTGCAGATGTATGCCCCAATGGTCCAGTACCGCCGATCAAATATTCGAACGCACGTTTAAAAATCTAACATATAAATGTATATTAGAGATGTAAAATAAACCTGGATGTATGCATTTACCGTTCTTTCGTCCACTGTTGCGTCCTTTGTTAAATTTGTTGCGATAAATGTTGCTGGAATTTGAAGATGATCTTGCAGGTTTTGTCCAACTCCAGGCATATCAGCAATTACATCAATCTAACTTAGTAAAAAAATTAGTCGACCATTAATCTTACTTATAATATTTTGTTACCCCCATTTCTTCGAGATGTTTTCGCGGTCCAATCCCTGACAACATAAGGAGCTGTGGTGTTCCAACAGAACCCCCGCTGAATATGACCTCCTTCCTTGCTCGAACCTTTATTTCGACGCCATCTTTAACAAATATAACCCCAGTTGCCCGCTTGTTTCCTTTCTTGTTTTCTTCGAACACTACCTGGCGCACGTGTGCTCGTCCGACAATGTGAAGACGGTCACGCCTTTGTCATTGAAAATAAGTGACAAATCACAGCAGCCTATTCATTACCTTTTTTTGATAACGGGGCGCAGAAAACTGGTGGATGAGCTTTCTCTCTGACCATTGTAAAGCGTTTGTTGTGGCAAATTAAAACCAATCATATTTTCTGCATTATAATCCGTGTGGTTATAACCTGTATAAGAAAATAATTGAATGACGCCAAGAGTCTGATATAATTTTAGTTTAAAAAAGTCATCTTATCTACTTTTTTTGGTGAGCAAAGTCGTACAAAAATATACACATAGTATTTAAATTACCGTTTGATTTTATCTATTTAATAACTAACTACTTACCTAACTCCTTTCCTGCATCAACAAAAATGTCCGCCAATTGATTATGATAAGGATAAGAAGTTTTTAAAGGCCCGTCTTTTCCATGGAATTTACTTGTCATGTTTTTATTCATCGCGTTTTCAGATTTTTTGAAATAGCCAAGAACATCTTTGTATCCCCATCCCGTTGCGCCAGATTTCTCCCACGAATCGAAATCATCTTTATGTCCTCTGACGTACCACATGAAATGCATGCAGCTTGATCCACCGATTACCTTTCCTCGAGGCCAAAAACTGACCTGCAGTTAAAAATACATTACAAAATATAGGATTATAAATAATCATGCGTATACAGCTTGAATGTATATTACTCTATGCCTTATAATCATGCGTATACAGCTTGAATGTATATTACTCTAGCTGTGTTTTATATAGGCTCGAGACAGTCAAGGGAACTTTACAATAGGTTATGTATTGATATAGGATATATGAAATAACTTGTCGAAGGGTCCTGACGAACCTCTGTCGCGAAACTATTGGTTTGTTTCTCACCAGTTGGGTCGTTTGGCCTGATGGTTAACGCGACCGATACATATACCAACTATCTAAAAACATCTATATTAAAAAAATACAACGGTTCAAAGGCTTGTTTGTGGACCCCGTCCAATCAAAGCAAATCTTACATTGTCTGTTAGTAAATTGCATGCATTTTCTTGAGGTTCTGTCCTGTACATCCAGTCTGTGGTGGTTCCCTGCACCAGTGGTGCGAGCAAGGGTGTCGATATAAAAATATTTGGTGCATCGTTGTCCCCTGCTTCTAACACCAGAACTCTAAAAATAAATTATGTTTGCCATATCTTAAGTACCATTGCAAATACAGTATACTAAAATAAAGCATCATATACGTAAGAAAGGATAGGATATAGGATAGGATATTCATGTTTATTCCCTTTCGGTTGAAAGGCGTCGCACTAAACCACCAGACTAACCGGTAGAACAGAATAATCAACAGAATCGGATCACTATATTGTTTTGAACACTTTCTCGTGTTCGTGGCACAGTAAGAACGCAGCCCTATTTGATAATTTAGCCATATAGAGGAATTTAAAAATTAAGCAGTAGTATTTGTATTTATTTATCTTAAAACATTAATTGTCGCCGAGAATATATGACCTACTTTGTTTGCGGAGACTCCGTCAATCTATTCGCAACAACATTCCCGGATGTACCGGCACCAACTGCGATCAAATATTTGTGAAAATAAAATATCTGCTAAAGTAAAGGATATTCACATTTTATCTCCGTTTATGAGAAAACGCTAGAGTCGTTAGCACACATGCAATCTTGGGAATACCTCGCCGATACCGTGAGGTTCTTGGGGTTCCTATTGCAGTGTTGTATGTGATAGAGCCGTTCTTTAAGCTGTTGTACAATGTGTTAATCTACTGGGTCCATCAGGTTAAGTTCGTTAATTGCCTTGGCAACAACTGCTATCTATAGAGATCAGTTTTAACCGTACAACCTTTTGATTAAATTGAGATACACTTAAGCACAAAGTATTTTCTGTCATGCTTTGCAAACAAACTACTTTTATCAACCACAAATACTGTTCGTTAATTTTTCTTGGACAACCCGTCTGTCAATTTAGTACCCATCCCCTATATTTTAGTTTTATTATAAATCAGCTTAAATAGTAATTTCATCAAGCATTAATCAATCAAATTTACATGTATTATAAGCTGTTCATCAACGTGCGCGTATAAGGTGAAATGGTAATACAACTGGGTGTAATAAAGGTAATATATTTGTATTAAAATAAGTATTATTTGTATTCGAATAGTTGCTTACCTATGATAAAGTCGTATTCTTCATCAGGTTGATTGATAGTAATTGAATAATGCCAGCGAAGAACGTATGGCAGTAGATAACCTACCAAACAAACCATAACAACCTGTCTTAACATATTTTAACCTGTAGTATTTTAAACCAACCTGAATCGCACGTACACGTATAAAGTAAATTAATCATTAACGTATTGCATTGCCTGACACACTGGTTGGTTTATGTAACACATAAACTTGAACACTTAAACAGACAGGTTATGTACAAATTACACAGATGAAGTATGGCAGATAAGAATAAGTTTTAAAATAATGATGCTTTTTAATTATTATTCAATCTGAAGTTTCCAATCTTGCTTAATCATATCGGCCGCTTTCTCTCCGATCATGTAACACGCAGCTTGTGTATTTGCTGATGGAATAGTCGGCATTACCGAAGCGTCTGCCACTCTCAATCCGTCTACTTTGTAAACCCTGTACACAAAAAGAGTTTGTTAAACAACACAACAACTAGTATGTTTATACGATCTTTATTAAATGTAATTAAATACCAGAATAATACATAATATCTTCCTGGGAAATCTCGTTTGACAAAAATACAGTTCTAAATACAGTTAAAAACTGCCAGTTATGTATTAAATACTAAGTTTTCAAAAGTTATTTTCATCATCAAGTACACATAATATGTTTTTTTTTTGTTTCAGCTGACTAAACCAGTATTTTTATACAAATGTATTAATCTGTGTTGCAATGAATCGAACCCCAGTTTAAAAGACATCTTTTAAAGTCTTAAAATGAATTAACTCGAGTACAAAATATAGGTTTCAAAGTGACGCTCCGTTAAAAAAGAAAAAAATTATAAACGTTTAAAACGTCTTGGCAATAAACTACCTCTGTTACAAGCATTTAAAAAACGTAAAACAAAGCATGTATCCCTTTTTTAAACGAAAAAGGTATTTTTTTTAATAACAACGTACTTTAGCCGTGGACTGACAACGGCCATGTCGTCATCGGGCGAGCCCATCTTAGCCGTACCAACCGGGTGAAAACGGTCCAAGTTAACGATCTGATTAAACATTCGTAGAATTCCGCAGATCTACAAATGTATTATTTAAATTAAGAACATAAGGTTAGAATATGAAATATAAATAGATTGCAGGATATGGCTTTTTCACACAAAATGCATGGCGTTCAGAAGGAAACCGCGGACGAAGGATGGTTAGAAACCAAAACCGACCATTTTGTGCAGAATATTAAAACGGATTTAAGGGTAGAACCCATAATGGGTACGAAACGTAGTCCAGTAAAAAATTATACAATTGTATACGTTGAAGACAGAAGTTCGCAAACAGGTCGTTCATAATTGTATAGAAACAGGATAGGATAATTATGTTTATCCCCGTGAATGGAAAAAACCAGGGTGTTAACACACGGGCAATCGTCAGATCACTTCGCTCCCATCGTCGGGTTACCGGAGCTATTGCAGTGTGTTTTGTATGATAGACACTTTCCTTTAATTTGGTAGAACCCATTAATCCGCTGGGTTAAGGCAATGACCGTTAAAGGACCTTTCCCAAGGACATAACCGTCTAGCTAGCGACCAATTTCGCATATGCAACCTTTCGATTGATAGGCGACGCACTTAACCGCCAGACTAACCGACCGGACCATACTACACAGATTTGAAATTCAAGGAATACATAACGGAAAAGTACCTAGGTGGATCTGTCTCGTTCCCACAGCCCATGGATGTAAAGTCCATTTTTAATTTCATTTTTTGAAATACTTTAGAACCTTCCAACTGCTCAACCACGCGCAAACCTGCATTGAAAACAAGCTGTTTTGAAATCTTAATTTTTCCTTGGATTTTGTATTTAACCCATATAAATAAAACATATATATAAGTAAGCAGAATTAATAAAAGGTGGTATAGCGTGATCACAGAGCATAGTACAAAGTAGGTGATACTGAAAAAGATTTATTGCAATCGATTTGGACGGACCTGACGATTGCCCCCTGGTTTTCCCATTCACAGGAATAAACATGAATATCCTATCCAATATATGTAAACTTAGATGATGACGTATTAAATGCCCATTTTCTCAACGTGACTATAACGGCGTCCTAACTATTCTCAAATTATCGTCGTGACTTATTCTTACCTTCTATCAGCCTGTCAACGTCTATTTGCTTTGACAAATAATTTGGTTGGATCAACGGATGATCTTTGTAGTTATTTGTTTTTAACTTTATTTCTCCAACGCTCGACGGCTTCAAAAGGGTGACGGCTAATATAAAGTTGTAAATAGGATCGCCACCCCTCCCAGTAGCCTTCTTTCTCAAACTTTCTAAAAACTATAAAATAGCTTTAAAATATATACTAAACAGTCACTTAATAAAGAATCCTTGTAGCTATTTTTGTTCTCGCCATAATTAATTTAGGCAATGTTCTTTATTAATCCTATCTTAATCCCAGATCAATTATGAGATTGAATGTTAAGTTATTAAGCTCTGTCTTATCTGGGGCTGAACATGGCATACTTACGCCTCGCTTAGCCTATACATATCACAGCCTGTAATTTTTGTATGCATTAAAGTCGTATATACGCTTTGTCACGCCTTAAAAGGACATAGAAAACATATACATTGTCATTCGATGTACTTTGGCGGCGTTGTTTGTTACTAAGGTTTCATGTTAACGTCGCAGACCTGAGAATTGCTCCTTAGTGTAGGCGCTGCTGGCTTAAAGATTAAATCAAATCATAACTTCAGCTTCAGTGTATACAGAGCTTCACACAGCTATGTTTTCTATCCACAGTACATAAATGCACACGAAAGACTTACTTCAGGGCCAAAGTTGAATAACCGTTCGTTTAAATCAAGACTTCCTAAAGTTAGTTGAGCCGAAAGTTGCGTCATTTGAATATCCGGACTGCAAAACAGCATAGGTATATAATCCAAAAACAGCATAGGTATATAATCCAAATCACAGTTGTTTTATACAGGGTACCGCCAAAATCACCACCTTAAAAAAAGCAAAAACGCGAAATATTGTGTACGATTTATCCTCTTGGTAACTCCAATATATTATTATTAACAAAAAACGTTGGTTTGGCGACAATACTATCGTCCATCTTAATTTAACCAATGTTTTAAACTACTAGTAAATAATTCTGTAGATTTTTAGACCCTTTAAATTAAAAAATAATATATAATGATTTCGTTTCCACCTTTTACTTTTTGCCAATGATGTCCTTATGAACGAAGTGACATCCAAACCAGAATATGTAAGTGGACCACCGTTTCCCATTAAATATTGAGGCATTGCGGTAAATATCTGAAAAAAGTATCATAAGTTTATAAAAGTTGATCTCTTATAAAATCCAATTATTCAAAATTTTCAAAACCGGTAAATTAGGCATTTCTGCTTAAGCTGAAATTGGCAATCGCTTTATATATGATCCCATCAAAAAATCCCCCTGCTGTAAATCTTACTTTAATAAACTTACCTATAAACACACTTGCTTCGATACTTTTAGGAATTATTGTTATTTATAATTTAAGGCAACAAAAGCCCATTAACGAATCGCTTGCATGATGGATAATGTATTTTATCACCTGATGGTTCGGTCTTCTCGATTAAAAAAATAGAAAAAAATGACTTGCCGTATAATCATCTATAGATGACCTAGGAGGGACATTTGGACCATAGAACAAAGCTGGAGTCATCACGTGATCTTGTAGGTTTCTTCCGACTCCGGGAAGTTCAGCAATTATTGGTATCTGAACAAGTTTTAAAGTGTAATGTTACCCCTTGATACTTAGGATATTCATGTTTATCCCTGTAAATGGGAAAACCAAGGGGGTTAACACACGGGCAATCGTCAGATCACCTCGCGCTCACCGTCGGGTTAGCGGAGCTATTGGAGCGTGTTGTATATGATACACATGTTCCTTCAATTTAGTAGAACCCATTAAGCCCATCAGCTAGCGACCAGTTTCGCACCTGCAACCTTTCGATTGAAAAACGACGCACTTAACCGCCAGACTAACCGGCCGGGGACTTTATTCTTGGCGCTAACCTCTTTTTCTTTTAGGTGTGTCTTCGGTCCAATCCCGGATAACAAAAGAAGTTGGGGACTTCCAACTGACCCAGCGCTCAATATGACCTCATTTCTTGCTCGAACATTAACTTCTACTCCATCTCTAACGTAGATAACTCCAGTCGCTCGACGCACCCCATTCGTATCAGCTTCAAACACTACCTGGCGCACATGAGCACGGCCAACTATGTGAAGGCGTTCAGGCCTGAAAAATTACTTCAATAGACTACTTTTACACAAAAATAACCTCTAGTTTACCTTTGATCTGCAGCTTGTTTTAAAAACTCGTTTGAACTTTGTCGCCACCCATTATACACAGTGTTCTGAGCTTGATGGATTCCAATCATGTCTTCTGCATTATAGTCTCTTTGTTTGTATCCTGCGCAACATAGGCTTCTAACTATAGGTTTGTAATTGAAACTGCAAGTTGCCTTGAAGTATCTACAACCTGTCCCAACAACTTATAAAATACCAGTTAGTTTTTGTTTCCACGATGAAAACACGAAACGGGACGTTTATATTGATAAAAAATTGGAAACTGAAAAACAACGGCAAAACGACGGTCGTGGTTCGACAAAGTTAGGGTATAACCGGGAATAGTACATATAAAAACTAACCCAATTCTTTGCCAGCTTCCAGAACAAGTTTTGCAATTGGCGTCATATACGAATACCCCGTTTTGAGAATACCATGTTTGCCGTGATAATCGCTCGACATATCATCGTTCGTTGCCATTTCTGACTTCTTGAAGTACGGCAATATGTTGTTGTAATTCCAACCAAGTGCCCCCTCGTTATCCCAATTGTCATAGTCGTATTTGCTTCCTCGAACGTACAGCATATAGTTGAGGCAGCTACTTCCGCCAATAACTTTTCCCTTTGCCCAATAGCTTATCTAAATGTTTAGTTCTAAGTTGGTAGGCTGTTTACTCGAACATAATCATATTTTTACAACCGATCGGTCCGACCGATTTGCTTGGCGATTTGTGCATCGCCTTTCAGCCAAAAGTTTGGAGATTCGAAATAGGTCGCCAGCGAGTCGGTTGTGTCCTAATAGGCAAGACACTTAATATTGCCAGAACCCAGCGGATTAATAGGTTCTACTAAATTGAAGGAACGTTTAAAAAAGGTAGTCTGACGATTGCCCGTGGGTTAAATCACATAACAGGCACCATTTTTTGTAAAAAAAAATACATTTTTACTTTTGCCGTTTAAAACTAGTGTCCCTTGAATAAACTATTCAAACTTTATCTATACTCATTACAAACTATCTATTCTTGTCAGATTCGTGCACGTCTGGACCATGCTATCTAACATTTTCGAAATTTTAATTCAATTGTTTTGTTTCTGCAAGCATAGACTGGTGGGCCTGAGATACAAAACCAAACTTGTTTCACCTATTCAGGTGAAGAAGAACTCTCACTTGAATAACTATGTTTAATTTTAAGGGATATAATTTTGGGGTGACTGAGCGGTATTTAGATAAAGTCACATTTAGACCATCGTTACTAACACCCCTAAAACTTTTGACCTGTTTGACTAAATCATTCAAGGATAAATACGAGGTAGCCTAATTCCGCCACAGAGAACAAAATTCGAGGTACATATACTCTTTTTATAGCTCAATTTATAGACAATGGTCAATAACATACAATTAATAAAGATATATATTGTATACTACCAACCTTATTCCTTAAAAGTTTACAAGCGTGTTCTTGGGGCTCAGTTCGATACATCCAATCGGTTGCAGAATGTTGTAGAAGTGGGACAAACATTGGAACAGATATAAGTGGATTTGGAAAAGCATTGTCGCCAGCCTCTAACACCAAAACACTAGAACAATACAAGATTAGAGAATTTTTTAATGGTAGGTCTATTTCTCGGGGTAAATTTTTATTTTTTTCTATTTCAAACATAATAAAAATTACTTTAATAGACTACTTTTACACAAAAATAACCTTTAGTATACCTTTGAACTGCAGCTTGTTTCAAAAACTCGTTTGAGCTTTGTCGCCACCCGTTATACACAGTGTTCTGAGCTTGATGGATTCCAATCATGTCTTCTGCATTATAGTCTCTTTGTTTGTATCCTGCGCAACATAGGCTTCTAACTATAGGTAAATGAAACTGCAAGTTGCCTTAACGTATCTACAACCTGTCCCAACAACTTACAAAATAACAGTTAGTTTAGCTTTTGTTTCCATGATGAAAACTCGAAACAGGACGCTTGATGAAAAACAGCGGCAAAACAACGGTCGTAGTTCGACAAAGTTACGGTATAACCGGGAATGGTACATATATAAAAACTAACCCAATTCTTTGCCAGCTTTCAGAACAAGTTTTGCAATTGGCGTCATATACGAATATCCGGTTTTTAGAATACCATGTTTGCCGTGATAATCGCTCGACATATCACCGTTCATTGCCATTTCCGACTTCTTGAAGTACGGCAATATGTTGTTGTAATTCCAACCAAGTGCCCCCTCGTTTTCCCAAGTGTCATAGTCGTGTTTGCTTCCTCGGACATACAGCATATAGTTTAGACAGCTACTTCCGCCAATAACTTTTTCCTTTGCCCAAAAGCTTATCTAAATGTGTAGTTCTAAGTTGGGAGACTGTTTACTCAAACATAATCATATTTTCACAACCGATCGGTCCGACCGATTAGCTTGGCGGTTTAGTGCATCGTCTTTCAGCCAAAAGGTTCCAGATTTAAAACTTGTCGCTCGCGAGTCGGTTGTGTCCTAAGGCAAGACACTTAACGGATATTGCGTGAACGCAGCGGATTAATGGGTTCTACCAAATTAAAGGAACGTCTAAATCATACACAACCCAAAGCAATAGCTCCGGTAACTCGACGGTGGGCGCGAGGTGATCTGACGATTGCCCGTGTGTTAACCCCCTTGTGTTTTCCCATTCACGGAGACAGACATGAATATCCTATTCTATCCTATCCTAAATTGTATCCCACCTTATTCCTTAAAAGTTTACAAGCGTGTTCTTGGGGCTCAGTTCGATACATCCAATCGGTTGCAGAATGTTGTAGAAGTGGGACAAACATTGGAACGGATATAAGTGGATTTGGAAAAGCATTGTCGCCAGCCTCTAACACCAAAACACTAGAACAATACAAGATTAGAGAATTTTTTAAGGGTAGGTCTATTTCTCGGGGTAAATTTTTACTTTCTTCTATTTCAAACATAATCGGTTAATGAATTATCTTTCGATTTTGGAACATTTTGACAAGCTCCAAGTTCAAAAAAATGAAAATTCTTGCATAAAAAGTACGCGTATGATGTTGTGTTTTAGAAAACTGGAAGAAATTGTCTGTGGCTGTCATCTCTAATTACAGTTTCTGTATATCTAGATTAAGTTATAAAATAATTCTTAAAGTTTTCTATTTGATCACTTTTTGGTCGTGCCTTTCAATCGTATGACTAAAAACAAAAAACGGCCAAAAACTGTACCGATTTCCAAACGGAAAGTATGATTACGATCTAAGAAAATTTCTGTTGGCACTTAGGGGAAAAATTATTTACCTATTCACTCAAATAAATTGGATAAGATTAACGAATGCAGGTCGAATCTCCTTCACGACTTTTATATCTTTCTTTTAATTGCAGAAAATACTGGTAATGTGATTTATAAATAATGTGCACCTATTTTTACATCGCTTTTACGTGTAGAATTTGACATACCCATACATTCGAACTAACTATGAAATATTCCTTATCTAACATAAAAATAAATACAAGAAATACATGATTTACCTTACATTCGGAGATTCAGTGAGACGATTTGCAATCACATTTCCCGTCGTTCCTGCTCCAACTATGGGAGAAAACAAATATTATTATAATTTCTTTATCGATGTCGGTCAATTTTCGGTCACACGACCGTACATAAATAATAATCTCGATGAATTTTCCGGTTTTTTAATTAATGCGCTTCCACACGGTAGCAAAAGTCAAATTTTCGCTAAACAAATATTAATGGGACTTCTTGTGATTATCATAGGCCTAATTTTGGATAAAAGACGAACAAACCCAGCAAGCTATTCGGTCGGAGTTATGGAGAGTTAAGACGTCACTTCAGATTTAGTACAATCCTTGAATGGCATGCGATGATCGTTGTGCCTGGCCCAATTACACAACCATTTTCAATTTCACTACGCCGAAAACGCGACGGTGGCCGGAAAACGCGACGCACTGAACAACTAAGCTATTCAGCTGCAACGTTATTGGTTAAAAGATCAGATCTTAAGCCATTGACGCAGACGATACGCAGAACAACCAAGAAAACGTAAAAACGGCCCCTACGAAACCTCATTGAAACGTGAATGGCAAGGTAAGACTGTTTAATTCCCAACTAGAAAACGGCGTCAATGGGTTTGGTTATTTAACTAGTTAATAATTAACCTCACCATTTATCGGCATAGCTTTTTTTAACTTTTAGGTTTTAACTTTTTATCTAGTTTAGATTGAATACCGAAATTCATTAAATTGTTTGTGCCTCTACTAAGAGAAGGAAACCCACTTTGCATAGACTGCTGGAATAGTATTCTATATAGATAGGATAGGATAGGATATTCATGTTTATCCCCATGAATGGGAAAACCAAGGGGGTTAACACACGGGCAATCGTCAGATCACCTCGCGCCCACCGTCAGGTTACCGGAGCTATTGCAGTGTGTTGTATATGATAGACACTTTCTTTCAATTTGGTAGAACCCAATAATCCGCTAGAATTAGGCCATGTCTGTAAAATGCATTGCCCTAGGACACAACCGACTAGCTAGCGACCAGTTTCGCACCTGCAACCTTTCGATTGAAAGGCGACGCACTTAACCGCCAGACTAACCGGCCGGACAAAATATGATTTAATTATTTCCATAAAATAGACATTTAATGAAGTTAGCTTTAAAGTAAATAAACTATGGACATATAATTCAAATTGTCACTGACGGTAAACATTCTTAATTCAAAAACTTACCTATTAAAAAGTCATATTCGTCGTTGGGCTTGTTAATGGTAATGCAGTAGTACCAATTAAGAAACTGCGGCAATAGACTTGCAAATACACACACTGCAACTATTTGTTTCAACATTCTAAAATAGTCCAAATGTAAAGCAAACATTTTAGGAAATCTTGGACAAGGCTCTAAAATGCACGAATTTAAACTGCAATGACCTAAGTTTCATTATAGCAACTACTAATGCAGCTTTTTAAAATGCAAAGTAGCGCACTAGTTTTACAACCGCTCTCCTTTCGCAGTGGTGTCAAAAGAAGAAGTTCACGTTTCGATTACCATTCGTGCGGAACTATGTATATAAATACCGGCATGGCATGCACGTTCAACCGTTTCATGAGATGTCAAAGTGATATTTCATGCATGTTCAACCGTTCAACGAAAACAAAAAACGCACAAAAATAAATTCGTTTCCAAAGGGCATAAGAGACACATTTCAAACAGAAGTTTACAGTATGCAGTGTATTCAATACTTACTACAATGCTTAGATCAAAGTTATGGCAAGATAACATTTATCTTAGATGATAAAGAATGGAAATATAAATTTATTTGTCAGCAAATCATAAACATTTTACATTTGTACTGCATGAAAGCTACGTAGCCACGGTCGGATTAAATACTAGATTTCTAGTCGAGCGTATACTTGGAGAATATATTACGGTCGTGTGGCCGAATAGTACGATCGTGTTGCCAAAAAACGCTTGGATAATATAGTATATTAGGTTTAAACAAAAAAAAATTGCAAGTTGTTTAGGCTACACACAAAATATTTTCCTGTACATGAATTTATACGAAAAGAAAATCCCCTAAATCAAGTAATGCTGGTACAGTTCAGTGTATGTCAAATAAATCTTGAGAGTTTTCGAAAAATCTCGTTCCTGGCTAAATATGTTTAACTACATCTGTTAATATTTTAAATTTTAAATTTGATTATTTTTTGAGGACAAATAAAAAAATTCGGGGACAAATTTTCGTTTACATGGGGAACTCCCGCATATGCTTTTTTTATTTTTCGAACAGTGTTATGTTTGAAAACGTAAGTTAGTAATATGATTCGTAGCATCTTTCGTAGTTTAATTAATGCTAATTGTGGCTATAGAGCTAGCAGAAATTTATTTTCAAGCTCTCGTTTAACCCAAGAACAAAATGCCCAGAATGAAAGTTTCCCGTCGTTGCTAACGGACGAAACCTTCTTGAATGTAAAAAAACAAAATTTCGGGGCCGTTCCCATTTCTGATTGTTCTCGCGTTGCTGGCTTGAGGCATGTAAACGAATTCGAACAACGTAACCACCTTACGTTCGATGACGTTTCGTTCATGGACTTGCCGATTGTCAATATTAAAGCGAAATGGAACACCACGCAAATTAAAGCTCACCACAAGGAAACCGAATATTCGTACGTGTCCTGTCAGAGTATGGGTTATAAAAACGCAAAAAAGAAGACCACACATGCGAGCGAAATGACTGGAAAGGCTGCTGCAGAGAAAGCAATAATGCAGGGCTGCTTAAAGCATGTCCGAGTTGTTCTAGATGGAATTGGTCCTGGTCGAAAAGCGGCGATCAAAGGATTGACTCTTGGTGGAATGAATGTTGTTTCTATAACCGATGTAACTCCCATCACTAACAATGGATTGTGTCAACGACCCAGGAAAATTAGAAGACTTTAAATTGTTATTCCATATTTTATCAAACTATTCTCTGTAAGAAAAATTAAAAGGAGTAAAAATTTTTGTGTAAAACAAAACAATGAGAAATCTGCCCAATTTTTGTCGTGGAAACTGGATTTTTTACATCTATACCGTTATCTTGGTTGATTTATGGTATTTCCACCTTGTATTTTTAGCTGCACTTCGGTTAATTTTTGTTAATATTTCTGACCTAAATTTACAAAGAATTATGTACCTGGTGTATACAAATCTGCTTTAAACAATAATTTAATGGTTTAAAATTAGATGTATTGCTATGCCCGTATATTTTAGTATCACACATCACTAATATCCATTAAATGGCAAAATTGATATGGACGTTGCCTTTTGAGCTGTGGTAAATAATCGTTTCAAGATCCACAGGTTTAGTGTCCATTATTTGCTGGTTTTAATAGTAAAATGGAACCGAGTAAAATGCAAGAACAGGCCAATTATATTTGGAACAGACTTGATGATTTGGCAGAGGTGGACCCAGATTCTTATAAAAAGTTCATCGAGACACAAATGGCAGAACGAGAAAAATTCATGTCGGCACCAGAACCGAAATTTTGTTTCGAAACAAGTATTGCAGTGAGTATGATTGATTATATACCAAACGACACAACGGTAAAACTAGCTCTTTGTCTTTTCTAAAATTGGCTAGTTAAGAACCTTGTTTCTTTAAATACTTTTATGCTACTTCAGGCTAATAAGCACTGCTTACTCTGTCTCTTGTTTTATAATCCTGATTTAACTTATTGGAATTTTATTTAGAATTATAGATACATCCATATATTTTTTTATTTGTTTTAATTATTTCTTTTTTCATGACATGCTCAAATAATTTGGTACTAAGTTGAACCATCACCAAAAAGTTAGTGCTCATTCCTATATTATTAAGCTTATTAAGCTGTGTATTAGAAATTATTTCTAGTTTTATTCACATAAAATATTTTTAACACTACTCTTATTTTTCAGGATAGCGGAATGCCGGTTTTTATAAACGTTTGTTCCTGGAGGAGACTTGATCCCCCGGAGAGTGGAAGTGATGCCATCAAGCTTCTTGCTGGGATTAAGAAGACACACAAGTCACCCAACGGTATGTGTGAACTGTGATAAAAGGTTAGGCTATTGTATACAAATTTGTTCCCATCGGGTGTTAGTTGTACCGGTTACTTCATGATCACATTAATACCAATTTCTTCGAGAACTGTTTTATAGGAATCGTTATAAATGGACCTTCATGATTACCTGTCAGGCTACCAAACATAGTTCAATGGGAAGGTGGGCAAACTCCTTAGTAGACATTGTTTGGATCCTGTGCTCTGTGGTTTAATGGATTGAATGTAGCAATGTGTCCAACTTAAATTAATTTAGTAACCCGACTGTAGATATGCTGTAATTGTGTTTATTACCGGTATATGTTACAGTGTCGATAATCAAGAAAATCCCATCCTTAGTTTAAACTTTATATTAGTTGAACACTTAACATTTCTTTTAGGTCCATTTATAACTATTCCTGTTGCGTTCAATGATAAGATATTGGAAGAAATCACACAATTGCCTGGTGATAAGCAAGAAATGATGGGAATGACGATTACTGTATTACAAACGCAGCAAAAGGTAATGATTGAATACTTAACAGTTAACTTTGTCCAATTTTTTCACTTTCCTATCTTGTTATTAATAATGTTTGCCAATGATTATTGATATTTTATTGTATGCCTAATTTAAATACACATTGGTTTTAATTTGCCAATTTTATCAGTACCCATGATGTGATACATAAGGAATTTCTCATTCATCTGAGATACAACCCACCATATTAAGTTTGATATCCTGATGGTTGTACTAGGTAATCTGACAATTACACTTGCTGTAGTGATCCTAATGTTTTCCCATTACAGCAAAGACATGGATATAAATGTTTTATCATATTACTCAAATATCTTTAATTATAAAGATAATTAGATTGGGTAGGCCTAGATAAAAAAAGGTTGTAATTTGTAATAAGAGTATATTGATTTAGATTCTCATCTTTTACTTTTAATTTGTTTCCCAGATTTTACTCTCCAATTACTACAAGGAGATTAAGGACATTTTCAAGGGAGACCTGCCTGCCAATCCTCGGGCTTTGTTTCTGCAAAACCCTGATTCAGAGTTCTCAGACATGGGCAAGCTTGCAGAGAAATGCAAGGCAAATGTAAAGTCACCAACAGATTGTCTGTCTTCGCCGGAAAGTTTGTTAAAAAATCTCTCTGAGAATCCGGCAGATACAGAAGAAGAAAGGACATTAGATGCAGACTTTATGAAGAATTTTTCACAATTAAATGAACCCAAGGACAAAAAGAAAAGCACGAAATTAATCGAAGAAATTGGTAAGGAACACTGAACTGTAAATGTTTTATATATATGATAGCCTAGAACCCTTTACTAAACAAATGATATTACTTTTACATTAAACGTGTAGGATATGTTATATTGATTATTTACTCTCTTGCTGCCTTGCCCATAGAATCCACCACACAGTGTTCAGGTCAATAATCTAACCAAGCATTTGCCTACATGTGACTTGCACTCTTATTGTTATGTATGCCACAATGGCCCATAGAAGTTAATTTTACCGTACAGGAATAAGGACAATACTATTACAAATGTTCAATAGACTCTTTTCTTACTAGCATGTAAAGATTGTGGCAAAGGGGATAACAATAAGAGTACAAATTACATATTGGCAGATGCTTGGAAACATACTAACATGAGTATATAAACATGACATAAGATAAACATTAAAAAAGAAAAAGCCATAGAAATTGTGCATGTTTATATTTTCTCATGTTTTAGCCGTTCCGCTTGATGTGCCGGTCCATATGCTCCAGGAATATGAAAGTGATGATCAAAATCCTCATCGATTCGTGCTAAGAGTCAACCTCCCAGATATATCAAGTGTAGAGGACTGTGATTTGGAAATTTCTAAGGTAAATTTCTTATTTACAGTTGGCCAAATCCGTTATTTCTGATCAAATGTGCTCTAAATCCCCCATTTAGATTTTGGTACTCTATTTGTTTTTAAACATTTAATTAATATCATTAAATTACTCTACCTATTTATGTGTCTTAATTCGATCCAACCCGTTAAGTAATTAACGCATATAAAGCCGGAATATTTTGTATCAAAATCAAAACCAACAACAAGCTAGTCAGTTGTATAATTGTGCAAGTATGCAACGGACGTTGATTTAAACCAACTAGATTATTAAACTTAACATAAACTCTAGCAATATAACCAATTTATAAACAACACATTGCCTTAAAGTCGGTGATCTAACTCTAGACATAGCAAGCGCTTGCTCATGTTATAATGCACCCTTCATTTTTTACCTACAATTAATTATAAGGTTCCAATCTTTTCTTATCCTAAATTTACATTTTAATTTTTTAAGTGAATGATATATTTTTAACCTCTTTAGTTAGGCCAAAGTTAGGCAGAGGTGTATACTGTAAGAGAGCTTGTAAATACTGCAAGCCTACCTGGTTTAAAACAATATGCCAGCGAATTAATGGGTTCTACCAAATTAAAGGAACATGTAAATCATACATAACACATTACAATATCTCCGGCAACCCGACGGTGGGCACGAGGTGATCTGACGATTGCCTGTGTGTTAACCCCTTTGGTTTTTCGATTCACGGTGATAAACATAAATATCCTATCCTAATATGATCACAATTTACAATGATGAGTTTGAACTTTTAGGATGAACTCGAGCTTACAGTGGAGAAGAAATATTATTTAAAACTCCGACTCCCGAAACCAATCCTTGATGAGAAGACTTCAGCACGTTTTGTTCGAAAGAGCAATTTGCTTAGTGTTACAATGCCATTGAAGCATTCATGATAGCAACTTCTTTTAAATGTTAAACCTCATCTGTCACATTGTGATTACTACAGGACCAAATTTAGGCTCATTTTTTGTACATAATAACTTTTGTCCATAACTCCCCAATCCTTCCTGCCGATACCCAATTTGTTTTTAAAGGTTAACACTCTGGCATTTAAAATTTGACAAAACGCGTGGCTGCAAAAGCGACTTCTATTAAATGTCTATTAAAACTCATCACTTAAATTTGATTACCACGGGACCAAAATTACGCTCATTTTTTGTCCATAAAATTACTTTAGCCGGACCAAAAAGCAAAATTAATGTATACATATTTATTTCTTCAAACTGTTTAGCGTATAAAATATTGCTAAAAATGAAGGTGTTACAGTAATTCTGATCATTTTAAACCATTCAATACTACCCCTTTAAAAAGGTAGCCCACAAGTTTATACTTTTTTTAATTAGACCTGGTAAAATAAT
>CH000115.1:31304-61366 GCA_000149265.1 Ciona savignyi | reverse complement strand
ACCCACGCGCATTCTGATGAACTGTTAAAAGGAGTTAATTTCAAATAAATGAAAATACCAAAAAAGTCCAAATTATTTTCTATGTTAATCGAATTGGAATCTTGATTTTGGAGTGAATATCCCTACAAAAATACACGGGTTTCGACTTTACTAAAGACTGGAAAAGATACAAAAGCAACTGATTTGCCGCCTACCGGGATTATGTTTCATGTAGTGCTCCCATCCAAGTGATTGCTGAATGCCAAGGTTTCTCCATTCCCCTTCACTTAACAAATGCTGATTTGGTACCATGCGTGCCAGCGTTGGAGGTAGAAACACGTGTCTGCTCAGACAACAGCATAAAAGTAGACACACGGCACGGTCGTGTGGCTATATGGTTAATGCGACCGATACATAATACCACAAAACGGTTTATTATTGGTGACGAGCCGACCTTGAATTTGAAAACTAGGCAAGTAAAAAAGGCACGGCAGGCAGGATAGAAAATTCTAATTTGGAATTGTATTGCAGATGTTTACCTTTAACGGTTTATGAACGCGAGGTAATCTGAAGATTGGCCGTGTGATAACGCTCATTGCGTTTCTCATTTACAAAAATTAAACAGAATTAAGTCAGCAGTCATTTCAAAAAATCATTCGGTTCAACACTGCCTATACATGCACATTAAACCAAGAAAAACGTACCATAATCGTGTTATAGTTCGATCATAACAATCGATGTATGTTTAGTATGACGTATTAAAGAGCAGACTTTCCATCAGTTTACATACTGTATTTTAAAAGCAGTCACTATATTATCTTTAGATAATTATGGTTATCATAACAATTTAATGATTTTTTCTCGATATCTAGATTTCTTCTGACCTGTAGTCGTACGTCGAGTCACTGTACTTGCTGGAATAGCGTATCTGACTTTGCAGTTTCTGCATTTGTGACTGGAGAGTTTTCAAGGCCTCTTCAGCCCAGATTGCCTGATTTTTACCGCTTCCACTGCAGCTTAACTTGTTCATGATTTAAGTTATATTTAGCCAACGTTTAACAGTAAAGCGTTATACCATTATATACCACACCCACAATTATTCACAGGATTTATAAAAGTAACTTGCAAGCTAAAAAAGAGCTCAAATCCATTGTTTGGCGCCACATTTAAAATAGAAATCTTTGGTGTTTGGGGTACCATTACCGTTATACGTTTCATGACAATGACTTTTGTTAAATTAAAATCGAGTATTATATATCACCCAACGTCAGCAACCTACTCAAAATTGTGGTCGAATGGTTAGCGCCATCGATTCATGTACCGTCATGTAGAATTCCATTAAAAAAGCGGTCTTGGTGACGGACCTATGACTATTTCTGTTTTACCGCCTTTCAACAACGTTTGTCCACACAACAACGTTTTGTCCGGGAAAACAACGAATATATTAACCTAGACTGCTTAAAATCATTCTGTTATTGTGGATAAGTTTGTGTCTTATCCTTGACACTAACTCTGTATAGCCAACGTTTTCCAAACATTTTTAGTCAAGACTCTCGCAGTCCAACTACTTTATTTTTGATGATACACGGATAAGATAAGTTATAAAGACAGCCCAAGGTAACACACTGTAGCCCATATTTCCCTTTGAGATGTTTTATACAAATTTCTTCAGCGGGTATACAAAACGATAAGCGGATATACAAACGAAAAACTTAACATGGCTTGGTATTGTGGGATGGAGGAAAGCGGCTTAAAAACAGATAATGCACTACAAAAAGTGATGGTTGACGAACGTTCTACAATGCAGTATCGTAATACGAGCGCAATGTCATAAAAAAAGAAGATTTTTTTTAGACTTTACTGTTTGATTATGAGGTAAAATAAATAAGCTTTACACCTTTTAAATAAATATACAAGAATTCAATGGTTTATTAAAACTGTGATATGAAGTGTAGCATGCGAGAGCCATATAATATATATATATATATATATAGCGCAGCAGGTAGCTTTAATATAAAAACAATATAGGCATTGCAGCTTGCTTATACTGCAGCTAACCGCTTTCGCTTTTTCTCCGTAGCTCTTTTCAAAACATCCTTGATAGTCTGGTGAAAATGACAAGTTTTTAAAAAGAATCAACAAAGCAAAAACAAATAAAACCACTTTGCTTATTCATTTGGAGCATTAAACAACAAATTGTTTTATCCTTAAGCCCGATTGAAGTCATCTAAAATCCCTCTCAGCAAAAATAAACTTACACTAAGATGACTTGTAATTGTATGGTACATCATCTCGTTTAGACGGTCGAACTCTAAAGCAGTATAGTCGAAATCGAAGGTAGAATATGCTGTCTCTTTTGTGAACACGTTAAAATCGTTGAAAGTCTCCCCATCCGGAATAGCTGGTAAAACAAGAGAAGTTTTAAAGAATATTTTGATCCCTGCGTTTGTTGTTGTCCGTCGCTGTAACATGGTGAATTAAATACACTGGAGTAGCCGAATGGTAACCGCGAACGATACGATTTTTAATCAGAAATCGATAACTGAATCGGGGCGTTAACCATTCGGCCGACAATCGTTCTGGTAGTCTTACTGATTGTTATACTGTTTTGTTATCTTGTCCCTGTATTTTCACCCGACGGTGAGCGCGATATAATTTGAATGACCCGGTAATAACGCTAACTGCATTTACCTATTCATAAGCATAAGAAGGAATATCACGATAAATATACCCAGTAGTATATTTTTAGTTTAAGATCTATCGCACTTAATTCGATCATAAATTTGTGAATATATTTAAAATCCTTTTTATTACTAACGTTCTGTACTGTTTCTTGGTTTGAAGTTCTTGAGGTTTCTAAAAGTTTTGTTGCACAGCGTAAACCAAATGACGATTGGGCATTCGTCGTCATTAACGTCCTCCAGCACGATACACTCCTTCGGCGGAAGGTTGACCATCTTCTGAAAGTTGATCGAAGGGAACTTCATCCCGTTTTGCCAGGCTTGGACTGCAGCCACCATTATTTGCTGGAACGGTAAGCGTTTTAGACATGCTAAATTACAGCTATAATCAAAGGCTTACATACATAGCATAGGCAACCGGATACATTTAAGGATAAAATAGCACTCTACTTAGTTTTGGGATGGTATGTAATCAGACTATGGATGTGCGAAAATAAAGGGGCGTAGATTACCTTGTCCGGCCGTAGAATTACCGGGCTATTGTTTTGCATATGTTTAACACATGGCTAGCTTTTTTAACGAGTACTACTCACGCCTTGCCTGGAAAAAGATTATCAAATGACAGGCCCAATTCCTAACAGTTAGTTCATCTGGCGGTCTGGCTTATTTTAGATTGATAAAATATATGCAACAAGCACTTGTAGAAGTATGCTTTTACAAGACAATATTTTAATACTCAAGCCTTTTGCATGGCATTCTACCAATTTAATTTAATAAATTTGCATGCGTGTGCGGATATAACGGATGTCTTAGTAATGGTATTTAAATAAGTGTTTTCTGAAACAATGCGAAAAGCCCTATCTCTCCATGTTTTTTTAAGCGGGTGGGCGCTCTGTGTAATACGATATTAATGTTGCATTCACTTATACCCGTTTTGTCGATAAATTTATCTAATGCATTTTATTAAATAAAAACACCCAAGCTTCTCTGGCTTTTCTTTCGGAATGTTACCGCATATAGGCTACTATTGTTAAACTACCGAATAATCCATTTTGTCATCCGAAGGAGAACCACTGAAGTCGGTAACTATCAAGACATCTGTTGCTCTTTGTGGTCGTAGCATAACGTCTGTTGGTACATTGCATAATACACCTGTAAAAGTTCAGAAAACCATAGTAAAAAATATAAAAAATAGATTTTATCTGCACTTTAAATTGCCATAATAGAATTTTTACCGAGCTAAGTTTCGAAACCCATTATGGGCTATTCACAAGGACTGTTTTTGTGTGTGTATAGAAGTTGTATATAGAAGTCGTATTGGTCCCGTACTGCCATAATAGAATTTCGGAACTTGTTTTACCATTTGGGTATTAACGACAACTCGCGGCATTAAAATAGCTATTACAATCGAAAACGTGCCTTTTTTGTCGATTTTAAACTATATTGGATAGTAATAGTCCGGCCCGTTAGTCTAACGGTTAAGTGCGTCGCCTTTCAATCGAAAGGTTGCAGGTGCGAAACTGGTCGCTAGCTAGTCGGTTGTTTCCTTAGGCAAGGCACTTTACGGACATTGCCTGAACCTAGTGGATTAATAGTTTCTACCAAATTAAAGGAACGTGTCTATTATATATATACAACACATTGAAATAGCTCCGGTGACCCGACGATGGGCGCGAGGTGATCTGACGATTGCCCGTGTGTAAACCCCCTTGGTTTTCCCATTCACTAGAATAAAGATGAATATCCTTCTCTCTCCTCATCCTAATAACAAATTTAGCCAAAATTTACCTGCATCCACCACTGATATAACTTTTCTCCGAATTGACATTGCTTTTCGTGATTTGATTCGGAGCCTTTTAGTTAACTCTTCCTGGTCGGCTGAAATGCAAATGTCATTCGTGTTTTAACTTTCAAACAGTTTAATTAAAACCTGTTAACATTCTTACATTTTTACCCTATTTACATTTTAAATCAGGAAAATTACTTTATCTCTGCTTGAAAGTTTACAATTTTTGTAGCACTATTTAATTCATAATTCTGGTAGCAATTAAATTGACCAGTACAAGATAGATTATACTATATGTTTTTTTTTTAGTTTGTTAAACATTTTGTTATGCCACACTATGTCGCCTGCATGGCATAGACATAAAGGCAATCATAAGACACAAAGGAAGAAGGTATTATATATTTAATATACAAAGCAATAAAACTTGATTGTTTACCCAACATAATATAATAATTACCCATCTGTGTTGTGACAATTATGATTTGCCCATACAAAACGATACCGTTCGATGCCATTGTCAGATATTTTATAACAGTTGTTCTTAAACTGGGTTCAATCGAACCCCAGGGGTTCGATGAGTCAGTATCAGGGGTTCAGCGGAGATTAGGATAAGTATACACACGCAGATATATTTTGCAGATATATTACGCAGATTTTTTTTTAATTTCAACGAAGGGTTCGGGTGAATGCCCGCATTAAACTTGCGGGGTTCGGTACCTCCAACAAGTTTAAGAATCACTGTTTTATAAACTATTTTGTATTGAGTTTTGGTTTATTATATTATATCGATTACGTGTAGCCAAATATTTACCCTGCCATTCAGAAATGCTGTCGTCCACTAACCAAGCGGTATATATTTTTATAAAGCTCGTTAAAGTGGCTCAAGAAAATAAATTTATTACTTACGTTGATATATATATTTATACCTTTAACGTGTTCTAAGATTCGCATGCTGTAATACTTACGACCAAGGTATTCCGGCTCCCCAATCGGATTGAGATAATGAGCTTTAATGTCGTTTAGTCCTCGGACGGGATTAAAATATTTGGCCGTTCTTCCTAAGAATACTCCACGGTGATTGAACAGAACAGTATTTCTGCGTGAAATATTTAATTTGCATTTGCAGAAATCTTACTTTGCAATTTTAAAAAAGAAGGATAAAAAACAACCTAAATATTTCCACCCAAACTGGATTTTAACGCGATTTAACATTTTGTTTAGGCACAAAACCAAGCGCCAGAAGAGTGAACAACCTATAGTTAACCAGAAAACGTAAGGTTAGTATTGTCACTTCAATGTTTATCAACCCCACGAGGTTTGGGAATAAAAACTAATCAGTTGTTTAAAATCGATTAGAGGGTAACTTACTCAACCAAGAGTTTTAATAATAGTTACATAATAACCGTAGAATTATTTTAATTTCATATAACGGGATCTTGAAGACTGCCTGTAGATTGTCGGGCACACTAGTTTGGTGGGTTGTGATAAAGTTACGAAAGAAGCTATTAAACATTGACTAACTTTAATTTTTCTGCTATAAGAGATAGAAAACTTGCTTCTCTTTTCGAATTTACTCCCTCGCCGTTGGGGACATCTGGAAATAGTAGTTGTTTAATTTGGATATTTTACAAAAACAAATCCGTTTAAAGATTACTGGCAAAAAGTACAAGACAACAATATTTAATTTGTATGTATCATGGCCTGAGAGAAATTTGCATTGAATAATTTATCTTTCTCCGTATATCTCATGTTTACATTTTTTAAGTGACTTTAAATTTGTAGCAAAATTTGTTACGATACACCGATAAGAATATGTTAACAGTAGACAATGGAGTTTAAATGTGTAAGTGTTAAAGAATCATAGCTATTTCTAAAGAAAGTTGCGTTACGAATTAAAAGGACGAATATTCAAAATATTTTCGCGCGTTTTATTTTTAATGTATAAAAAGGTATCTAACGATGTTGCTTCAAATACCTTCAATAATTAAAAAACTTTCGAAAACTAAAATTCCGTTTGATACAATTAAGATAAACATGAGTAACAGATCCAGCGAAAAATAAATCACCTAATTCTGTATCTGGGTCATGATCGCTATCCATGGAAGCAGTGTCGTTGTCGGAATCGTCAGAATCATCGGAATCCGAGTCATCGTCCGATTCAATCTAAAATTGAAACAAGTGAATAGTTGTAGACTTGAATATGCAGAATACTCTGGTCCTTTTTTTGAGGTTTCTAACCCGTGTAAGAAAATCAATCCGAGCGGTTAGTCTGGTGGTGTAGTGCATCGCCTTTTAATCGAAAGGTTGAAGGTGCGAAACTGGTCTCTAACTAGTCTGTTGTGTCCTTGGGCAAGGCGCTTTACGGGCATTGCCTGAAACCAGCGGATTAATGGATTCTACTGAATTGAAGGTGTCTAAAGAAGGTGTCTATTTTATACAACAATCTGCAATAGCTTCGGTAACCCGACGGTAGGCGCGAGGTGATCTAACGATTGCCCGTGTATTAATCGCCTTGGTTTTTCCATTCACGGAAATAAACATAAATATCCTATACTAATAATAAACCGGTTTTCGTTCTTTTTCTACATGTTTAGCAAAATACGTTACTCGGTGAGTATAAAAAACATTGCTGTTGTTTTAGTTCAACTCATTACTAAGTTTCAGACACGTAACCTATGTGCCCTTACCAATAGCACAACCGACTTGATATCGACCGATATTAAGACCACTTTACAGTTCGGCTTAAAATCAACGAAATAAGCCAAAAAGCTATTCTGCTAGAATGTTTGTAAATTCAGGATATGCGGGCCTATTCATTTACCGTGTATTTTGCCATGCTACTTGTTGACGTGTTGTCGCTTGTTTTAGTCTTTCCTTTCACACGTAGCTCATCTGTAAGAAACAAATACGTTATTGAGTTTTTTTAGGTTTACAGCTTGCATTGATCGAATTTTATTTTATTTTTAAACCCTTATGAAAGAGGAACAAAAGTACTTGTTCTGTCGGTATGTAAACTAAATCGGTTTTGCATGAGCAAAAAATATTAACGGAAATAAATTGTAGTTTTACAATTAACATGAATAAGAGAACAAATGGGTCTATATGCTTATGGCCCGGTCCACACACAGACAAGTAAGCGGATGGATAGATGTTTTTGTAGTGCGTCTATGCTCACGAGGCCCGAGTTTTCCTTATTTTTAAAACGATTAAGACAGAATATACCGAATGTCACAATTTACTTAGAACTGTATATTTACCGTAAGATCAAGTTCTTAACCTGTACACTATTTTAAAGTCTGTCTTACCTAGATACTTGTTGAATTCTAGTGACGTTTCCCCGGTCGCCGCTGCGTTAAAAATGACCGAGAAAGCGCATCCAACAGTCCCCTGGAGAAAATGCAAGGACATTTCTGGGCACTGCCGCGCCAAAAAGCCCCCGTTCCAAACCGATCCGAAGTACTCATCAGGAATACTGTAGCCATATACAGGAAAGCTGTACTCGTGAGGAGTGCATTCGATGTAAGCTGCGTTGAAAACACAATTATGAAGAAACAAACGATAGGCGTCTATGTAACTACATCAGAAAAGTAAAGAGCCCAAACCAGACTCGGCTGTACGATGGTGTGGCCGAATTGTAAATGCTACCGATACATATACCGACTTCTATATACAAATAGTTAGTGACGATCCCCTTTTGGATTCAAAACTGAGCCTGATAAAAAAAAACGAGACTACATCGCGGTCAAAACTTAAATAATTTAATAAAAATGTTACAGAGAAGATTGAAACAGGCTTTAGTTATTTTAATTTATGTTTTTTGCATACGGATGTCATTCTCCATTACTGCAAAACAGAAACTGCTTCATTTACTTTTGTAATGTGATAACGAATTATATATCCGTTAGCCAACTCATTGTTTTTGATTAATATCTAATTTTTAAAATGAAATGGATCTTCCAACGTGTTTACCGTGAAATTTGGAAGCCAGTTTATTGTTCTTGACGTGCAGCATTGCCACCACAGGATAGGGTACATCTGCTTTACCCACGTAATCTTGGATGTCCGACATTTTTCGAAATCTATCCTGCAGGAAAAAAACTGCTAATCGGAATGTGGCTTTAAATCGTTTTTGGACCAAAATACTTTACTTCAGTTGGAGTAATGGTTTAATTAATACGTTTCGGAAATAAGAACGTGTTGGAATGAAAAGAATTAAGTTAAAGTCCAAAATTTGGAATATCAATTTAGATATCTGTTTTGTGCCACTTCAATCCACAAAAACAACCCTTAAAAATACAACTTACGTTCTCTCCGAGCAAAGAAGTGCCAACTAAATATCCAAAAAAATCGACGAACGATGTAGGTTGCCCGTACGTTTCTTTGTCTTTTACAAAATCACTATGGATTGTTAATATATGCATTACTTAACTGTTAATCACATGTGTTTTGATACTAGATTGTTAATATATGCATTAGTTAATCGTTTATCCCATGTGTTTTGATACTAGATTGTTAATATACGCATTAGTTAACCGTTGACCCAATGGTTTTTAAAAATAAATCATAAAGTTGTCGCAGCGGAGGCAGTTGAAACGATTTTCTAACTGTCAGCCGGCGAGTTCCTTATGTTTGTTGTGTTTTAAATCAGTTGCGTCACTGAAATTGACAAGTGCAACCGATGCACATACAGCAGCCATTTTTTTAATTGAATCGTGTGACTAGAGAATCATGGATTTGAAACTGTTCCAATAACGTGACTTTCCCTGTATCTACCGAATAAAGGATATATATATATATAAAGCGCAATGTCACGAATCAGGCAACATTTTTGTTCACGACCCTGCTATAGTCCTATTAATTAACCAACTAGAAAATTAATCAGATGTGATTTTAGGCACAAGTATCTTTAATTCCTTGACATGTTTTTGTACTTACAATACTTCTCCGTTAAAAATGACGTCAAATGCTGTAGATAGCCATTTTTGCATTATTCTCTGCTTCAGGTTCTTTATGAACCCAGACACTTCCCTTGGTTCCATTTTAAATTTGTGATAAGCTGTCAAGAAGTACCTGTAATACATATGAGAATAGCGTTTAGCACTGCTTGTTAGGTTAAGTATTTCTTATCTCTGAAAATGGGAAAATCCACGAGGCGTCAGCACTCTGGTATTCGTCAGATTACATTTAAAGCTATTTCCAAGTTTTGTTCATAGATATTTTTATTTCAGTGTGTAAACCTTTAAAAATGCCGCATCGAAGAGCACAACGGTCCAGCAGCTTCTGGTTTTGAACCTTAACCTTTCAGCTGTCTGCAAACCACTGATGCTTTTACCCATTAGGCTATCATGCCGAAGAGACATACGCAGATTAATGCAGACTGATCGATCGTTTGTGTCAACCGTGTAACGATATGCACGTGTGCCTTTCTATTGCACACAACTGCCAATTCGCTGGATATTAGTCCAAATTCAATGTGTCATCGTCAATCAACCGTTTTCAGCAAACTTATTACTCTTCTGCATGAGGGCTTAATCGGTAAAAGCATCAGCGTTTTCAGCAATTATTCCATTTATACAGTAACACGCAATTATTCATAATGTTATACAGTAACACGCAATTATTCATAATGTACAATTTGCTGACATTAGTATTGTTAAAACAATCCTACCATGCAGAACCAGAAATGCCAGCAGTGTACATGAAAGAATCCAGGAGCCCGATGTCTTTAAAAGCTTCCATTGCCCCACTCAGGCCAACAGACGCTCGAAAACCGCCGCCGGATGACGTCAGAGATATAGTAGGAGTCTGATGTAAACAAAATTGGTGGAGTACGGTCGTGTCGCCGAATGGTTAACGTTACCGATACATATACCGACTCTTATACAAAAAACGGTCCTGGTGACGAGCCCATCATGAGTTCAAAACTTGGCGAATGTAAAGCAAAACCGATTCATAATGATCTGTTAAAATCGGGTCTAATTCGTCGGTAAGCGATTGAGTGCCCGTAAGGTTAATGCGATTGAGACATACATGTATGCAAATAAGACACACACATGAGCATATACAAAAACAAGAGTGTCGTCTTGTGGACATTGGATCATATAGAAAACCTTGGTGAATAAGGGATTAACAAGTGGATGGCATTAGCTTACGTGTTGCCAAATACTCAGCACCGAAGATTAATGTACATAATTTAGTTTAAAATGGATGACAAAATGATCATTTGTCAAAATGACCCAAAAGGTCTAGTGTCAAATTAATCCAAAAGATATATAGTGTCAAATTGATTCAAAAGGTCTAGTGTCAAATTTATCCAATAGGTCTTGTGTCAAATTTATCCAAAAGATATATAGTGTCAAATTGATTCAAAAGGTCTAGTGTCAAATTTATCCAATAGGTCTTGTGTCAAATTTATTCAAAAGGTCTAGTGTCAAATTGATTCAAATGATCTAGTGTCAAATTGATCCAAAATGTCAAGTGTCAAATTTATCCAAACGGTCTAGTGTCAAATTGTTCCAAACGGTCTGCTAGTGTCGAATTGTTTCCAAAGATCTAGTGATAAATTGGTTGTAAATTCGAAACGAAACACGTTTAAAAATTAAATAAACGGATCATAGAGAAATATATTAATTAGCTTTCCAAACACAAACTTGAGCAAGACGACGGAGTTGTCTTTTATGACAATGTTTAACCTTTAGTAAATAAGTACTAAGAAATTTATAATTACCTCGAGATAGTTTTTTGGACTGTCTTCCCCCATAACTTTACGGAGAGCGTCAAATACTTTTGGAATTCTTTTCTTACGAAACTCTCGTTCTGCAGGATGAAGTTCATGTCCAACACGAAAATCTGGTGTGGTCCTTCGGAAAATGGGTGATAAAATAGAAAATTTATAAAAATCATTTGTCTATCGGGTACATATGTTGCAATTTCTTATCTTGGTACGTGATTACTTGATGATGGCCTAGTAGCCAACTCTTGATAATAAAATTACCTGTGCTTTTATTGTTATCTTTTCCGGCACTTTACCGCCTATTTGCTTTTATATGACCTGTTGTATTATGTTTTAGGTGGTTGTGTTTTTATGCTGCTCACATCAATACAAGCATTTTATACACTTCGTTAAGAGCTATGTAACACAGGTTACGATTCGTTAGTGGGTTCATTACGATCGTTTTTGTGTACAATTGGTATTGGTGTGCGTATCGATCGTTTAACGGCCTCACGGCCGGATGTTTTGTAACAAATTTGAATCGGAAACAAAACAGCCAATATAATGTCAGTGTTTTCACTATAACCTTTTATAGAAATCGCAATATTTTATTGAAATTGTTTTTTTTCTACAATTTACAGTTACACTATCAAGAGTGTGCCTTATTGCAGTATAATTTCATATTTGCGTGCTTTAATTTTATTTAAACGTGTTCCCATTGAGCCCGGTACCATACAATTTTAAAACACCTACAACAATTTTAAAGACAAATTTTAGTAAACGTGGATTTTTGTTCCACAATATCTGTTGCCCTATTTGTTACCCATCAATATAAGGATACCGAGTTTGCATATTTTGTAAACTGCACATCATAGCTAAAGACGCGTGGTTTTATAATGTAAAAATACAAGTTTTGATGTCCACCACTTACCGATATGTTTTGTTCAGGATTATATCAAGCTCACCGTGCTGTAAAAAGACATCAGTAATTCAAATACGACGGGTAAAATAAATGTTACATATCAAATGAAATCAGTATTTAAATACGACGGCAGCTAAATAATTTACATATTCAATTCATAAACTACAGCAACGTTTTGTGCATTATATTATGGGAAAACCCCGTTCTATAGGCCTACATATGACCATAATGCGCCAATATTAATTACTTTTACGAAAGATAAATACAAAAAAACATACATACACTCTAGCGCACGTCATTTGGGACAAAAACCCAACAACTTATTAATCGATATATTTTTGTTATTTTTTCTTACATATCAATATGCATAAAACTGCTTACCGTTCCAAAATTTATTGTAAGAAATTCGTCTTTTCCATTTGTCGGATAATGCGAAATGTTCAAAGCTGCTTTGGCGATAACATCATCTGACACCACGTCAACATCAATTACAGTTATCTAGAAACACATTTAACTTTAACAGTGATACGATGTTTTTCGTGGAAATTCAGGCAGTCATTGCAGTATCTCAACATAGTTTACAGACAATTAGGATAGCCGATTAGCTGTATAGGTTTATTGTGTTGATTTTAACTTTATCGATTTGTCGGTTTGCCTAGGCAGCTGAAGCGCCTGCCAACTGGAAGATGGGTAATTTTAAACCAACCGGATTTTGCACACTTTGCCTTAGGTTAAATAACATTCTACAATACCTCCGGTAACCCTACTGGATGGCGACATTGCCCGTGTGATACCGCGCCTTGCGCTTTTTTATTTATGGCGTTGAATATAAATATTTTTATCAGATAAATGTTACGAATCAAGACAGCTTGCAATTAAGTCCGTTTTTATAGATGTTTACGAGCCGGCCTTGGTTCACACAGACGTGGCTTAGTGTACACTGAATGAACCGTCAACCGAGTGGTTATGAGATCGAAACACCCGAACCAGATGGTCATGAGATCAGTGTGGTAAACAAGCCTTTAAATACATTACTTAGGCATAATCTCATTAGCTGTACTCAACCGCACGATCACTATAACAAATCAAGCATTGCGAATAAATACAACCATAACCTTTTAACTATATTTGACCAGCCGACTGTATGGATGCGGTAATCTTACGATCGCTTTTACAGCACATGTATTTTTATCCACAGAGATAAACATGATTAACATATTCCAACTTAAATTCCAATATTCGACAACTAGCAAGTTTACATGAAGTGGGATGTCGTCGCTCTGCTCCATTGTATCTGGTATCACGAACTTGAATGTTTCGTTGATGACGTAACTGGTGACGTCATCCCCACTCTTTGTATCGAACTGGTTGGGCGCAGGAAGGGTGGGGCAACTCACGCGAAACTTTGGGTCGGGAGTGTCAACTAAATTTGAAGACTGGTTTACTTTCTCGATATTGTATAAGAATCTATAATGAGGATTTGAATTGAACCTGTTGGGCTCGTTACCAAGATCGTTTATGTTAATTAGGGATACGAATATGGAATATGGTGAATGTGTATCGGAATACGAGTATGGTTTTTGTTGAATATAATTAGAATATGTATCGGTCGCGTTGACGTTGCGACAGTGTGACCGTATACTCGGAGACTGATCGATTTGTTTGACATGTTTGCACTTGCATCATGTATGCCGCATTAAGTTATAACCAATCGAGGGAATGTAGCCATTCCATGAAATGTGAAATGTCATCCGGTAACATAGACAGCATAAAAATAGAACTTCCGACCAGTCCCCTTGTCATTTGATCTCATATAGCTTATTCAATTAAAAAAATGATCCAGCTATATATTTGAATTGATTTTTTGACAACCAAACAAATTTAGAGATCAATTTAGAACCTTTTAGGTCGAGTAGAAGGACTTGTATGTGGACTCGGGATTTTATTTTTACATGGGATATCTTAATGGGTTGCTCTATACGTGCATTACTTCATCGGGTAATTTTAACATCACTTTATAAACCGGTGATTATAACCAAAACACTAATGTTAGTTTTATTTAAGATGTTAGTATACCACAGTGAAAAAACAAGTACCGGAAACGATTAGTAAGGTCGTATTACGTTCACGCACAAATGATGTCAAACAGTCCGCAATTCAAGAACAATAGAGTACCCAACATTATATTGTCATATTTCTATTTATTCCATTTTAAAATGAAACCCGCATACTCACAAAAATCACTAAAACGGGAGTCGGAGATATTTCTACATTCCAGTAATGTAATGGTGAGACTGGTTGTCGGTTTGTACGGCACCTGTTTTGGCAAATATATAGTTGAATAGCTTAACGTAAGAACAAATCTACTACATGCTTAGTTCTGGGTGGTTTAATAAATAACAACATTACGAGGCAACGCTGTGTGGGAAAACTATTAATTAGGTCTATTTGAGCTCTTTGCCAAGGCTGTTTTTTTGTATAAAGTTTGGTATATTTATCGGTCGCGTTAACCATCTGGCAACACGCTTGCACAAATCGGATGTCTTAAGAACATTATTTTGCTTTAGCTCTGCCAATCGAAATTTTAGCACGAGTTTACTGATTTCACAGTGAACTTCATCTCTAACCATTCCGTACAAATGCTTGGTCAAAGTATATTAAGCAGAATGCGAAACATAAGTACATGAACCAATCGCACTTTACATATATGATTATATCAAAATTAAGCAGTATGTGAAGCATAGGTACGAAACCCAATCGCTTTTTGTATACCTGCACAAATTAAACGCATATATTTGAAATACTTAGCTATTATTCATTCAATGTATATAGATAAGTGGCCGTTTTATTTCCGCAGTTGTGTAAGCTACATTGAATTGGTTTGCGAATGATGTATGTAATATGCGCATATGTTGTTATTTGAAATTATGGCCAGTTTCTAGTTAAAATAGGTCGGTTTGACAGAACGCAGACATGATTCATAAAACACCTTCCTGTTATCACGTTGACAACTATACCAGCCGTGTCCTGTTCAGGATGGTCACAAACTGGTTATTAACAATATCAGACTAATATTATAAAGTGCTGGTTTATCCGTATTTCTTTAACTCTTACCCTTGTCCTTATACTACCAAATTCCACTGAAAACGTAGTTTTCGGACATGTATAGAACACTTTAAACTTTAATTTTACACAATAAGGTCAAACAGCATAACCAGACATTAAACACGTATAAATTATTTCATCATATAAAGTTACCTTTATTTTGCGGAATTTTTCTTGACGTTCATCTTCTAATCGCACAAAATCTTCGTACATCATATTTTAATTTAAAATAAACAAAATTTTGCCTTACACTGATTGCAGATTAGAAGCACGTAGAAATAAAAGCTAGCAGCAACGCAGCAGTGTCCTGTGGTTTTCCGAGAATTTTTGAAAATAGTTTTGAAATAGTAAAATCTCCCGCAAGGTATAAACAAACCACTGCAACGTATCATGGATGACGGCAACGATATAGTCGTTTATTGAGACAGCAGTCATCTACTTAAGTTATTGCAGTGTGATCACTAATTGGCCGATCACTTGACATTTAACTCCATAGAATCTAGTCAACGATCAGATACGCATTGTACATTGACAATCTTATTCGGCCCAGTAAGCAGTGACGTAGGTAAAATCGAACGTAAACTATGTCTGGTAATAGCCACTTGCCTTTTACACCTACACTAACGCGCAGGGACCAAATTAGTTAAATGTTTTAAATTTTAAATAGTGCTATATTTGGCCGAAAACTGCGAATCTGACAACAATCAGTGCATTAGTTTCTTATAGTTTTTAGGAAATTAAATGCTAAAAGTTAGTTTAAAATCGATATTGATGGTCATATATTTGATCTGAATAGTCTTCTCTTGCTTATACATAGACGAGAATAGGAGCAACTTTTATAAACCTTAAACAACTTTACGATTTAAACAAACTAAAAATGTTTTTATTCACACATACCAATAACACAAACTGACTTAGTTGGAATGAGCCGTTTAGATCTTTTTATAGTAGATTTTAAATTATGTAAATCAAAGGCGAAACAAACCTAATAGCTTATTCAACAATCTATAATACACATGTTGTTTATACATAGCACTATTCCTGCTACCAAACCAATATCACGCAAAAAAAACACTATACCATATTACCGAGATATTGTTATTGAAAATGGTTAATTTGACTCATACGTTACGTCACGTAATCGGATACGTTCGAAACGCTCGAATGTAGATTACAGCACAAATGCTTGTAACGTCTTGCGTTCGGTGTCCTACATGACATGTCGGTAGTTTGCCTCGACTCTTGATTTTACAAATGAACATAAAGGAAATTTCGCATAACCCAAAAAATTCAAAAAAGTAATCCCCTTTTTAGACTTTTTCTGTGCTGATAATATTTGCTCGCGCATTTTTGGTGCTGATATTATTTGCGGTATTTCTGTATTGAAACGGAATATTCACTCCAAATTTAATTGAAGTTGTATATATGTATTAAACAAAAAAATATTAATGTAAAATAACACATTTTAGCAGGAAAAATAAAATTTAATGGCAATATTACAAGATGTAGGAAACATACTAAAAACCTCCAAAATTCATTGGGGAATTTTAAGACAAGCGAAAAACTTGCAAAAAAGTTTAATTAAGGTTATAACTTTGTAGATGTTAGTTTTGTGTTTACCAACATGAATACTGCTTTCACGAAAGATAAAAAGCTTAGATTGTTAACTCGGTGACCTGACAGTTGCCGCTTGCAGAAAACAGGATGTAAACGTATAAGATAAGCTAAGTGTGATTAGGTAACCAGACTGCGATTGTGTGTGCTTGCAGAAACATTTACCATTGAAATTAGTTTTACATATATTGCTGTTTAACAATCTCTAGTATTATTTTCGTGTTTCTAAACGACGTTGAGTACCTGACCTGAACGTTTTTCTTGCGATTACAACTTGATAAACTATTTGCATTTAAAGCTTTGGGTTTTAATGGTAATAATATTGACTGTGTCATTAATAGACCTAAATTATGGTCAAAATGTTTGACGTTTGAATAGATGGGATCCGAACATCTATCAAGAAGATCATAAAGTACATAATGAATCATAAGTAGACATGTCTGGTAATACTTCTTTAAAATGCGAAATGACACAGTTTAGGTTGTAAACATTTTATCATAAAGTATATCTATTCTTCATAAATTGTGTATTTCGTTTTTTTATTCAATTATGGATATGCTCACTATCTGAGTTATTAACTTCTATTTAGTTCACGACCTGGTGTCAAATTTGAATCTCAATCAGTGTGAATGAGACCGTTTGTATCGATGTGTAATGACTATAGCACGATTTTATAACACACCGAGTTAAAGGTTCTTTCATAAATCTTTTTAGGTAAATTGTTTCATTTAAACAAACCACAAAAAGATATATAACACCGCGAGTGTGATAGCCAATCTCGTGGCTTAGCATTAAGCTTTGTTTAGCGAACCAATAATGCAGCGTGTCATACACAGTACTTCCGTGAAACTCTGAAGTAGGCGTTTACCCAATTATTCTCCGTATCTTTCATGCAAACTGACCTCACAAAACGGCCTGTCACTTAAAATCCTTTCAGAGAAAGTCTTAGATGTTTTTCACAATTTTAAAGTGAAGCTGGGATCTTCAACTTAAACCCAAAACCCTCCAAAGTTTGACTTAATAATTTTGAGCTGGTACTCCTTCGTACATGCAAAATTGTTCCCAACAAAATAGCTAGACGAACAAGACCTTTATTATACGAATCTCTGCTCTACTATTAAAAAAACTTCACAGCTAAACGAGAACACCGGTGTTCAATCTAGCACATGTTGCTTTCAAACAAACAAACAGTGGGGACTCATCACCACTGTTATTCAGCAAAACACTCATTTCAATACCATGACTAAGAGAGATTCGTCAGTTCCGGACAAGCATAGGGGTATATTATTTGGTTAGACGTCATCTGAAGTGTCTTTCACGTTTTAAATATGAAAGCTGTAAGTGATACAGATGTTATACCCTAGGCCTATGTGACTTATTAGACGTGTTCATTTTACCAAAACTACCTTTCATTATTATTAAAACAATTTTGTTTCCTTAAATTTGATAGCATACTGGGAAGACGATTTTTTGGATTATTATGGTAATCGTGTCATTTTTCAGTGATGATCGTAATTATACACTTAACACAAACGGACGTTTTCCGATACACCAACAGGTGCCGACCATTTAAATCCCAACTTTAACTTTATAACAAGTTTTAACCGTTCTTAATACTGGGTGTTTGCAAGGCGTTTGCAAAATGATAGCAGATATTTTTATTCTAATATTCGCCAAATTGAGACAGTAGGCTGTAAGAAACACACTGTTAGTATTTGTAATTTATATGATAACCTATATATAATATGATAAGCCCTCTAAGGGCTTTAGGAGGCCGGAAGTTACCGCACTTGAAGTGCTGGCGAATTTTATCGCATCGTTTTTATACCGCTGTGGTGTTGCGTAGTTAATGCGAATAAAAGTACTTTTACCTTGCCAACATATGAGACAGGCCGTAAGAAACACACTGTTAGTATTCGTAATTGGTCATTTAATTAGAATTCACGTCGTTGCATTTATTAATATGTAAGAGGGTAATAATCATTTTGTTGATATACAGTGATAGAGTCGGTCAATTTTAATTATCACAGTCATACACGGCAATCATAGTCGTACACTTTAATTACTGTTATTCGCGTCAAGCACAGTGACAAACATCAATCACAGTTGTCCTACCGGTTAGTCTGGTGGTTTAGCCTTTCATCCGCTTAAGGTAGGTATGAAACTGCGGTCGCTAGCTAGTCGGTTGTGTCCTTGGGCAAGGCACTTAACGGACATTGCCTGTACTCAGCGGATTCATGGGTTCTAAAAAAAGAAATGTCTCAATTATACAACACACTGCAATAGTCGTCGGTAACCCGACGGTGGGCGTAAGGTGATCTGACGATTACCCGTATGATAACGCAACCTTGCGTTTTCCCATTCACGGGGATAAAATATAAATATCCTATCCTATCCTTATATAATAATAATATTGTTAAATAAATCGAAATACAAATGCCCGGCATTATAAGGCTAAACCAAGTCGTCCGGACGGTTGGCTTAGCGATGGCGCGCAGGACCATTAGCCGAAAGGTGGCCGAAAGAAAGCAGCCGCTGTAAGCAACAAGTCGGCTGTGTCCTTTGACATTTAACGGCAGTTGCTTGATCCTAATCAAAATTACTCTGCCGGCTCGAAAATACATTTGTCGACAGTGAATAAAAGAGTTGCGGTTCCCGAAAAAGTTTGTCGATTGAAAAAAGTTTTGCCGATTAGCTGCAAAATAAGATTTGCCGATCGGGCAAAAGTGTTTGCCGATCGGCGAAAACGTTTTGCTGATTTCCAAAAGAGTTATGTCGATTGGCTACAAAAAAGATTTTCGGATCACCAAAAGAGTTTTGTCGATTTGAAAATATTTTAGTCGATTTGAAAACATTTTTCAATTATAAAATGGATTTGTAGACTGAAATAAAGTTTCAGGATTGCCCTTATGGGCCACCGTAGATCTGGAAGAGTTCTGTCCTAGTTTTTGTTATTTGTGTTCTGTTTTTGTTTTGCAGCATTGAAAGTGCGTGTGACTTAATTTTTCATGGAAGTGTTAACAAGTGGAAAAGGTTTACGGTTGTGTGGCCAAATCGGTAACGCAGCCGATACATAGACTGAATATAATGCAAAAACGGCATTAGTCCGGTAAACAAAAATATAAATTAAAAGAGAAGGGTAACTGCATGATTTTTATATTGTTTTGGGTTGAACAGTCGCAGATATCTTTTGACCCACTTACAAAACAACACAGAAGGCTTTTCGTCTTTACAGTATCTTTCATACCCTATGCAAAAACTCATAACTAAAACACAATTTTATACCTAACCGTCTCTACCATTTTGAGTGCAGTTAGACTACTTCTATTTTTTTCAAAGAAGCAGATTTATCTGACATAGCGGACAAAATGTAAAAGGTGATTGGTTAATGGTTAAATTGAGACTAAGGATTTCTAAAGACCTTTGTCACTGCAGCTTTGCCAACACGATTTAGCACTCAGTGATTTACATTAGGCACACATTAGGCCTATATAACTTTTTGGTTAGAAACAAATTAATAAAACTGTTATTGTTGTACTCCAGTGTAGTTGGCCCAGTAGCAGTCCATCATTTAACATTAAAAGCGAGATAGATATACTGCGCAAGATATATAGATACCAAATAACATTTGTTACTCAAGTTCTGTATGTAATTTGTATTCAATGGAGCGCTTATGTACTTTATGAACAAAACATAGATTAATAAAATTTGTATAATTTTCTCTGTTTCGTTAAAGGTTTTATATGGGAACAGTTTTCCATGTGTATTAACATGTTGTGGGAAAGATTAGTATGTATCTGTTTACTTCACGTTTTACTTTACAAGAAATCGATGAGCAGCGGTGCGTGCCAATCCAACCAAAACCAGATCCAGATTTGCGCTCCCGTTTCAGGCTTTTCTTCGCTGACTGGAGACATCGGCGGTAAATGCAAAATACATAAGACTGGAATTTGGTTACTGTGTAAAAGTCAAAATTGGTAGTAAATAAGATGTGGCAATGACGAGAAGGTGAAGGAATCACATTTTTTTCTATACTCGCCTAACTTAACTAAGACTTAATCGAATGTTTTGTATTTTGGCAGAAGTATTTTCCCAATTTACCGGAAGTTCCTCGTCGAGAAGAAGAGGAAAGGCGGGACCAAAAGGTGAAAAGGGCAGCAGAGGAGCGACCGGGCTAGCAGCAGGTATTTTCAGTTTTTGCACAATCCGACCAATTCGCCTGGTGGGTTTGTGTGTAGATTTTCAACCAAAGGGTTGGAAATTCAAAACTGGTCGCTAGCTTTTTAGTTGTGTTTTTTTGGCAAGACACTAAACCAGTGGTTCTCGATCTTTTTGACCTCGTGGCGCACCCGAGACCAATTATGAAACGAACGGGCGCACTTTGCACGGGGGTCACAACAATATGCTAAATACTCAAACAATTTAGGAAAAATATGGAAAATGAACAGTTTAATTTTAATAATTTTATTACCGAATTTTCCACATAACGAAATTACTGTTTCTTGAGCGCTCTTGCTTTTCGAAAGTTAATGTAGAACTGACGTTACAATGCAAAAGAACGAACTAGACACTAAACATTTAGTTGTTTATGATTTATGCACACTCTGTCGTAAATTTACGAAATGCAAGTGTGGCGCACCTAGCTAACCACTGTGGCGCACCAGTGCGTCGCGGCGCACCATTTGAGAAGCACTGCACTAAACGGACATCGTCCGAACCGATTGCCAGTTTGTTAACGCTTCTTTCGTTTTCCCACTGGAATAAACATGAATATTCCATTCTTCAGTGAGAATTGTATTAACAAGTTATTAATTATCATTCGGACGCAGATAATGTGTGCAACTGCAATGCAGAATTGGAAAGGCAAGAAAGGGAAATTCAACGACTTAAATACGGTAAAAGTCGTTACTAATATATACGCTGGCATGTTTCACTTCTTAAAATAATTTCCGTTTAAAAATTCCCCACCCACGACAATAAACATTAACCCTCCCTCATATAACTACTCCCTTTATGTTTAAGGTTGTCCAAGCATTGTTTACAACTTCCCTAGTGGGAATCAAGTGACAGATTACGTTCGATATCGTTCATATGTCCCTCGAATGTCGGCTGCCACTGTTTGTATGTGGTTTCGAACCTCTAGCTTCAGCTACGATTGTTTGTTAAGCTACGCCTCGAGCAATGAACGGAATAATGAAATGTTGATAATTTTGATGTCACCAAGACGAATCGATGTACATTTGGTTCATGTGGTAACAAAACACTTTAACACTCCGGTCATGACCAACAAATGGGTAAGACTTTTATTCATTGTCTCATTATTAGTAATTATGGGTCCCATTTGGAAAAATGGGACACATGTTATTTTTGTCCGTTTTTTTTCTTTTTTTTTCGTCAAAGGTTTGACAGGCATGGTTTGTGGCTCCGACATCTACCAGAAGGGGTAATGTAGTCGTAATGAAACTTTGACATTTGTTAGCGCATATGGTCTAGATATGCAGAAACCAAAATTTTAGGTAATTTATTTACGGGGATTCCCCCGGGAGTGGAAAAACCAAAACGGCATTTTTTCTAAAAAATTAGCTTTTTTGGGCATAGCGCTTGAACGGCTATTCCAATTTTAATTAGGTTCGGTAAAATGTAAGAATATTAGCCAATGATATAACATTTTGAAGAAATAAAAAAATTACCTAGGGAAATACCCTAAAAAATAAGATTTTGTTCACAAATCATGATTGTGACAGGCATGGATTGTGGCTCCGACATCTATCAGAAGGGGTAATGAAATTGCAATGAATCTTTAACATTTGTTAGCGCACATGGTCTAGATATGCAGAAACCAAAAATTTTAGGCAACATATCGAGGGGGATTCCTCTGGGAGGTGAAAAACCAAAACGGTATTTTTTTTTCTAAAAAATTAGCTTTTTTGGGCATAGCGCTTGAACGGCTACTCCAATTTTAATTAGGTTTATTAAAATGTAAGAACATTAGCCAATGATATACCACTTTAAAGAAATAAAAAAATTACCTCGGGAAATACCCTAATAACTAAGATTTTGTTCTCAAATCATGATTGTGACAGGCATGGCTTGTGGCTCCGACATCTATCAGAATGAGTAATGGAATTGCAATGAAACTTTGACATTTGTTAGCGCACATGGTCTAGATATGCAGAAACCAAAATTTTGGTAATTTATCGAGGGGAATTCCCCTGGGAGGTAAAAAACAAAACGGTATTTTTTCCTAAAAATTTAGCTTTTTTGGGCATAGCGCATGAACGACTGCTTGAATGTTGATCAGATTTGGTAAAATGTATGTGTATTAGGCTAACCATTGCTTCTCGAATGAGAAGAAACAAATTATTTACTCGGGGAAATACCCTAAAAATAAAGATATGTTCCTAAATCCCGATTGTAACAGTTATGGCCTGTGGCTTTACAATCTACCAGAAGGGGTAATGAACTCGTAATAAACCTTTCTCATTTGTTAGACAACATGGTCCAGAAAAGCAAAAACAAAAATTTTGGGTAATACATCCAGGGGAATTCCCCTAGTACGTAAAAATATCAAAACGTTTTTTTTAAGTAAATAGCTTTATAGGGCATAGCGCTTGAACGGCTTCTCAAATTTAAATCAGATTTAGTGGAATGTAAGTGCATTAGCAACTGATTTAACACTTTAAGCCAAAACCAAAATTTAAGGTCATTTATGGAGGGGGATTTCCCTGGGAGGTAAATAACGGTTTTTTTCTAAAAAATAGCTTTTTTGGGCATAGCGCTTGATCGGCTTCTCTAATTTAACTCAGATTTAGTGGAATGTAAGTGCATTAGCAACTGATTCAATACTTTGAAGAAATAGAAATAATCTAAAAAATAAGATTTTGTCCTTAAATCATGATTGCGACAGGCATGGCATGGCGCGCCGACATCTCCAACAATGAGTCGTCAAATCGGATTAAACTTTTAAAATTGTTGGATAACATGACCCAGATTTAAATGTAAAAACAAAAATTTATGTACTAAACCCAGGGGAATTCCCCGAAGCCATGAAATACTAAATCGGGCTGTTTTGAAATTTAGCTTTATTTCACTGCAGCGCTTGACATGAGTCTTTATTTAAAATATTTTTGGTGTAATGTTCGTAAATCTATCATGATTACTTTTTTTTACTACACATGGAAAAAAAGATTGGTTTGATAACTATGGGACCCATACGTTTATGCTTGCAGAAACAAAACTATGGCAGCCCAGTTAAAGCTTTCTGGAATATTGGATAACATGGACCTGGCGTCCACGTATCTGAAAATAACATATATTGCGCAATGAACATTAATAACAAGAATGGATTGTTACCCCAGGGACCCATGCGTTTATGCTTGTTCTCTATTTCCAATTACATTATAATTACCGTTTTCTTTCGATTAAAGTCTTTTCATCGTATTGCAATTCAGGCATAATCTAAAGTCCGGCCGGTTAGCCTGGCTAGCTAGTCGTTTGTGTACTTGACCAAGGCACTTACGGACATTGCCTGAAAGCTGCGAAATAATGGGTACTATGAAACTGAGGGAACGTGTCTTTCATATACAACACACTGCAATAGCTTTAGCAACCCGAGGTGATCTGACGATTGCCCCCTGCGTTAACCTCCTTGGTTTTATCATTCACTGGGATAAACATGAATATCCTAACCTTATCCTAATAAAGACCAAATAATTAAGTTTAACTGAGGTTATATAAGATCTATACCCACCACACACAGACACAACACCTTTACTTTCTACACCACAGACTCACATGTGCGTTTGGTTTTCCACACACACATCACTAGTTGAAATGTACATCAATGGTACTAGCGTAGACAGTTTCCCGTACATTGGTGGGATATTGCGAGGTGGAGGATCAATGATATTCGGACAAGATCAGGACCGAGTTAATGCGGGTGGTTTGCAAGCTTCTCAATCATTCAGGTAAGAGTAACCTCACTAAATTACCATAACAATATGTAATCAGTTGAAAGAATCAGGCAATACTGTTCGTATAAATGTATGATCGAGCATTATTAGTGACAATTTCTTTTTTTTCTTCTTTTTTGAACATAATAATCCGGCATTTTTACATAAAATTAAATGATCTGTATCGTCATATAACATCCGAGTTTAGTAACTTATGAACATTAATTCTAAAATTATAAAGAAGTCTGAAGAAGAATAAACCATAATGTCAATGTGGTATAATGTATATTGACACCTTTCGGAACGATGGCCTATATATTTGATAGGATAGGATATTTATGTTTAACCCCGTGAACGCAAGCGGCGTTAACACACGGAGAATTGTAAATTTAGCACCCGCCCACCATCGGGTTACCGGAGAATTCGTAGTGTTGTTTATGATTAAGATTCTTCCATTTGGTAGAAACCAATAATCCATTGGGTTTAAGTAATTTCCGTTAGGTGCCCTGCACAGGAACACAACCGACTAGCTGGCCACCAGTTTCGAGTCTGCAACCCTTTGGCTAAAAGGCGACGGACTACCTCACCTAACTAATCAGTGGTTAATGGTTTCTCTTTTTTACCACAGTGGACAGATGACGGCTCCAATAATTTGGCCTCGCGTTCTCAACCAATCAGAGCTCCATGACGTCACACACAATTGTCTTTGTCCACGTGATCTACTGGCGATGACAGTTGACAAAATTGAGCTTTATGGCGCATCGGACTATGCAATGTCCGAATGCATCACAGCTTGAATTGCTTCTATAAAACAATTGTGGATACAACACAAATTATGTAAATAATCTCCAATGCGGCTATGTATCCGTTATTATGTTTTACCTAGAAATTGTCAAAAAATACCAACTAATTCTAAACAGCACTAACAAAAATAATACGCACGATTTCTTTGTCGTATTTCTTATTTATTAAGGTTTATTTGACTGTTTTGAAGCGACACAGGTAAAACAAAAGGAAACGCAATATAATTACAATATAAGAACAGTCAACTACTACATTTAAACCGTAAAACAAATGTACCACAAATAAATAACAGCAACAAAGGTCAAACACGCATCAGCAGCGGGTAAATGATTCTAACTCGTGTTTAACTGATCGGCGTTTAACTGAAATTACGACATTCTTCTCTAAGGAGAAAGTAGGCGCTTGGCTTAAATCTATCATCACTATACAAGGTTTACATCCTAGTTGAATTATATTGAAAAACAAGATTTTTAGAAGAATAAAATACAACATTAATGGTTGTGACGTTAATAGTTCTGTTTTATTATTGTAATGACTCGGTGGCGCAACCTATCTACACAAAGCTCTTCTAAATAGTAGCTGTCTCAAAATTAATAGTACACCGTATTTATCATTCGAAACAGTTGCTCCTGAACTTTCAAAACCAATAAAGACGTCACTCTTGATCAGCTTTAGTGGATATAAACAGTTTACTAACTGTTTGTACGGAGGTCAATATCTAGTACAGTGATTCCGACCACGCGACCATTTTTTTTTGTTTACTCGGCGACATTGCTAGGCCGTGTGCGATTTTATTACTTGTTTACCTTTAGGGCCATCTAGTGGCCATCCAGTTTATTACATTTTGGTCAACCATACAACAGATTATTCGGAAATTAGATTAAATAGTAATATATCATTACCTGGCGATTACGCAGGGCAGAGTTTGTAGCACGCGTAATCGTCAAGTTACCTCTCGACTAAACCGAAGAAATTACGGTGTGCTCTATAATTTACAGTGGTACCCAACCACTGGTCCGCGGGTCAGTTGACACCGAGTAGCACAGCCAAATATTTACCTTCTATTTTTTTTCTTTTTATGTTTTTTTTCTTACACTTAAATGTTTTAAAAAATTGCAATGTGTTCTTTGTTTTAATAATGTTTTAAGCTTACAGTTGCTTGTTAGCACGTTTTGTTATCAGCTTGGAGTAATAAAAATCTAAGACAATGGAATGCAAAATCTTCAGAAGAAACTTTTGCGCATCATTTTTGTTTGTGCTGTTTAGATTCAGTGTTTTTGATATTTTCTTTTCGCGAGATGACCTGACGATTGCCTGTGTGTTAATCCCCTTGGTTTCCCATTCAGAGGAAAAACATGAATATCCTTATATAATTAGGTTTGTTATTTACATAATCTAAAATATCTGATTTAAAATTAAGATTCGAAACTCGGAACTGTAAGATACTAAAACTTCAAATTAATATCCCATTATTTAATTCACTTCTATTGAGATATCATTCGTAATCTATACACGTGCCCCAATCCACACCATAGTGAAATAAAGAAATGTCATTCGTCACTTTAGGTAGTAGTTTGCTTTGTAGTTTTTCGCAGAGTTCCACTTCTCCAGTTTGTTCATAAAGTTTGCTTATTTCTAATGTCCTTTCATCTGGATTTTCAATCCAGTTAAAATACTCTCTGTATGCTTCATCGTTTTTATCCAGATATCTAAGATATTTAGCGAGTTGGGCTGGACTCTCAAAGTCATCTGTGTGGATAAACGACCCAGGCGGAACTAAATCTTCCACGGTGACTTTACTAGTCCCCCAAACCACGGGCACTCTGCCTTTATACACACTTTGTTCCCAGAACTCTGAAGTTACATAGTCATTACATTTTTCGGCGTCCTCAAACGCAAAGTAAAACTTGTAAGAATGCAGAACTTCTTGGCTGAGCTTTTTATAAGATTCTTTATTTCCAAAGCACCAACCGTAGCGATCAATGGAAAGTCCAGCCGCAATGAGTTTATCTATGTATTTCATTCTTAATTTAGACCCTCGTAAAATGTCACAATCATGAGCCACCCAAATCTGCAAAATCAGCAATATTTTAATTTGATATTATGATCAACTTTATGATTGGTGAACTACTTTTGCTTAGAATACACATTGCAAGACCTTCACTGTGTTGCGAACGAAATGGTCTAAAATGCCCTAATTCAAATTCATACTTACCCCAAGTCTACTTTTCTTTGATAGTATGTCATCAACGTACTCTTTTCTTCTCGAAAATATAATCTGAGCCATTTCCATGCTAAGGTGGGGGTAGAAAATATCAGAATTTAGTCGATACGTCATTGTCCAGTTAATAAAGTTATCGAACTTTTTGGGATGACGGTCTTCAGCATTCCGTATGTATGATGGACCATCCACCGTCCAGAAAATGAAAAACTGCCTTTTATTTCTAAGAAAATATTCATATCATTCAGTTTAAACTGATTATAACCGTTTGTAAGAGATTTCTTGTGTTATAGCTTGCGGGGGTAGTGCATGGTATTTCAGCTGGACGGTTGTAGGATCGAAACTAATAGCTAGCTAATCGCCTGTACGTTTGACTTTATATATAGCAGGGTTGGCGGGGTTCGGTATATAGCTGTGTTCGCATATCAGTGGAATAATGTGTTTTTTTAAACCCACCGGTTAGTCTGGTGGTTTAGTGCGACGCCTTTCAATCGAAAGGTTACAGGTTCGACACTGTTCGCTAGCTAGTCGGTTGTGTCCTTGGGCAAGGCACTTAACGGAAATTGCCTGTATCCAGCGGATTATGGGGTAATTGAAGGAACGAGTAAATTATATACATAAGACTACAATAGCTCCGGTAACCCGACGGTGGGCGCGAGGTGATCTGACGATTGCTCATATGTTAACCCCTTTGGTTTTCCCTTTTACGGGATAAACATGAATATCTCATCCTATATACTAAAAGAACACCGTAAATATATACAACACATTGTTTTAAAAGCCATTATATCAGATGCCATAAATATTGTGTTTATAAATAATATGACCAATTCCAAATCAATTTTACCTATAATGCTTCCAAGGCATAGCCTCGTCATCAAGTGCAGTATAGTGAAATATCACAGCGGCGGCTTCGCTTATGCGGGTTCGATCGTAAGTTAAAATACAGTTGCCAACTTCCTGTCCTTCTCCATGACCCTTCCACGAATTTCCCCACGGTCGACGCCATGACAAAATTAATATCTTCCCACTGCATTACGTGTTTGCTGTACAAACGATACTTACAACGACTTCCAGTCCGGCCGGTTAGCCTGGCGGTTAAGTGCGTCACCTTTCAATCGAAAGGTTGCAGATGCGGAACTGGTCACTAGCTAGTCGGTTGTGTCCTTAGGCAAGGCACTTTACGGACATTGCCTAAACCCAGCGGATTAATTGGTTCTACCAAATTGAAGAAACGTGTCTATAATATACAACACACTGTTATAGCTTCGGTAACCCGACGATGGGCGCGAGGTGATCGCATGTGTGTTAACCCCCTTGGTTTTCCCACTCACGGGGATAAACATGAATATCATATCCTATCCTATCCCATAAAAAACGTCTTAGTTTTAAGCCCATCATGGGTTCAAAACTTGGCTCGAAAATAATACATGTGTGCTTATTTGTATTCGGCTTTAAATTACATATAAAAGTTTAATTACCCTTCGATTCTGGCGGAAATAATATACTCCATTTCCGTTCCGTTTCGATCTTCGTAGTATAGTACACCGTAGCATATACACATCAGTATGGTGCCGACAAGTATATTATTGCAATATCTTATGCACAAGCGAGACAGTCGAATTCGCGGCATCGTATATCGCCAAGTTCGTACTGAAACGAAACATAAATATTTGACGCTAATTTCATATTTTTCAGGCTTCGCTGTATGTCGCATAGCACTTTTATATAATACAGTACATATTGGACTGGTTTTTAGTATGTAGGAAAGCACTATATAATCCATACATTAGGCGCACCGATTTTTTTAAGGTGCAAGATCAATTTTTAAGACAAAACAACGCTTTAAAGTTGTTCTTAAAGTCCGTAAATTTCGATAACCGTATTCTATATCTATAAAGAATTGGAAAGATTAATATGCAAGCTGACTAACTGCCTTTGCGCGATTACCATATTTACATCATAAATTGAAACCGAAACTTTTCATTCAAGCTTTGGTAAACCTGGTAAAGCGTGTTCACGACAATTATCTAACTTCCTTTTAGGACAATTATCATTTATTTAACTTCTATGGCAACTGCTAATCTGTGCCACTGAGTATTTATATTTTTGCATAACTACTACAAAAGCTACTTTTGTTAATTTGTTTTTAATATCTTAAACTTTTCAACCCCGAGTTTTAACGAGTGCCTATTCGACTAAAATAAATACCGTTTTTTCGGGTGTTGTTCCACGTAACAAAATCTGTTGTCTATTATTGTCCCTCCTTTGTGTATAGTATTAAAC
>CH000115.1:8993-30993 GCA_000149265.1 Ciona savignyi | reverse complement strand
GCGAATATAATAACGACACGGGAACAGGAAAAGACGGCAAAACGAACAGTCGTTAAAACACGTCATTGAAAAAAAAAGATATAATTTAATAAATATAGCGGACGCGGCCGCCAAACCTAGGGAATATGTTGAACAGCCTTGTATTTACAAATAAATTATTGTTATATAAGGTTGATAAATGATGATTGTCATAAAAGAAAGTCAGATTACGGTCGTGGATACGCTTTACCAAGTTTAGCAAAGCTTGAATAAAAAGTTATTTTTGAGGTCGGACCCCTTCGTACATCGGTGACTTTTTTTTCCAACCAAACAGTTATTAGATATCCAATCAACACTGTATTTCACAAAGCACTGTTCCACTATTAGAAAATTAGACAGATAAACGAGAACACCGACGCGCAACCGAACTCATGCTACTCTCAACCGTACAAACATTGGGAATCACCACTATTGCTACTCAGCAAAACACTCATTTAAATACCATGACCAAGATCTATATGACATATCGGCTTCAAAGCTGGTATCAAAACCTTTTTTGATATTCATAACGGCCATGTGAAGTAAAATTCCCGAAGAAGCATCCAAACAACCTTACATCGAAGTAAAAAAAACAAATATGAGGATCAAACTACTAATTAATCACTTCGTTAATTAGTATAATTAATAAAGTGTGGGATTGTAGACAAACAGATAACGGAGCTACTACAGAGCGTTGTGCATGATTAAGACTTTTCTTCAATTTGTTAGAACTCATTATTTTACTGAGTTCGGGCAATGTCCGTAAGAGCTTTGACATAGGGCGATACTTCTCGTCTAATTTTGTTTGTTTATATATACAACATATACATTAATATGGATTGAAATTAATAATCTGGACTATATAGATATTTTAAAATATATTTTTGTTTAATTTTGTACTTTTCTTAGATCCGTTTTACATTACGCTAACAATTCTATCACCCTTTTTCATTTAATTTTTATCGGTATACGTTTTTATATAGAATTCTTTATATGTATCATCGCCTTAACCACTCGACCAACGACGGTACCTTTCGGAATTAATCAACAATTACCACATCACCGGGTCGGCGTCATCACCTTGCGTCTAGTAGTAGATCTCGGAAGTATACGGATTTTATGTTTTATTTTCGTGAAGGTAAAAACGAAAAAGAAGTTATCACAAGGGAAATCGTCTAATAAAATCGGGATTTTATTCGGTTACCGGAGCTATCTCAGATTTTGTGTACAATTTGGCATTTCTACATTTCTTTGTTCTGTTCTACCAATTAATCCACCATGTGAGATACAACTAAGCTACGCAGCTGGTCGATAATTGGTCATTTGGTGAAACGTAAGTGTTATGCACCTAACCATATTTAAATTTTAGATATAAAAAGACACGAACATATAGAAAATATGTTCTTTAAATTTAATAAAAATTCATAGCCATTTTAATTTTTAAATTTTTTCGAATTTAATTTTTTATACAAAAATTAATATATAGGTACTTTAATAATAAATTTAATAACAAACGATATAATGACAATATATTAAAAGATGTCCTAAGGTCGGTCCCACAACCTTTAACAATAAAGTATTTTAAATATAGGGGAGGAAAGGGCTTGGCAGCCATCTTATTCGATCATCCAAACTACGGCATTTATAAGATTTTTTGTTGATTTTTCATGAAACAACAGTATACCAACAGAACCTTAATAGCAACACCATTCCATGCCAGTTGCGACAAATTGAAATTGGGATGAGCTAACTAAAATCATATATATATACATAAAACCGAGTTGAAAACACACCAACTCGGAAAATGCCTTTTAGATCAAGTAAAGAGGTCAGCTTTGCCGATCTGGCAGGCGTTTGCTTCGATTTAGTGATTCGCAGTTTTTTATCATTCGATTTTGAAACAAAACGCCAATTTGGAGAAACCAGCGATTTTTAAAATGGCCGTCGGTAATAAGTGGCGGCCGATGTGTACCAAGAGATAATCGATATACATCCGTGACTTTCTGAATAACAGAGCACTTTTGTATTTGGCGATGATACTTCACTAACTTTCACATTTATCTTTAACTCAGATATGTCGCTTATTTGTCAGCCCTGGCCGGCTTTGCAACTGTTGGATGCCCTTGCCACGTCATCGAAATCCCAACAGCACTCACAAAGTGATAGTTGAAATGGCCGGCTCTGTCACAAGCACTGCACTGGAGTGGAGAATATACCGGATCCCGGACAAGCGGTCCCGGATCCAGGGAAAGTGGAGATACCACTTGATGTTGAAGAGGCCTGCTTGTCATTGCACTCGAGCTGTAAACTTTCACAGTTGCAACAAGGATGCATCCGACTATATAAGCCGCCATAGCATCGCGAACACTGACAAACGGGCGCTTTCAGTCCGTGCCAGCTTAGCTTACTAAAATCAAAAGGACGGCTTGCACTGTTCAGTGGACGAAGGAAAGAAGGCTCAATGTCTATAGGAGCTATATTGCTCTGTATTTCAGCCTTGGCTGCTGCCCCCCACAGGTAAAAGTTCTATTTTGTGAAGTGGGACTTGTTTGCAAACATAAGTCTTTTTATCGGAAATATGACATGGTTGATAATATAGGTAAACGCCTTATTTTGGGGGTATTTAGGATAGGCTCAGATGGGATAGAAAATTCATGTCTATACCCGTGAATGGGAAAACCGATGGGTTCAACACACGAGCAATCGTCAGATCACCTCGCGCCCACCGTCGCAGTTTTATAGACATGGTTGCTAACATATTCGTTTGTCACGTATTTAATTAACCCTGACTGCGTTATTAATTTTTTGACTAAAAATCAGGCGAGTAGAAAATGTTGAAGAATACTGCGTTTAGTAAGATTAATGCAAACGATAAAATAAGCAATACAATTATTTGGAGATTCTACTTTGTTGGTGACTACAACGTCTGTGTTTATCTATTCTTATAATAAAGAGAATAAATTTCGTTTCTTATTTTTAATTTCACGTGAAACTATATTTTCTACAAGGGAATTTTATAAAATACAATCTTCGATTAATAAAAAACTGTTTGAAAATACTATTCTATGTTTACTATACCGTGAAAAAACTACATATTTTAAATAATTCAGTGCGTTCTACCCATTACTGTGACGAAGCGACTGCATTTTATATCCAATATTACCTTTCTCTTGAAACTATTTATGTAAGGGTATGTTTTTTTCATTTTCATGATAATCTGACGATTGCCCGTGTGATAACTAATTGAGTTTTTTCACTGAAGACAATATACATTAATTTCTGATAGTTTTGCTAACATTTTAATCCAATGTATCTAACAAAATAATGTTTTTCTTTCAGCGCCAATGGCTTCTCCACAGGTACGTAACAATTATATTTCGAAATTAAGAAATTATCCGACCCTTGTTTTGGCAGCATCGGCGACAAACACAAAACGTCCACAGATGTTGTAACACATCCCAATCCCACCATAGTAATCGAGCTATTTCAGTGCGTCGATATAACCATAGAGAATTTTAGCGCGACCAATGAAGAGTCAAAGCAATCAATCACTTTTGGTTGCTGTACGCACGGCCTTATCACGCAATGGGCTCACTTTACATTGCAACACCAAGGATTAAATATGTTGTATATTTAACTAACGCTAGCTTTATACAATTCAAGTATATTTTATACTATATTTCGAGGTGTGTCTTATCGGTTAAAATTACTTATGCAAAGGGCTAAGTCCTAAACTTTTAAAATTGGCCCACAAATTTTAATGCTTTCGACGTTATGTTTTTAAAAAACCACAGACGCAGAGTATTAACAAAGGTTCTTGTCGACATGCTACACGTTTAATCTATATAACGACAACATATACTGACAATTTGTTTATACCTTATGTAGAAGTCTTTGATAGAGGCGTCTGTAAGAACCTGATCGCACCGTCATTCGGAGAAATAAACTGCCAGCTAATAGGCTCAAAACTGTAAGTACTTAACCGAAAGTTTAATTAGCTGTGGAAATGAAAAACAAATTCCTTAACTAAAAAATCCAGTATTTACATAGAAAGTACTGCTTTTCAGAGTCGTCAGTGGTACCTTATGGCCAAACTAACTTTGGCTATATGTAAAATAACACCGTTTTAAAATATTTAACAACACATTTTTCACCTGTTTGCTAAGTAGCGAAACTATTGATAACAATTGTATATTACTTAACCTGTGTGTTATTTACAATCGCCAATGTAAGATTGGTTTTATTCTACAATAATTTTTACAAAACATGCTCTGCTGTTTACCACAATCGTTAAATTCCGCTGCCCAAACTTTTTTTTTATTATATCAGTAATACTTTTTCCACCTGGGAACTTACTTTACTACGATTACTGATTTTTACAGAGTTTGTACGACGACCTGCCAATCTGGATACAAATTTGAAGGCCTCAAGGCTGGCGAAACCCTGACCGCCGAATGCGTCACCACAGACGGTACTTGGACACGAGAGGACTTCCCTCAATGTGTCGGTGAGTAAAATTGTTCTTGGAGAATATTACACGAAAGCGTAAGAAAGTTCTACCAAAGACACTTTGATCGAAAATTATAGTTCGAGAATGACAAAACTATACTGCACAATATAAACTTGATAGATGACTGTATTTTTAATTTATCAGAAGAATTTTTCTATGTCCTATACCTGGCCCTACCTGTACGGCCCTAGTTGGTTACTCGAGCTATCGCAATGCGGGCTATGATGGTGAGCGCTTTTAGTTTAAACCAATTAAGCCCACTGGTTTCAAGCAACCACCGCTAATACCTTTTCCCAAATACACCATATCTAGCAGTTGTAATAACTCAGCTTCCTGACTTCCATCTCCACCCTCAGAGGCCATGTGTGAGGCAATGGCACCCGAGAACGCGATGGACCCAGATTGCACATCTGCGGGAACCCTGCTCCTGTGCGACATCACGTGTCTGGATGGCTTCCGGTACAGCAACGCTCACTTGTTTGCTTGCAACAAGGAGACGGGTGAATGGAACCCTCCGCTGCCCGAGAAGAACAAACTTCCAGGCTGCATTGCTGGCGTTAAACAGTAAGATTTATCTTGACATAGAAGTTTATTTTTTATCACATTTTCGTTAAAAAATTAAAATTAAATCATCAAAAAACACAGGAGCCGTAAAATACTTCAGAACGTCCGTCGAAAACAGAACGTCTGTCGATAACACGTTTAACGTAATGTTTTGATGCATAATGGGTATTGGCGAAATAAGTTGTGTTAAAGCTTATTTGACTATATTTCAAAGTATGTCTTATCGGTTGGAGTTACTTATGCCACGGCGTAGTCCTAAAAAATAAACTTAAATACTTTCGACGGTATATTTTTCAAAACCACAAACGCAGCTATTTAATTCTATTACGCACCAAAAAGTGTCCGAATTTTAAAAAAATCTTTCGCACAATAGGATTAAATACGTTTTTCCTGGTGCCAAGCATTGAAACACTTAACGCAAATGCCTTGTTTATTAGCTCAGCAACTTCGAGAAGCGCCACCTTTTACACACCGCCTAGATAACAATCGTTTGTTATATATAAACCTCGCCATTTTGTAGCATTGTTTAAATACCAAAAAAAAATCCTTTAACAAAATGGCGACCCCTCCCGTAAAATTAGATGTTTTAGTAACCCAAACTATGACTTTTATATATTTCAGTCTTAATACTATGAACAAAATTCAGGCAGCTTTTATACGTTGATTGGAAATTCAAATTTCCTGATTAAAGGGTATTTTTGGTAAGCTTTTCAAAAATAAATTCAAAGCGGCACTGTATTCGCGGAAAAAAACCTTAAAACGAAATAGAAAACGCTGATCAACGTTGATGTTTTGCATGAAAATATCTTTATACCGCTGCCCAAGTCTCATATTTTTACAACTTTACCTAGTTTTAAACTTTAATATCTTATATAATAGACAATAATGTTTTCAAAGAATTTTAACGTTTTTCAGGAAGTTCCAAAATATTTTAGAATAGTCAGATGACTATTCTACCATTAACCAATTTGTATTTAGTTACCGTCCCATTTCAAACTCATGATGGGTTTGTTACTAGATCTGTTTTGAAATGGCACTGTATATAAATCGCACGTAAACAATTCGGCCATACACACGTTCACAAACGGGCTTTTTCCTTGATCAAGTTTCAAACCCATGATAGGCTTGTTAAATAATTCGTTTTTTAGTGGCACGCTATAAACTGTTGTATATTGTAAATAAATCGGTCGTGTTAACCATTCGGTCGTATTTTTCTAGTTTAACCCCGTCCGCCCAATAAATAAAACATCTATGTCTGGCACTCTTTACGGGTAACTCCCTTGATCAAAATTTAGATTTCCCGCGTAATAGAAGCTGTAATTTTAACCGTTACCAGGTAAATATTCACAAAATCGTTTACTTCCCAAGAAAATCGCCAAAAAAACAGAACTTCGTTTAGTAAAAGTTTAATATCTATTTTCGTTTGGAGAAATCGTAAAATGGAGTGGTGTTATAACTTGCGATATCGTTATATAACCTAATACCCGTAGTTGAGTTATAAAAGATATTTGAAAAGATCAAATAATATGGAGACTTGACTTGATTTTCAACCGTTAAAACAGCGAGTATCAGCAATTTCTAAGTGTCTTAATTCTAAGAACACATAACGGATAATTTCACCAAATTTCCCTCCCTAGTCTTTGACGGACATTCCAACCAGCAATCAATAAGCTAACGGACTGATCTCTTATCAGCGGTACCTCTAAATACTACAGGACCGCTTGGATCGCATGGAGTGCTTAAATTGCTTGGATACTTCGTAATTACAAAAGCCATGATATTAATGTTAGGGTTGGGGTTAAAGTTAGTTCTGGAGTTAAGATTAGTGTTTGGGACAGGGTTAGAATTACTTGCCATAGCAATCTAAGTGATCCAAGCGATCCAAGCGCTCCAAGCGGTCCTGTACTATTTAGAGGCACCCTGTTATTAGTACCTTAGCATGCCAGAAAATTAACACAACAATAAATAAAATAATGTCAAGATTGGTATATTTGTAACTATTTACTGCAATTTTAATTTTACATACAGTTTTATTCCCATCACTTGTTTAGATGTTGTGTTTTGCCCAAAGTATTACCACATATATATTTAATAAAGGTGTAAAACACTACAACCACCAGTGAATGGGTTTGTTGCGTGCAACGTGACTGACGACCAGCAAAGATGTTTCCCATCCTGCCCAACAGGTTTGTTCACTTCTGTATTTACAATTTAATGCACAAACTCTTAATATATGCACAAACCCTGGGGATGATATATGCACAAACCTGGAGATAATACATGCACAAACCCTGGAGATAATATACATAAGATATGTTACAACGGACTGGACATTAACCCACTATTTACAAGAGATTAATTTGGGAATTTTTAATAAATATAGGTATGACTAGTTTTAAAAGTATTCCTAAATATAGATTGGCGCAACACCTAATTTGTGGCTTTATAAAGGACACAAAAAGTTGTCAGGGAACCACCTAACCAGTAACCTTTTTTAGTCATTAGTTTACCCCAACCAAAAATAATGCATCTTACATTTAATTTCTCATGAAGCTAGTTATCTTAATATAAATTCTTTTCATCCAGGTTTTGAGTTCTCTGTAAAGATCCCAACAACCGGCTACTACAGTTGTGTGGACGGAGCTTGGTCTCCAGGGGACATCCTACCTGAATGCGTGGAGAAAGCAGATGCTGTGAGTTGTTTGTTAAGGTTGATTGGGATATACATGTTTAATGTTCATGTAAATGACATGCCGAACCGTTACCTCAAATATTGTGAGTTCATAATCAGCCATTCAATTGTGTTACAGTTTAATAAAAACTTACATGATTTTTAAAGTTTAATTGTGTTGAAACTGTTCTGGAAACATCTAAAATGAACTATGTGAAATTTTTATTAAATCATCCTAAAATAATCTTTGTCAAATTTCTGCCCAATCATCCTAAAATAATCTATGTCAAATTTCCGCCGGTCCTCCTAAAATTATCACTCATATTTCTGCTGATTCATTATAAAATGATCCTGTAAAATTTCTGCCGAATCATCATATTACGATCTTTTTGAAATTTCCACTAAATCACCAGAAAATAATCGCTGTGGAATTTCTTCCGATTCATCCGATTATCCCACCCACAGGTCAACCCCGTCGGTGTAGGTCACTTCACAGGGGTGTACACCAATGTGAAAGCCCCCGCCGATCAAACCGGGACCTGTTTCACATGGGGCCAACATCACTACCGCACGTTTGACGGCACGATATTCCGATTCCGTGGGGAATGCACCTACGTGTTGGCGAAAGACGTGATCGACGACACGTTCTCGGTGAACGTACAAAACGACGGAGATTGCTCAGGTTCCAACATCGGATGCAAAAGGTTTAAAAATATTTTCTCAATAATCTGATTTGTCTTTGTTTATTTCCAAAATGAAAAAACTCTTTATAGCACATTTAGTCTTTATATGACTGCACACGGTAAGTTTAACGAATCTTTTGCGTTGTGTTGAGTTGGATAAATTGATAAAATTACTATTTTAACACATTCTATTTTGTTGTAATTTCATTTTGTTGTCTTTTCCTGCGATTACCGATTAGTAACCGCCAAAATGATTATTTTTGAAATTAATTTTTATACATTTTTTAAAAAGAATAAAGTTAAATAGTTTTCCCATCCACAGGGATAAACAGAAATATCCCATTTTCTTTTTTAATGAGTAGTCTCACTCTTTTCCATCTTTTAGCCCTTAAAATTGAAATAGTTTAATTATTGTATTTAAAACTTTTACCCGAACAACTGCGTCTTTTATTCAACTTATGACAGTTTTTAAATTTTTTTTAAAATTTATTTTCTTATATTTAAAATTTATTTTCTTATACTTAAATTAAATGTATTAAATCCTTACTTAATAGGAGCGTTCTTATCGTTTATGGTGAAGAAATGTTGAAACTTGAAAACGACCCCATCACTAATGATCCAATCGCATTTGGTGGCTCCAAGCAATTGGTGCTGCCTGAGTACATCTACGGACTCTCCGTTGAACGCATCGCTAACTACATCGTAGTCAAGGTACATGATTAAGCATGTTTTCAAAATTATTTTTAAATGATCGCTAACAGTATTTCCAAGGTACATAATTATACTTTAATTTTAATTGATTAGTGTGTACTTTAATTTTAGTTTATTAGTGTGTACTTAATTTTAGTTTAATAGTGTTTACTTTAATTTAGTTTTAAACCTTTATAAATAATTACAAGTTTAAAGACCATGTCTGACTTTATATACTTATGCGAAACAATTTAGCATAAAATTGCTAAATAAAAGTCGACATACTTTTCAAGAGCTGTTGTGGTTCTTAACTATGATTAAAAAGGTTTTATTTGCATAATTACATCCGAGAAATCATATATAAAATATAAACTGTTAAATGATTATTGCCGTATTTAAGTTACAATCGTTTTGAACAGGATAGTACAGCATTAAATACTGTTCATAATATGACGATACTCTTTTTGACCACACATAATTTTAGTACAGCAATGTTCCACACATAAGCATATTACAACATTAAATACTGTGCATAATATGACGATACTCTTTTTGACCACACATAATTTTAGTACAGCAATGTTCCACACATAAGCATATTACAACATTAAATACTGTGCATAATATGACAACACAAATTTTGACCACACACATTCATAGTACAGCAATGAACACCATGCATAATCTGACAATAATCATTTTCCAACCTTCAGGACAACCAAAACAACCTGTATGTGAAATGGGACGGAGCTGAACAGGTTTGGGTCCATGTTGATGAAGAGCTCTTCGGCAAGACTGGCGGTCTTTGTGGTACCTTCAACAGGTGGGTTGTGCTGATGCACAATTTTTGCATGGTCAGGTTCAGATTACATGTGTATAGACAGCATGCACAAGGCAATCTGACATATAAGCATTAACATTAGAAATTCAGTTGACATGTGTATAAACCTCCGATGTAATAAGAATAGGATGTAATACTTATGTTAATGTGTGGAATATAGAAGGCCACTTTTACACAGGTATTTGTCAGATTACCTTGTGCATGCTGTGGTATTACTGGAGATGTGTACTGTATTAAAATACCAAACTATTGCAGTTTATTTGAAGGCATTGAATTATCTTTTACCTCCTTTAAAAACAATAATGCAGAAAATAACAATTTCTTGCTCCAATTATTGTTCAACCTAGTAGCTTTTGAGTGTTTATGCTGCTAAGTTTCTTGCTCTCAAAAATCAAACCGACCAGTTGCGGTGGTTTAAATCTTCAACTTTTTTTCAACCTTTTGGCTGACGGTGCGCGGGTATCTCCTATGCATATGGCACACAATAGTTTTGTTAATGTTGTTGTCTGTGCTCACAATACACATTCACAGAGATTGCTCTGACGACTTCACCATCTACGACAACGACGTACCACGTGTTGTAAAGGATGTGTCTGCGTTTGCAAACAGCTGGAAAGCCTTGTCTCTGTGCAAAGAGGCTGGAAGTGAACCCTTCTGTGTTTGGGGCAAAGACGCTTCAATGGAAAAAAGGCTTCTTACTGGTATGTCTTTTTTCTAACCAACTTAGTCCGACCGGTTAATATGGTGGTTAAGTGTGATGCCTTTGAAACTCTTCGCTACTAGTCGGTTGTGTCCTTGGGCAAGGCACTTTATGGACATTGCCCTAACCCAGTGGAATGATGGGTTCCACCAAATTGAAGGAACGTGTCAATCATATACAACACACTGCAATAGCCCCGGCACCCCGCCGGTGGGGGCGAGGTGATCTGACGATTGCCTGTGTGTTAATCCCCTTGGTTTTCCCCATTACGGCGATAAACATGAATATCCTATCCTAACCCACCAGTATTTTTCTATTTGTTTTATTGGGATCAGTGAGTGTCAAAATGCATCAAACCATTTTTAAAAACCATCAAGACTACTCTTGTTTGGCTAAAACTACTGCAAAAAAAATTTGAGCTAATAGTAAAACTATTTTTGGCGATAACAGAAAAGAAATAGTAAAACTGTTTTTGGCAATAACAGAAAAGAAATAATAAAACGTTTTTTTTTGTAATTAAAATAAACATTTTATAACATCGCTAACCCCATGTTCCCAGGCAAGGCACTAGAAATGTGCGGATCGATGATGGACACGATTTGCAAAGACGTGGTGGATCCAACTCCATTCTTCGAATCCTGCAAAGAAGACGTTTGCTTCTACGGAGGCAACACCGATTCACTGTGCACCTCGATGTCGGCTTACTTCCGGGAGTGCGCGAGGAGAGGAGTCCACGTCGACTGGAGACAAAAGGGAAGATGCGAAGTCATGTGTCCAATGGGTAAGCTTTCATTTTCGGACCTTTGCTTTTATTGCTTTATTACACCTAAACTTTATCCTCCAATGGGTAAGTATGGCATGCTTTCTATGGGTAGGTCTCGCGCCTTTGTTTAAACACAGTTACACGATCTCCCAGAAAGCTCGACAAAAAAGTTATATTGACCAATTAACCTGCTTGATTCCATTGTCTGACCTTTGCTTTTATTGCTTGAAATATAGTTATTAACCTGAACTTTACCTTCCAATTGCTTATTCTTGCTCACTTGTCCAGTGGCTAGGTCTTGGTATGCTTTCTATGGGTGGGTCTTGCACACTTGTTCAAACACATTTACACACAATCTCTCGGACAGCTAGACAATAGGGTTATGTTGACCAATCAACCTGGTTGCTTCCATTGTCTGACCTTTATTTTAATGCACCCGAACAAAAACCTAGACACGCCCGTATTTAGTGTACAAACTTATATTCCTTGTAGTACCATCATTACATAAAGTGTTGTTGCATAGGAATGATATTCGATCACTGCGGCTCTTCTTGCCCACTGACTTGTTCCGGACGAGAATATAACTGCGAGGATCGCCACTGCATAGACGGCTGCCATTGTCCGGATTGCACATACCTTCACGATGGGGACTGTGTGGACAAATCATCATGTCCTTGCCAATTTGGCGACAAGGTGAATTGGGAAGGAAATAGGATATTCATGTTTATCCCCGTGAATGGGAAAACCAATGGGTTCAACACACCTGCAATCGTCAGATCACGTTGTTGGGTTACCAGAGCTATTGCAGTGTGTTTTTTATGATTCACACGTTCCTTCAATTTGGTAGAACCCAATAATCCGCTGGGTTTGGTCAATTTCTGTTAAGTGCCTTGCCCAAGGACACAACCGACTAGCTAGCGACTAGTTTCACACCAGCAACCTTTTTATTGAAAGGCGACACACTTAACCACCAGACTAACCGGCCGAAATGTGACTTAGTAAGGTAGTAATGGACTCTTGGTTATAAGAATAAAGAGGAGGTAGAAAAACGCAGGTTCTGTTATAATATTAGATGGAATACTGATGTTAATTAGGAGTATATTTGTGTATTACCAGGACCTACGTGTGTATCTGTGTGAAAAACTCTTTCTAGCGAAGGAAGATAAAATATCCAATAGATTTTAAAGCCTTACCTAGAAATATTCATAAAACATGGTTTGAAATAATTTTAATTGTATTGTAGACTTTTACTATACATTTTACTGATCCTGAAAACATAACTTTGTAGCCATAACAATATCCACTGTTATACTCCAGACTTATCGGCCAAAAAGCAAAATCCGACGAGATTGCAACCAATGTGTGTGTGCCCGTGGAAAGTGGATCTGTACCAAGAATAGATGTGATGGTGTTTGCAGGACTTTTGGTGACAGGTAAGCCTGATAAAAGGGCAGATTTATTAACTCTGTCAATTATCCTTTTAAAAATCTGTTTTTAATTTTTGGGATAAATTTCAAACCCATGACGTTACCAAAGACGGTATTTGTATAGAGTTGGTATATGTAACCGTCAGGTTAACTATTCGGCCACACAATAGTACATCCTATTTACCACATGTTTTTATTTAACTTGGTATTTGTAATACTTATCCACCAGCATTATAAGATATTTGACGGAACAGAGTACAGAAATGTTTAACAAATTTTAATAGAAATATACGCCTACGAGGTTTGCAAACTCTTTGATACAACTTATTGAACACATGTTCTGTGCTTCAACTTGATTACGGTTGTGATGTTTCAAAAATTTTAATAGAATTATAAGGCTAAGATGTTTGCAAACTCTGTTCTACCTTGTGATATGTATCCACAGGCATTACGAAACATTTGACGGTGCCGAGTACAGCATGCGAGTCGACCAAGATTGTTCATACATCCTTGCTCGATCCAGCGGTGTCCAAGATATTAGTTTCCAGATTGTCATTGAAAACTTAAAGTGCACGTAAGTAGGCTATAATTATTAACACATAAGCAGGCCCTTTAACATGGACCCAGCGGACTAATGGGTTCTACTAAATTGAAGGAACGTGTGAATACAGTAACTAAAGTCTACCTCTGGGTTATACCAATGCCCTGATATTACCTTAGCCCGTAAAACCATAGTTATTTGTAGTTATTAACACTTAAACCTTTATGCTTTTTGGTCAGCTATATATTGTAGGAAATATTGATTGTTACTAGACATTTTACATTATATTATGTATTTTCAATATAATTTTACCCATGTGTAAAAATAAAAGTGATTACTCTTATTTCCCATATTATTTTCTTGAATATGATTCAAATATTTTTGGTTAACACAAACAGATCAATTTCCTTCTTTTATCAGAACTATTGTTTTGTGTTGTATATGATATATACATTCCGGCTAGCTAACAACCAGTTTCGATCCTGTTAACCTTCGACTAAAAAGAGATGACGCAATTACCCACCAAGCTATTTGAGTAATATATATCTTAGATTGAAAAGAACATGGCGGGTTATAACATGAGTTATCATCATCTTTTCATATGCAACTGTTAGGTTTCTTGAGCTATTGCAATGCATTGATTATGATGAAAAGCTGAAGGCATTAATACAGTTTTTTTCATCCATTAAACTTAGGTTCATAGGGCTTCTGCTAAGAACTAAAATTAGGTTCATACGGCGTCTGCTAAGAACACAGCTAACTGTATATTACAACTTTGTAAAGATCGGATTTTCAAACTGGCAACAATGTTGAATTATGATTGTTCTGTAACAATACTCTTTGTACAGCCGAACATCTGGTAGTGGGGTGCGAGAATGGCAGCAATGCACTCGTAACTTGGCCGTCACTGTCAACGGGATAACAGTGAAGTTGTTATCGGGCGGTGCCGTGGTGCACAAAGACCACGAAGTGCGCATGCCGTACGTGACTGACTCCTTTGCCGTGGAAGACGTCACTTCTCAGTTCCAAAAAGTAAATTCTTGTTTTTTTTCCAGCTTTTAATATTTTTTAATTTTAATCTTGTTTTTATTCATATTTCAAAAGTTTTTATTAATTTTAAATTAAAATTTAGATATGGTAATTTTTTTATATTAAGTTTAATATGTTTTAAGAAGCTCTTTTTTCTTCTTATCACCCAAAATAACTATTGCTGGTATTCTTGGTAAAGTTTATATACTTATTCTACTTATATATACAGTTGTTTTGTAAGTTTTGGTAAGCGAACTTTTTGGACCTTTTCACAACTCTTTGTCGCCCTATGTCGTTGAGCTTTGCTCGTAAAAAACGCATGAATTACAGCCGTGTTGTATTGTAATATACTTGTACATACATAAGGGTTACGGCTAAATATTAAATATCATTACATAAATACATTGGTTTAATATGAATCAAACTATTGTAGTTATTAAAATATTGTTGTATCAATGAAGAAAACATAAAATTTTATACATATCAATTCTCTGTAAAATTACTCAGAGATATCAAATATTACTGAAAATGTACTTGTTTTAACCAACCATAATTTAGGTCCAGCAATTCATTCAGCGCCACTGTAATACTAAACAGTGACTGGTTTTAAATACATAATAAAATACTGATGATTTTTTCCCAATTCCCAGGTAACAATTTGGAATGGAATGACTGTGCTGTGGGACAAGAAAACACGTTGCTTCATCCGTGCCAAGAACAACATGTGTGGGTTGGTGGCTGGTCTCTGTGGTAACTTCAACTCCATTCAAGACGATGATAAATGGGCCCCTGATGGCATCACTCACGAAGATGTCTATGAATTCTCCAGTCTGTGGCAGGTAGGATCCCTTGGCTGTACTTAATAGGATACTCTAGTGTTTATTGTGCAGGTAAAAATGACATAAAACACAGGTATTTTTTTAGATTTCCAATTGTAAACCAAAATTTTATAAAAAAATTGTTTTGTTCCACTTTAAGCAATTTCAAATTGATAGAAACAACAATAATCCCGAATTATTTTCTATTCGAATTAAATTCGAATCTTAAATCTGGAATTGACATCCCTAGCGTGATTGTTGTGGTTATGATACTTTTATGTTTATTTCTGGACTAGAAAACATGCTGCATCTTCATAATGCATACTAGTATTGCTATAGTTTTTCGATCTCGCATTTTATCTCAATAATTTTCACCCTCAATTTTTTTTAACTTTGTTTCACAAACAATCAAACTATCCTTATTCAACCTACAGGCGAATACCTGCCCTGGTGCCCCAAGATCCGATCCAAAGATAGAAAACCCATGCAAAGTGTACTCCATTAACCGACCAGGCGCGAAGGAGCTCTGTGGAAGATTGAAGAGTCCTCCTTTTCTCCAATGTCATGACATCATCGATTATCAAGTAAGATTTTTGTTTGCTTATTATTCTTCTTTTGCTTAGGTTTGGTGGCTGCGTCTGATATATTTTTAAAATTATATCTTTTTTTGAAATGACGTGTTTTAACGACTGTTTGTTTTGCCGTCGTTTCCTGTTCCTGTGTCGTGATTTGATTCGTTTGCCATTTTTAATACTGGGGCAAAAAATGAATAAACCAAACTAAAACTAAAAAAGACACTTTCCCAATTACAGTGGATTTTTATAACTGGCACTAAAATGTTAACCTGATCAATGTGATCATGTTCTGAAAAAAAATCATAAAGCTAATTAAAAATTGAATAAGGCATTTCGAGCAACGTCTCAATATAAAGTATTGAATTGGCCTAATGTATTTTTTGCTTAAACGATCTTACAAATTTCTATAGTTCAATGGATAGATTTTCTCAAATAAATAGGTTTTGATAAATTTTTCTCTAAAACGACGCTTTACACGCTTAAGTGCATTAACGTAATATATTTGCTTCTAATTGCCTGAAATATATTGTGTATTTAATGACATCATCTGAATTAATTCATTATGTGCCCAGGTACCTTTGCATATAATAATATTTTAATACATGCTTTATGTGCATAAGTCGGTTTGCATGCATTCAAAATTAATCATATCCTCTTCCAGCCATACTACGACGCTTGCATGTACGACTTCTGTAGTCTACCAGTGCGTGGCATGGCATGCAGTGTGTTCGCAACCTATGCATTGTCTTGTTCCAAACAAGGAATGGTGTTCGAGTGGAGAGAGGCATCCAGCTGTGAGGTAAAGAGTAATAACACCTTATAATTAAACCTATTTCTTTCAAAGGGATTCGCAAATGACTTATTCAAATCATTATTTAGCTCTTATTCTGACCTTTTCAAACTACTGCTTATTTTACTTGTGTTTGAGTGTAAAACACAATACTGAGTTAATTATCTTAATGCAACTGATTACAGTTATTGCGAGTTTACATTGAACTTACACTGATCCACTAAGGTTTCATAAACTTTTTGAACCCTTAGGAAACCTGTGAGGATGGTATGATCTGGTCCGAATGTGCCAAGTCGTGCGAGGCGTCGTGTGGTGCCATCCACGAGGCAATACCTTGCAGTGAGGAGTGTGTACCCGGATGCACGTGTCCTGAGGGACAAGTACTGAGCTACGAAGGCTCCTGCATTGCAGTACAAGACTGTCCATGTTACTTCGATGGCGAGAAGTACCTTCCATCCGAATCACATATGTTGGTGGGTTGAATAATATAAGATACTAATATTTATTTCTATGTTCGCACACAGGGGGTTAGTAAATATTGATTTTTTGATATTTCAATTTTTTTGCATTTTATACATGTTTTCAAACAAATTGGTTAAAATGATTTTTAGATTGTTTGTTCTTGCGGTGGCACAAAGTTGGTTAGTGAATTTAAAGACTGATTTTTTTGATATACTAAACAATATTTTTTAACATTCAAACTATAAGCTATGAAATATATCGATGTATTAATATTATAGTTTATGTGTGCGATATAGATGCTTGCCATATACTTAAACTCTTTTACTTTCAGGATTGCAATGTGTGTGAATGCCACAAGGGTAAATGGGAGTGCACGGACAACTTTTGCCCCGTCTCAGAAGAATGTAAAGAAAACGAGGTTGGTTCATCTCTGCCGCAACAATTTTTATCTCACTTTTAATACTTATGCGCCTAACCAAAATGGTAGTCCATAAAACACAACTTGAAAACTACACAATCGAAAAATCAACAGTGTGATATTACTTTTAGACATCATTGCCTTTTTAAATGAACCTATACACATACTGAGTCAGATTTTGTTTATACACTTACATTGACTTGTATTCTGTACAATGCTGCAGTATGGCTTCATTTATATCTAAACTCAGTGCATTAGTACATATCACTCCTTACACACTATATCACTACATACCACTACTTCCTTAGGAATTTGTGAAATGCAAATGGGAGGAACAGATCACCTGCTTCAGCATGCATCTGCCTCATGATGAACCCACCAAACCAGAACATTGCATCTCAGGATGTCAGTGCAAAGAAGGTAAGTTGATTTGGATTTGTATTATTAGTACAGCCTTCATGAAATGTAGAATTTTTTGCTGTTTCTGACAAAAGTTTGATAAGAATAGGGTACTTTTCTCAGGTAGGAAATGTAGACATGTTGGCCAATGAAAGGAAGTTGTATACTTTTCACTAATTGATAATAGAGCTTAGTTGTGTTATGAAATGTTTGATATGGTCACTGTTATTTTGACTGTTGGCTAAAACCCTTTAAAGAAAAAAGTTTTACCGATTGATAACAGAATTGGTTGTGTTTCCTCTGAATGAAAAGTATTATTTCATAGCAATTTTTAAGACTTTTTTACTGATTGATTACAGAATTGAATTACGTTCCGAAAACTAAAAAATCAGAGGTGCTGTTTTAGAATGGAAATTGCTATTTCAGAATGGAAATTGCTATTTCAGAATAGAAAATGTTATTTTAAAATAGAAAATGTTATTTTAAAATGGAAATTGTTATCTCAGGACAAAAAAATGATATTTTAACATTCAAAATGTTGTTTCCGATTGTTAATTGTTTGTTTACGAATAGCAAATGTTATTTCGGAATAAAAGTGTTATTTTTAAAATTCTAAAACTCTTCTATGACAGGATTTGTCCTGGATGAGAACAGTGGGGAATGCGTGACCAAGGAGGGATGTCCGTGCGTCTACGGCGGCAGGAGTTACAAGGAAGGAGAGGAAATGAGAAAGAATTGCAACACATGCCAATGCGTGGGCGGCATGTGGACGTGCACTGATAAAATCTGCCAAGGAGAATGCCACGCTTACGGTGCAACCCATATTACAACATTCGACGGACATTACTACAAGTTTGGACAGGTATTTGGGCTCGTATGAAATTTTATCTTTGTCGGCGGAATTTTCTTTTGGAAATAGACAAAAACACACATCAGAGATTACATTAAATTAGTGCTGGTCTTTAATAAGTGTTATTTATTTATAGCACTAGAAATGTATACTTTAAAGGTCCATCACTACTTTAAGAATCATTTAATTTTTTTTAAAGTCCTACACCATTAAACGCTTTCCATTTCTGTTAAAGAATTGTTGGAACACTGTTCGACTTACTGATGGTTCTCTGAAATATATGCAGTGATTTTTAATTTAGTTTCTTTTTTTCTGATTGGCATTATTGTACAGGTGGCGCATATTCTTTGATGTTTTTTTAAATAATAATGCACACTAAGGCTGTAATACACTAAAGAATGTGACCATTTATGCATCACTTTGCAATATTCCAATTTTTCGCCTCTTTTTTATACGAAGACCAACGTTTTCTTTCTTAACCAGGACTGTGAATACGTGCTGGCCAAGAGCACAGAGGACAACATGCACAACTTCCGTGTTTCTATCACCAATGTCCCATGCGGCTCGTTTGGTACTGTGTGCAGGTGAGTCATAAGCAGTGATCGGGCAAAGTAAATATCTGTCAAAGTAATTATTACAACCGGTAATGGGATTCAAGAGATTCGCATGGGTTCGGTCGAATTACCTAGCAAATACGCAAGTGGACTCTGCACAGCTAAATGCTTTAGACTTTCCTTCAGTTTTAATGCAAACCATTATCCTTATTGATAAGATGTTCTGATTCTTATTCTTTTTTCTCAGGTGTAAAAATGATTGTTGTTACATTTGCATTTTTTTAAATATGGTAAATCTGGATTTATTATTTACCCTGCAATATCTTTTAAAAACTAGGCTTACATTAATATAAATCTAGTGTAATAGTTATCTGAATCTTTGCCAAATATTTTTAGTTGCGTAATCTTAATTTTTGAATAGTTTTTTATCATGTTGACATTATACAATAACTAGCTAACCTGACCTTGCTGGTTTTTTGACGTATTCAAACGACTGTCTTTTTGCCTTTTTTCCCGTTTTCCAAATTTTTATCAAAGGTCCTGCTTCGTGTTTTCATCGTGGAAACAAAAAAAAACTAAATTACAATTTTTTGACCTGCAGTAAATCTGTCACAATGATCATCAACTACGGAACCCCCGACGAGGAGACACTCACCCTCGTACGCGGAAAACGAGTCGAAATCAGCCGAAACTCGGGTTTCTCGGCCCGATTCGCCGGTCTTTACGTCTTCATCGACACCAACATCGGCGTCACGCTCCAGTGGGACAAAGGAACACACATCATCGTGAAAATCCTCGGGCAACATTCCGGAAAAGTTGAGGGTCTTTGTGGGAACTATGATCAGAACTCTATGAACGACTTGAGAACGAGTGGTGGGTGGTGTTGAATGTTTCGTTTTTAACCCAGGGGGAGGAAGCTCTGTTTTTGGGGAGTTTGGGGGATTGGTGTTAAAAATGTAATCTTGGTAAGCACTGTTTTGAGCTGAAGCTGTACTCTTGCGACCCCTTTTGGTGATCCCAGTGGGTCTCTGAACCATGTAATCACATGTGTGAGTTAATATTTTTTTCTTCTTTTGGGCGGTTCCGTAGAGAATTCAGATTTTGTTGGGTGTTTAGCAATGTTGTTTAAGAAATAAGGACAAATGTCTCGACCAGGTGTAGGATTTGATTTTCACCAGGTTCTTCTATCCAGTGGATTGTAATGTTTGAGCAGTTGATTCCTTCTATCCAGTAGATTCAAATGGTCCAAAACAAGTTATTTTAACCATATCCTATTAATTACAGTGGTTATTATTTATAATTTGATAATGTACAGTCCAGTGGGTCTCTGAACTATGTAATCACATGGGCTGGTTAATATTTTTTTTATATTTAAAACACTAGGGCAAAAAATAAATATTTATAACTAAAAACCCAACTTCATGTACAGGGCCAGTACGGATCACATTTAAATAGCCAAACAGTCTTTAAAGCGAGACTTTTTCAGGTGGTCTTGAAACTGGGGACAGACTGGTTATGGCTGAGTCATGGCAGATCGGGATGTGCAAAGACCCAGTAAACATAGACGACGTTGACGGCTGCGTCGGTAACCCCGATCGCCGCTTGTGGGCCGAATCCCGTTGCAATGTGCTCAAAACAAAGTTCGCTGCTTGCCACAGTTATGTCAACTATGAGCCGTACTACGAGCGCTGCGTGTTCGACACCTGCGCGTGTAACACGGGTGGAGAGTGTGAGTGTTTCTGTACATCGATCGCCGCTTACGCGCAAGAATGTAACCGCCATGGAGCCCATCCATACTGGAGAACCCAGGACATGTGTCCCATCCAATGTGACGGCTACAGAATCTATAACCCATGCGTATCTGCCTGTCCAATCACATGTGATAACTACAACTCGAGAGCACAGGTAAGCAGGTTGCTTGTGCTATCATCACCAAATCAATTTCATTTAATACCTTGTGGTGAACCAAACTTATATTCCTAAATTTGTCTAAAAATGGTTATAGGCTACAATCATTAGATTAAGTGCTCACATTTGAGGTATTGAATAACAAATGTTTAAAACAGATTTTGTAAAAAAAAAGTTATTATATGCTATTCATGTTTAATCCCTGTAAATAGCTGTTGATTAGTCATTTTTTCCATTGAAAGCTGGTTATATTTATTTAAGAAAACTTAACCTTTTTTAATTTGTACCTTCAGTTAAACAATATTTATTTAAACAAACTTTACCTTTGTGAAAATGTACCACAATTCAACTTCAATGGTGCAGAATTTTTGTGTAAAAAAATTCCATCTATGCATAGAAATAGACATATAAATAATGTTTAATTTTATCCCAAGTCAAATTTCAGTGAACACATGTCTGTGCTCACATGTGTGAATTGCCTAATTTCAAGTGTTCGCATGTGAGAGAATTGTCTAATTTACATCGTTTTCATGTGTGAATTGCCTAATTTTAACTGTTCTTAGATGTGTGAATTGCCTTATTTCAACTGTTCTCATGTGTGCGAATTGCTTAATTTGAACTGTTCTGTGTATGTGAATTTTTTAATTTCCAATGTACTAATAGTGTGTGAATTGCCTAATTTCCACTGTTCTTCATGTGTGAATTGCCTAATTTCCACTGTTTTCCCCCAGATTGAAGGCGACTGCAAGGATTCCTGCGTTGAAGGTTGTTCCTGCAAAGGCAAACTGG
>CH000118.1:16547-26663 GCA_000149265.1 Ciona savignyi | reverse complement strand
CGTTACCAATAGTGTTTCGAAACGCCAATAACGTTTCGAAACGGTAAATAGTGTTACGAAATTAAAATATCGTTACCAAATTTTCAAATTTCGTAACGATATTGGTAACGATATTTAAAAATCCGGTTATTGTTCGAAACGTTATTTTTATGGACACTTTTTGAAACAGGATGCAAACACTTGTTTTGGCCACTAAGTCACGCCAGAGAGTCCAAAAAAAGGAAAAATACAACGAGAAACAAACCCCAAAATAACGTTACTTGTAACGAAATTTCGTTTCAAGTAACGATATTTTGGTAACGAAATTTCGTTTCAAGTAACGTTATTTTTGTAACGAAATTTCGTTTCAAGTAACGGTATTTTGGTAACGAAATTTCGTTTTGAGTAACGATATTTTGGTAACGAAATTTTGTTTCAAGTAACGTTATTTTTGTAACGAATTTTTGTTTCAAGTAACGTTATTTTGGTAACGAAATTTTGGTAGAAAAAACACATCTAATATTCCCACAATGACACACAACCACATCCAATATTTCCACTGTGACACTTTTCAAATTACCTTTGCTATGTGACGCCACAATGCATGAGGTTATTGTTGTTCACTTCCGTGTTATTATGGGACGTTGGAGGTGGATTATTACCATTAAAGAAGGTGGCCGTGTTGCAAAATTGGAGTTGTAATTCATTCTGATCGCGGATAGGACTAACTGCAAACATTTGTAGTTTAGTCAAACGACACTACTCGCGTCAATTAGAATTAAGACCTGAAACGTGACACACACAACCACATCCAATATTCCCACAGTGACACCCAACCACATCCAATATTCCCACTGTGACACCCAACCACATTCCAATCATTCCCACAGTAGACACCCAACTAGATCCAATACTCCTACAGTGACGCCCAACCACATCTAATATTCCCACAATGACACCCAACAAGATCCAATACTCCCACAATTTCACACTACCAGATCCAATACTCCTACAGTGACGCCCAACCACATCTAATATTCCCACTGTGGCACTTTGTCACAAACTACATTTAAATTAATCTTGCGTATGTTTCTGTATTGCGCAACCTGACCTAGTTTAAAATGTTGTGATTTTCAAATTACCCGTTGCTATGTGACGCCACAATGCATGAGGTTATTGTCGTTCACTTCGGTGTTATTATGGGACGTTGGAGGTGGATTATTAGCATTAAAGAAGGTGGTCGTGTTGCAAAATTGGATTTGTAATTTATTTTGATCGTGGATAGGACTAACTGCAAACATTTGGAGTTTAGTCAAACCACACTAGTCGCGTCAATTAGAATTAAGACCTGAAACGTGACACACACAACCACATCCAATATTCCCACTGTGACACCCAACCACATCTAATATTCCCACACTGACACCCAACCACAACCATTATTTCCACAGTGACACCCTACCACATCCAATATTTCCACTGTTACGTACAACCACATCCAATATTCCCACTGTGACACCCAACCACATCTAATATTCCCACACTGACACCCAACCACAACCATTATTTCCACAGTGACACCCAACCACATTCAATATTTCCACCGTTACGTACAACCACATCCAATATTCCCACTGTGACACCCAACCACATCTAATATTCCCAATGTGACACCCAACCACATCCAATATTCCCACAGTGACCCCCAACCACATCCAATATTCCCACATTGACACCCAACCACATCCAATATTCCCACTGTGACACCCAACCACATCCAATATTCCCACATTGACACCCAACCACATCCAATATTCCAAATGTGACACCCAACCACATCCAATATTCCCACAGTGACACCCAACCACATCCAATATTCCCACAGTGACACCCAACCACATTCAATATTCCCACAGTGACACCCAACCACATCCAATATTCCCACAGTGACACCCAACCACATCCAATATTCCCACTGTGACACCCAACCACATCCAATATTCCCACAGTGACCCCCAACCACATCCAATATTCCCACAGTGACCCCCAACCACATCCAATATTCCCACATTGACACCCAACCACATCCAATATTCCCACTGTGACACCCAACCACATCCAATATTCCCACATTGACACCCAACCACATCCAATATTCCAAATGTGACACCCAACCACATCCAATATTCCCACAGTGACACCCAACCACATCCAATATTCCCACAGTGACACCCAACCACATTCAATATTCCCACAGTGACACCCAACCACATCCAATATTCCCACAGTGACACCCAACCACATCCAATATTCCCACTGTGACACCCAACCACATCCAATATTCCCACTGTGACACCCAACCACATTCAATATTCCCACAGTGACACCCAACCACATCCAATATTCATGTTAAATACACTGTTTTAAATTAAAACAAACGGAGGCGTACTTCCATAGACCTCCGACGTCCTTGCGCACATAAAGGCAATTTTCTGGGGATCGGGCATCGGGTGGATTTTCGGCGGGGATTTGATGTTGGTTCGTCGGCCAAATAGCTTGGTTTCTCGATGAATTAACGTGGGGTACCCATAGGAACCGCTTCGGTCCTTACTATGGGAGCAGCGTGTGCGCGCATAATTGAAGGTGAAAGCGATCGAGCCATGGTGGCTTTACCGGCGGTAATGTGAGCACGACATGCCGGCCAAAAATCTTGGTTTCTCGATGAATTAACGTGGGGTACCACTAGGTATCGCTTCGGTTCTTACTATGAGGGCAGCGCGTGTGCGCGCATAATTGAAGGTGAAAGCGAAAGCGATCGAGCCTTGGTGGCTTTAGTGGCGGTAATGTGAGCAAGATATGACGGCCAAATAGCTTGGTTTCTCGGTGAATTAACGTGGGGTACCCGTATAGAGGTCCGCGCGTGCGCGCATAATTAAAGGTGAACCGTGCATGAATGCGCATGAATGGATTAACGAGATTCCTGATGTCCCTATCTACTATCTAGCGAAACCACAGGCAAGGATAGGACTTGGCAGAATTAGATTGATTTTGATCTTCAGTATGAATTCAGTCCGCGAAAGCGTGGCCTATCGATCCTTTTTTGAACTCGCGAGTTTCAAGGAAGTGGTGCCAGAAAATTTACCACAGGGATAACTGGCTTGTGGCAGCAAAGCGTTCATAGCGACGTTGCCTTTTGATCCTTGGACGGAGTAGGATAGGATATTGATATGCATGTTTATCCCCGTGAATGGGAAAACCCCAGGGGTTATCACACGGGCAATCGTCAGATCACCTCGCGCCCATCGTCGGGTTACCGGAGCTATTGCAGTGTGTTGTATGTGATAGACACGTTCCTTCAATTTGGTAGAACCCATTAATCCGCTGGGTTCAGGCAATGTCCGTAAAGTGCCTTGCCCAAGGACACAACCGACTAGCTAGCGACCAGTTTCGCAACTGCAACCTTTCGATTGAAAGGCGACGCACTTAACCGCTAGACCATCGGGCCGGACACAAACGATTCAGACATTTGGTTAATGTGATGGGCTGTTAAGCCAATGGTGCGAAGCTACGTACTATCCGAGGGATTTTGACTGAACGCCTCTAAGTCAGAATTCCACCTGGAAAGCGACGATGCATTCCTGCCTCGGCCTCGAGAGGCGTAGATATACGGCCACGTGGCCGTGGAAGGAGCCCGATTCCGACCCGATAGGCCGTGGCAAGATGCGGCCGGGAAAAAGGTCAACCTCTGCTTGAAAGGCGAGGTGCTATAAATCATGGAAGAGACTCAAGATATGTCGGTTTGTCCGCCGAGGGTGCGGGCGTGCGATCTCTGCACGGAGTGCGGGGGTTGCTTTTTTTTTTTGCTTTTTTTTTCCTTGCCGCCGCGTCCCGCGTCCCGCGTCCCGAGCCAAGAGTCCGAGTCCCAAGGATCGAAGTCCCGGGTTTCAAGAGTTCCAAGTCCCGAAGTCCCAAGAGTCGAAGTCCCGAGTTTCAAGAGTTACAAGTCCCGAAGTCTCAAGAGTCGAAGTCCCGAGTCCCAAGGATCTAAGTCCCGAGTTTCAAGAGTTCCAAGTCCCGAAGTCCCAAGAGTCGAAGTTCCGAGTTTCAAGGATCGAAGTCCGGAATCCCAAAGGTCGAAGTCCCGAAGTCCCCACCAGCCCGATGCATGTATGCTCGAGTACGGTCGGATGTGCACTTAACGGTGTGCGTCGTACAAGTGTCGTTGCAGGCACCTTGCATACACGTAGGTCGGATTATGGCCTTTTTTTCGACAAGTCCAATCGACTCGAAATTAACTTTGTAGCGTTATGCATCTATGCACTGTGCAGCACAAACGTACTTCGAGTGGCCTTTTTTATTTTTCATGGTTTGTTTGGTCGCCCCAGGGGGCTGAGACGGCCTTAGGAAAATTCAAACGCGCATAAGGAAAATTAGAGGGGTAGGTCCGCGCGCACATCGATTTGGACCTATTGCCGATGTCGCATCGCTTTAAAACACTAAACGAACGTGGTACTTACACTCTTGGTTCTGCGACATGAGCGTTGCAAAACTCGCCCTTCTTATCGGCAACAAGAGAAAATTAAACTAGCGCGACCGCTATTTGGAAAATTCAATTGCGCGGCACGAAAATTAGGTGGATAGATCAGCGCGGGTGCCGATTTGGCAATTTTGCCGATGAGATATCGCTATAAAACGTTAATGGGTTGTCGTACTAGGTTGGTTCTACGACCTGAGCGTTGCAAAACCCGTCCTGAATGTCGCAGGCAAGCGAAAATGAAACTCGCGCGCGATTTGTGAAAATGTTTTCCATAAATTTAGAGGGGTAGATCCGCGCGCGCGCCGATACGGCCCCTTTGCCGATGTCGCATCGCTTTAAAACGCTAAAGAAACGTGGTACTAGGTTGGTTGCACGACCTGACCCTTACAAAACACGTCCTGCATGTCGCCAGCACGAGAAAATGAAACTCGCGCGCAAATTGTAAAAAAATTATCGCTGAAATTAGGGGGGTAGATCCGCGCGCAGGCCGAAACCACCCTATTGCTGATGTCGCACCGCTTTAAAACGCTAATGGAACGTGGTACTGTGGTTGTCTATACGACTTAAACGTCGGAAAACTCGTCCCGCATGTCGCTCGAACGAGAAAATGAAACTCGCGCGAGTGCCAGGGGGAAAACTCAAATCACGAAAATCAGGGGGGTAGGTCCGCGCGCGTTTCGAAACGGCCCCCTTGCCGATGTCGGATCGTTTTAAAACACTGAAGCAACGTGGTACTAGGTTGGATCTACGACCTGATCGTTTCAAAACCTTTCCTGAATGTCGCCGGCAAGAGAAAATGAAACTCGCGCGCGATTTGTGACAAATTTTTCGCTAAAATTAGGGGGGAAGAATCACGCGTGAGCCGATTTGGCATTTTTGATGATGTGATATCGATTTGAAACTCTAATAGATCGTCGTACTAGGTTGGTTCTACGACATGACCTTTACAAAACTCGTCCTGAATGTCACCGGCACGAGAAAATGAAACTCGCGCGAACGGCAGGGAAAAAATTAAATCACGAAAACCACCGGAGGTAGGTCCGCGCGCGCGCCGATTTGACATTTTTGCCGATGTCACATCGCTTTGAAACTTTAATACATCGTCGTATTAGGTTGGTTCTACGACTTGAGGATGGAAAAACCTGTCCTAAACGTCGCTCGGACGAGAAAATGAAACTCGCGCGATCGCGACGGGGAAAATTCCACGCGCATCACGAAAATTAGGGGGGTGGTAGATCCGCGCGCTCCTCGAAACGGTCCCTTTGCCGATGTCGCATCGCTTTAAAACTCTAATGAAACGTCGTATTAGGTTGTTTCTACGTCCTACGGAGGTCGCAACACTCCCGGACCGTCGGTTGCCTGTCATGCAGAAACGAACTCGCGCACATCCCCTGGGCAATTCGGATTGGGTCGATTTTCGACGGCTCGTCCTCGCCGTCCAGGCGGTGGTAGGAGGACGCGCGCCCGACCCCAGTCAATGCGCCACCCTAAGGGTCCGATCGTGTAAGGGGCGTGGGGCTGAGCGGCCCCTGCGAGGTTTAGCTTCAGTCGAACATCGGGTCTGGGTAGAAAATTCGGCGGGGTTTCGAGGTCGGTCACCCGGCAGAAAAGCCTGTTGGAAAAGTCGAGCGCATATCACGAAAATCAGGGGGTAGATCAGCGCGCGTTTCGAAACGGCTTCCTTGCCGATGTCGAATCACTTTAAAACTCTAAAGAAACGTTGTACTAGGTTGGATCTACGACCTGAATGTTTTAAAACCCTTCCTGAATGTCGCCGGCAAGGGAAAATGAAACTCGCGCGCGATTTGTAACACATTTTTCGCTAAAATTAGGGGGGTAGACCCGCGCACGAGCCGATTTGGCATTTTTGCCGTGTGGTATCGCTTTGAAACTCTAATAGATCGTCGTAGTAGGTTGTTTCTACGATATGACCTTTACAAAACTCGTCCTGGATGTCGCCAGAACGAGAAAATGAAACTCGCGCGAGCGGCAGGGAAAAAATTAAATCACGAAAATCACGGGTGTGTGTCCGCGCGCGCGCCGATTTGGCATTTTTGCCGATGTGGTATCGCTTTGAAACTCTAATACATCGTCGTACTAGGTTGGTTCTACGACCTGAGCGTCTAAAAACCCGTCCCGAATGTCGCCAGCAAGAGAAAATGAAACTCGCGCGAGCGCCATTTGGAAAATTCTAGCGCATATAAAGAAAATCAGGGGGTAAATCCGCGCGCGTCTCGAAACGGCAACCTTGCCGATGTCGAATCGCTTTGAAACTCTAAAGAAACGTGCTACTAGGTTGGATCTACGACCTGATCGTTTCAAAACCCTTCCTGAAGGTCGCCAACAAGAGAAAATTAAACTTGAGCGCGATTTGTGACGAATTTTTCGCCAAAATTAGGGGGGTAGAATCCCGCGCGACCCGATTTGGCATTTTTGCCGATGTTATATCGCTTTGAAACTCTAATAGATCGTCGTAGTAGGTTGTTTCTACAAGATGACCTTTACAAAACTCGTCCTGAATATCGCCGGCACGAGAAAATGAAACTCGCGCGAGCGGCAGGGAAAAAATAAATCAAGAAAATTGGGGGGGGATAGATCCGCGCGCGCCTCGAAACGGTCCCTTTGCCGATGTCGCATCGCTTTAAAACTCTAATGGAACGTCGTACTAGGTTGTTTCTACGACCTACGGAGGTCGCAACACTCCCGGACCGTCGGTTGCTGTCATAAACGAACTCGCGCACACCAGGGCAAGTCTGCTTAGTTTAATTTTCGACGGCTCGTCCTCGCCGTCCAGGCGGTGGTAGGAGGACGCGCACCCGACCCCAGGCAATGCGACACCCTAAGGGTCCGATCGTGTAAGGGGCGTTGGGCTGAGAGGCCTCTGCGAGGTTTAGCTTCAATCGAACATCGGGTCCGGGTAGAAAATTCGGCGGGGGTTCGAGGTAAAGAATTTGGCGTTTTTTAAGGCCTAACGCATTCATTTCTTTATGACATCATTAACGTGTATTGTAAAATTATGTGTGGCATCGCTTGAGTGAATGTGTTTTCAAAGATTTTTCCTCTCTTTACAAAATGCAATAGGCTACATGGATTTTGTAAAAAATGCTTCTCCGGTAGTCCGGTACTTCGTTGTGAAAGTATAAGGTTGTAATTGTGTTTAGCCCTTTCTTATGTCATTTTATTTTTATTTCTTTTGATAATTTGCTAAAAAAGCCGTTTCACCTGTTTAAGATAAGCGTCACTTGGTATATTTTTGTGGTAGTGACTAATGTACCAAACAGTTGCCGGAATGTGAATTTACAGATCGTACTCATAAATATTCAATCAATGTAATCCAATTTATTGATTAGAGAATTGATTAATTAAGTTATTAACTATATTCCTAAATATCTTATGATTTTTACTTGTCTTTAACCAGTTAATCGAGTGAATATTCATGGATACGATCTGTGAATTGACATTACGCCTAACCACTTGGTACATTCATGTTTTCTAATTAGTTAACTCCTGATGCATTGTGGGTAGACGGTTTGTAATTAACGCGGTTAGGAAAATCATTGAGGGTTTGTTTTAGGTAGCATTTCGGTGTTAGAAATCGTGGTGAAGTATGTTATGGAGGGAAAAACAAAAGGGGGAGTGGGGAAGCGGATAGGAGGGAAAGTGCACACTAAAATGAAGTTTAGGGCATAAGAGGGGAAAACTGGTGTATGCAGCTGCCGTACTTTCTATACTGGGACATTTGCTTACTGCACACTTATATATTTGATGCATGCACACTCGAGATCTCAGCGAAAAGTGACATTCTTTCCATACAGGGCCATAAGTATATACATATTTTTTCAGATCAATAAAACTCCCGCTAATTATCTTTTTTGTAAGCCTAGACCTAATGAGTACCTCAACTTCAATTGTTGGCGAGTGTAGTCACACATTTGATGACGAGTCTAGTCACACATCAACTTCGGAAATCACAGATGAATCTACTTTGGCTGCAGAAATATCAAACAAAGAATCGTGTTCCGAAACTTCCAGTGTGACAAGGTAGATTTATTTTTCTTCGTAATTGTACACTTACACTGTCAATCAACCTTAGATTCTTGGTAGGCCTACTAATTTTAATATTATTATTATATATAATAACAATACAATAAATCAGTTGCCTTTAGTAGTAAAATGGGGCGACTTTGGCCCAAAATGGAAGCTGGATTTAATGAATATTTCTGTCTTAATAGATTTTTTTAATAAAACTTACAAACTTAAGTACCATATCTGTGTAATAGGTCAAAATACACCTTCCGCCCAGCCCACAAGGCCCACAAAAACACAAGGTTATTGTTGTACAATTAAATTGCACATACATTCTTTCAAAAGTGAGCTGCAAGTGATCATCTACCACATTCTTCTGGGAGAAAAAACAATATCAGTTTGGTACTATTTTTTTAGTAGTAATATGTCACTATAACTATAAATTTAATATTTAACAAACTCATTACATACTATTGGTGATTTAGCCTTTAAGGCTTGTATTAAATGGTTCCCTAATTCATGAACAAATATTTACACCGTTTAGTCCCATATTGTTTGGTCTGGTTGATATTTTTGATCGGTCCATTTGAATTTACTTGCTGAATAATACAGTTTGCATATAAATAATCATTTTTTTTGCTTTGTCATACAGTCACACTAGACTCTGCAGATAAAAAACATTGGAAGACACCAAAGTGAATGATAAAACATTAAAGTATCAACTTGTCCTCTCAACTGAAGCTAATTAAAAGTACGTAGTTTATTTCATGATTAAAATGTGTTTTTTTGAGTCCCAAATATAAATATTTGACCTTGTTGAACATGTTCACTGCTAAGTAAAGGTAGTATCAGCTTAAACTTTAGAAACTTGGTTAATTAGTTTCTGATTGAGTGAAATTAAGGATAGTTGTTATCCAACAATTACAATTCACCCATATGAAGGTGGTCTGTATAAATTAAAGGAGCCCAGTAATTTGTTGGCTTGTGTGGTTTAGTGATTATGGTCTGTGGTCATTACCAGTCCGGTTCTAGGTTCCCACGGGGATAAAAATGAGTATGCTATTGTCAAAACGTCCATGCAATCTCTTTTGTTTTTTCAGCAGTTAAGTTATGTTTATGTAATCCCACAGTGGTCACTTGGTCTGTAAAAATATGAAACATTCATACAACAGTTGTGGTTTAACACCTGCAACTAGTGAAAAGAGGGTTTGCACCAAAGCCACATTTACTCAACTCACCGCATGACAATATGTAAGTCATTGTTTGAAATAATAAGTTAACCTGTTTGGTCACATCTTGTGCCTTTGTAATTGCAAACAACAGCATATATCTCGTATATTAATTATGATTGTTGTCTAGTGCCTTGTGAGTTGCTGCGCCGAAAGTTAGGTGATCAAAATTATATAAATAAATATATTCTCATAAAGCCAAATCAATTTCTCTTAAAATGCCTTGTTTAGCAGTAAACAGTATTTAAACACAAACTATCAGATTTATACACTCTGATAATCGTTCTATTTTTGTAAGCATTAATGAAATTCAGGTTACTATGCGTATATTTTAGACGATTGTCT
>CH000118.1:2943-16447 GCA_000149265.1 Ciona savignyi | reverse complement strand
CCTGAAACGTGACACACACAACCACATCCAATATTCCCACTGTGACACCCAACCACATCTAATATTCCCACACTGACACCCAACCACAACCATTATTTCCACAGTGACACCCTACCACATCCAATATTTCCACTGTTACGTACAACCACATCCAATATTCCCACTGTGACACCCAACCACATCTAATATTCCCACACTGACACCCAACCACAACCATTATTTCCACAGTGACACCCAACCACATTCAATATTTCCACCGTTACGTACAACCACATCCAATATTCCCACTGTGACACCCAACCACATCTAATATTCCCAATGTGACACCCAACCACATCCAATATTCCCACAGTGACCCCCAACCACATCCAATATTCCCACATTGACACCCAACCACATCCAATATTCCCACTGTGACACCCAACCACATCCAATATTCCCACATTGACACCCAACCACATCCAATATTCCAAATGTGACACCCAACCACATCCAATATTCCCACAGTGACACCCAACCACATCCAATATTCCCACAGTGACACCCAACCACATTCAATATTCCCACAGTGACACCCAACCACATCCAATATTCCCACAGTGACACCCAACCACATCCAATATTCCCACTGTGACACCCAACCACATCCAATATTCCCACAGTGACCCCCAACCACATCCAATATTCCCACAGTGACCCCCAACCACATCCAATATTCCCACATTGACACCCAACCACATCCAATATTCCCACTGTGACACCCAACCACATCCAATATTCCCACATTGACACCCAACCACATCCAATATTCCAAATGTGACACCCAACCACATCCAATATTCCCACAGTGACACCCAACCACATCCAATATTCCCACAGTGACACCCAACCACATTCAATATTCCCACAGTGACACCCAACCACATCCAATATTCCCACAGTGACACCCAACCACATCCAATATTCCCACTGTGACACCCAACCACATCCAATATTCCCACTGTGACACCCAACCACATTCAATATTCCCACAGTGACACCCAACCACATCCCAATATTCATGTTAAATACACTGTTTTAAATTAAAACAAACGGAGGCGTACTTCCATAGACCTCCGACGTCCTTGCGCACATAAAGGCAATTTTCTGGGGATCGGGCATCGGGTGGATTTTCGGCGGGGATTTGATGTTGGTTCGTCGGCCAAATAGCTTGGTTTCTCGATGAATTAACGTGGGGTACCCCTAGGAACCGCTTCGGTCCTTACTATGAGGGCAGCGCTCGTGCGCGCATAATTGAAGGTGAAAGCGATCGAGCCTTGGTGGCTTTACTGTAGGAAATGTGAGCACGATATGCCGGCAAAATAGCTTGGTTTCTCGATGAATTGACGTGGGGTACCCCTTATAGGTAACGCTTTGGTCCTTACTATGGGAGCAGCGCGCGTACGCCCATAATTGAAGGTGAAAGCGATCGAGCCTTGGTGGCTTTACTGGCGGTAATGTGAGCAGGTACATACCGGCCAAATAGCTTGGTTTCTCGATGAATTAACGTGGGGTACCCCTAGGAACCGCTTCGGTCCTTACTATGGGAGCAGCGTTTGCGCGCATAATTGAAGGTGAAAGCGATCGAGCCATGGTGGCTTTACTGGCGGTAATGTGAGCACGATATGCCGGCCAAAAAGCTTGGTTTCTCGATGAATTAACGTGGGGTACCCATAGGAACCGCTTCGGTCCTTACTATGGGAGCAGCGTGTGCGCGCATAATTGAAGGTGAAAGCGATCGAGCCATGGTGGCTTTACCGGCGGTAATGTGAGCACGACATGCCGGCCAAAAATCTTGGTTTCTCGATGAATTAACGTGGGGTACCACTAGGTATCGCTTCGGTTCTTACTATGAGGGCAGCGCGTGTGCGCGCATAATTGAAGGTGAAAGCGAAAGCGATCGAGCCTTGGTGGCTTTAGTGGCGGTAATGTGAGCAAGATATGACGGCCAAATAGCTTGGTTTCTCGGTGAATTAACGTGGGGTACCCGTATAGAGGTCCGCGCGTGCGCGCATAATTAAAGGTGAACCGTGCATGAATGCGCATGAATGGATTAACGAGATTCCTGATGTCCCTATCTACTATCTAGCGAAACCACAGGCAAGGATAGGACTTGGCAGAATTAGATTGATTTTGATCTTCAGTATGAATTCAGTCCGCGAAAGCGTGGCCTATCGATCCTTTTTTGAACTCGCGAGTTTCAAGGAAGTGGTGCCAGAAAATTTACCACAGGGATAACTGGCTTGTGGCAGCAAAGCGTTCATAGCGACGTTGCCTTTTGATCCTTGGACGGAGTAGGATAGGATAGGATATGCATGTTTATCCCCGTGAATGGGAAAACCCCAGGGGTTATCACACGGGCAATCGTCAGATCACCTCGCGCCCATCGTCGGGTTACCGGAGCTATTGCAGTGTGTTGTATGTGATAGACACGTTCCTTCAATTTGGTAGAACCCATTAATCCGCTGGGTTCAGGCAATGTCCGTAAAGTGCCTTGCCCAAGGACACAACCGACTAGCTAGCGACCAGTTTCGCAACTGCAACCTTTCGATTGAAAGGCGACGCACTTAACCGCTAGACCATCGGGCCGGACACAAACGATTCAGACATTTGGTTAATGTGATGGGCTGTTAAGCCAATGGTGCGAAGCTACGTACTATCCGAGGGATTTTGACTGAACGCCTCTAAGTCAGAATTCCACCTGGAAAGCGACGATGCATTCCTGCCTCGGCCTCGAGAGGCGTAGATATACGGCCACGTGGCCGTGGAAGGAGCCCGATTCCGACCCGATAGGCCGTGGCAAGATGCGGCCGGGAAAAAGGTCAACCTCTGCTTGAAAGGCGAGGTGCTATAAATCATGGAAGAGACTCAAGATATGTCGGTTTGTCCGCCGAGGGTGCGGGCGTGCGATCTCTGCACGGAGTGCGGGGGTTGCTTTTTTTTTTTGCTTTTTTTTTCCTTGCCGCCGCGTCCCGCGTCCCGCGTCCCGAGCCAGAGTCCGAGTCCCAAGGATCGAAGTCCCGGGTTTCAAGAGTTCCAAGTCCCGAAGTCCCAAGAGTCGAAGTCCCGAGTTTCAAGAGTTACAAGTCCCGAAGTCTCAAGAGTCGAAGTCCCGAGTCCCAAGGATCTAAGTCCCGAGTTTCAAGAGTTCCAAGTCCCGAAGTCCCAAGAGTCGAAGTTCCGAGTTTCAAGGATCGAAGTCCGGAATCCCAAAGGTCGAAGTCCCGAAGTCCCCACCAGCCCGATGCATGTATGCTCGAGTACGGTCGGATGTGCACTTAACGGTGTGCGTCGTACAAGTGTCGTTGCAGGCACCTTGCATACACGTAGGTCGGATTATGGCCTTTTTTTCGACAAGTCCAATCGACTCGAAATTAACTTTGTAGCGTTATGCATCTATGCACTGTGCAGCACAAACGTACTTCGAGTGGCCTTTTTTATTTTTCATGGTTTGTTTGGTCGCCCCAGGGGGCTGAGACGGCCTTAGGAAAATTCAAACGCGCATAAGGAAAATTAGAGGGGTAGGTCCGCGCGCACATCGATTTGGACCTATTGCCGATGTCGCATCGCTTTAAAACACTAAACGAACGTGGTACTTACACTCTTGGTTCTGCGACATGAGCGTTGCAAAACTCGCCCTTCTTATCGGGCAACAAGAGAAAATTAAACTAGCGCGACCGCTATTTGGAAAATTCAATTGCGCGGCACGAAAATTAGGTGGATAGATCAGCGCGGGTGCCGATTTGGCAATTTTGCCGATGAGATATCGCTATAAAACGTTAATGGGTTGTCGTACTAGGTTGGTTCTACGACCTGAGCGTTGCAAAACCCGTCCTGAATGTCGCAGGCAAGCGAAAATGAAACTCGCGCGCGATTTGTGAAAATGTTTCCATAAATTTAGAGGGGTAGATCCGCGCGCGCGCCGATACGGCCCCTTTGCCGATGTCGCATCGCTTTAAAACGCTAAAGAAACGTGGTACTAGGTTGGTTGCACGACCTGACCCTTACAAAACACGTCCTGCATGTCGCCAGCACGAGAAAATGAAACTCGCGCGCAAATTGTAAAAAAATTATCGCTGAAATTAGGGGGGTAGATCCGCGCGCAGGCCGAAACCACCCTATTGCTGATGTCGCACCGCTTTAAAACGCTAATGGAACGTGGTACTTGGTTGTCTATACGACTTAAACGTCGGAAAACTCGTCCCGCATGTCGCTCGAACGAGAAAATGAAACTCGCGCGAGTGCCAGGGGGAAAACTCAAATCACGAAAATCAGGGGGGTAGGTCCGCGCGCGTTTCGAAACGGCCCCCCTTGCCGATGTCGGATCGTTTTAAAACACTGAAGCAACGTGGTACTAGGTTGGATCTACGACCTGATCGTTTCAAAACCTTTCCTGAATGTCGCCGGCAAGAGAAAATGAAACTCGCGCGCGATTTGTGACAAATTTTTCGCTAAAATTAGGGGGGAAGAATCACGCGTGAGCCGATTTGGCATTTTTGATGATGTGATATCGATTTGAAACTCTAATAGATCGTCGTACTAGGTTGGTTCTACGACATGACCTTTACAAAACTCGTCCTGAATGTCACCGGCACGAGAAAATGAAACTCGCGCGAACGGCAGGGAAAAAATTAAATCACGAAAACCACGGAGGTAGGTCCGCGCGCGCGCCGATTTGACATTTTTGCCGATGTCACATCGCTTTGAAACTTTAATACATCGTCGTATTAGGTTGGTTCTACGACTTGAGGATGGAAAAACCTGTCCTAAACGTCGCTCGGACGAGAAAATGAAACTCGCGCGATCGCGACGGGGAAAATTCCACGCGCATCACGAAAATTAGGGGGGTGGTAGATCCGCGCGCTCCTCGAAACGGTCCCTTTGCCGATGTCGCATCGCTTTAAAACTCTAATGAAACGTCGTATTAGGTTGTTTCTACGTCCTACGGAGGTCGCAACACTCCCGGACCGTCGGTTGCCTGTCATGCAGAAACGAACTCGCGCACATCCCCTGGGCAATTCGGATTGGGTCGATTTTCGACGGCTCGTCCTCGCCGTCCAGGCGGTGGTAGGAGGACGCGCGCCCGACCCCAGTCAATGCGCCACCCTAAGGGTCCGATCGTGTAAGGGGCGTGGGGCTGAGCGGCCCCTGCGAGGTTTAGCTTCAGTCGAACATCGGGTCTGGGTAGAAAATTCGGCGGGGTTTCGAGGTCGGTCACCCGGCAGAAAAGCCTGTTGGAAAAGTCGAGCGCATATCACGAAAATCAGGGGGTAGATCAGCGCGCGTTTCGAAACGGCTTCCTTGCCGATGTCGAATCACTTTAAAACTCTAAAGAAACGTTGTACTAGGTTGGATCTACGACCTGAATGTTTTAAAACCCTTCCTGAATGTCGCCGGCAAGGGAAAATGAAACTCGCGCGCGATTTGTAACACATTTTTCGCTAAAATTAGGGGGGTAGACCCGCGCACGAGCCGATTTGGCATTTTTGCCGTGTGGTATCGCTTTGAAACTCTAATAGATCGTCGTAGTAGGTTGTTTTTACGATATGACCTTTACAAAACTCGTCCTGGATGTCGCCAGAACGAGAAAATGAAACTCGCGCGAGCGGCAGGGAAAAAATTAAATCACGAAAATCACGGGTGTGTGTCCGCGCGCGCGCCGATTTGGCATTTTTGCCGATGTGGTATCGCTTTGAAACTCTAATACATCGTCGTACTAGGTTGGTTCTACGACCTGAGCGTCTAAAAACCCGTCCCGAATGTCGCCAGCAAGAGAAAATGAAACTCGCGCGAGCGCCATTTGGAAAATTCTAGCGCATATAAAGAAAATCAGGGGGTAAATCCGCGCGCGTCTCGAAACGGCAACCTTGCCGATGTCGAATCGCTTTGAAACTCTAAAGAAACGTGCTACTAGGTTGGATCTACGACCTGATCGTTTCAAAACCCTTCCTGAAGGTCGCCAACAAGAGAAAATTAAACTTGAGCGCGATTTGTGACGAATTTTTCGCCAAAATTAGGGGGGTAGAATCCCGCGCGACCCGATTTGGCATTTTTGCCGATGTTATATCGCTTTGAAACTCTAATAGATCGTCGTAGTAGGTTGTTTCTACAAGATGACCTTTACAAAACTCGTCCTGAATATCGCCGGCACGAGAAAATGAAACTCGCGCGAGCGGCAGGGAAAAAATAAATCAAGAAAATTGGGGGGGATAGATCCGCGCGCGCCTCGAAACGGTCCCTTTGCCGATGTCGCATCGCTTTAAAACTCTAATGGAACGTCGTACTAGGTTGTTTCTACGACCTACGGAGGTCGCAACACTCCCGGACCGTCGGTTGCTGTCATAAACGAACTCGCGCACACCAGGGCAAGTCTGCTTAGTTTAATTTTCGACGGCTCGTCCTCGCCGTCCAGGCGGTGGTAGGAGGACGCGCACCCGACCCCAGGCAATGCGACACCCTAAGGGTCCGATCGTGTAAGGGGGCGTTGGGCTGAGAGGCCTCTGCGAGGTTTAGCTTCAATCGAACATCGGGTCCGGGTAGAAAATTCGGCGGGGGTTCGAGGTAAAGAATTTGGCGTTTTTTAAGGCCTAACGCATTCATTTCTTTATGACATCATTAACGTGTATTGTAAAATTATGTGTGGCATCGCTTGAGTGAATGTGTTTTCAAAGATTTTTCCTCTCTTTACAAAATGCAATAGGCTACATGGATTTTGTAAAAAATGCTTCTCCGGTAGTCCGGTACTTCGTTGTGAAAGTATAAGGTTGTAATTGTGTTTAGCCCTTTCTTATGTCATTTTATTTTTATTTCTTTTGATAATTTGCTAAAAAAGCCGTTTCACCTGTTTAAGATAAGCGTCACTTGGTATATTTTTGTGGTAGTGACTAATGTACCAAACAGTTGCCGGAATGTGAATTTACAGATTCGTACTCCATAAATATTCAATCAATGTAATCCAATTTATTGATTAGAGAATTGATTAATTAAGTTATTAACTATATTCCTAAATATCTTATGATTTTTACTTGTCTTTAACCAGTTAATCGAGTGAATATTCATGGATACGATCTGTGAATTGACATTACGCCTAACCACTTGGTACATTCATGTTTTCTAATTAGTTAACTCCTGATGCATTGTGGGTAGACGGTTTGTAATTAACGCGGTTAGGAAAATCATTGAGGGTTTGTTTTAGGTAGCATTTCGGTGTTAGAAATCGTGGTGAAGTATGTTATGGAGGGAAAAACAAAAGGGGGAGTGGGGAAGCGGATAGGAGGGAAAGTGCACACTAAAATGAAGTTTAGGGCATAAGAGGGGAAAACTGGTGTATGCAGCTGCCGTACTTTCTATACTGGGACATTTGCTTACTGCACACTTATATATTTGATGCATGCACACTCGAGATCTCAGCGAAAAGTGACATTCTTTCCATACAGGGCCATAAGTATATACATATTTTTTCAGATCAATAAAACTCCCGCTAATTATCTTTTTTGTAAGCCTAGACCTAATGAGTACCTCAACTTCAATTGTTGGCGAGTGTAGTCACACATTTGATGACGAGTCTAGTCACACATCAACTTCGGAAATCACAGATGAATCTACTTTGGCTGCAGAAATATCAAACAAAGAATCGTGTTCCGAAACTTCCAGTGTGACAAGGTAGATTTATTTTTCTTCGTAATTGTACACTTACACTGTCAATCAACCTTAGATTCTTGGTAGGCCTACTAATTTTAATATTATTATTATATATAATAACAATACAATAAATCAGTTGCCTTTAGTAGTAAAATGGGGCGACTTTGGCCCAAAATGGAAGCTGGATTTAATGAATATTTCTGTCTTAATAGATTTTTTTAATAAAACTTACAAACTTAAGTACCATATCTGTGTAATAGGTCAAAATACACCTTCCGCCCAGCCCACAAGGCCCACAAAAACACAAGGTTTTGTTGTACAATTAAATTGCACATACATTCTTTCAAAAGTGAGCTGCAAGTGATCATCTACCACATTCTTCTGGGAGAAAAAACAATATCAGTTTGGTACTATTTTTTTAGTAGTAATATGTCACTATAACTATAAATTTAATATTTAACAAACTCATTACATACTATTGGTGATTTAGCCTTTAAGGCTTGTATTAAATGGTTCCCTAATTCATGAACAAATATTTACACCGTTTAGTCCCATATTGTTTGGTCTGGTTGATATTTTTGATCGGTCCATTTGAATTTACTTGCTGAATAATACAGTTTGCATATAAATAATCATTTTTTTTGCTTTGTCATACAGTCACACTAGACTCTGCAGATAAAAAACATTGGAAGACACCAAAGTGAATGATAAAACATTAAAGTATCAACTTGTCCTCTCAACTGAAGCTAATTAAAAGTACGTAGTTTATTTCATGATTAAAATGTGTTTTTTTGAGTCCCAAATATAAATATTTGACCTTGTTGAACATGTTCACTGCTAAGTAAAGGTAGTATCAGCTTAAACTTTAGAAACTTGGTTAATTAGTTTCTGATTGAGTGAAATTAAGGATAGTTGTTATCCAACAATTACAATTCACCCATATGAAGGTGGTCTGTATAAATTAAAGGAGCCCAGTAATTTGTTGGCTTGTGTGGTTTAGTGATTATGGTCTGTGGTCATTACCAGTCCGGTTCTAGGTTCCCACGGGGATAAAAATGAGTATGCTATTGTCAAAACGTCCATGCAATCTCTTTTGTTTTTTCAGCAGTTAAGTTATGTTTATGTAATCCCACAGTGGTCACTTGGTCTGTAAAAATATGAAACATTCATACAACAGTTGTGGTTTAACACCTGCAACTAGTGAAAAGAGGGTTTGCACCATAGCCACATTTACTCAACTCACCGCATGACAATATGTAAGTCATTGTTTGAAATAATAAGTTAACCTGTTTGGTCACATCTTGTGCCTTTGTAATTGCAAACAACAGCATATATCTCGTATATTAATTATGATTGTTGTCTAGTGCCTTGTGAGTTGCTGCGCCGAAAGTTAGGTGATCAAAATTATATAAATAAATATATTCTCATAAAGCCAAATCAATTTCTCTTAAAATGCCTTGTTTAGCAGTAAACAGTATTTAAACACAAACTATCAGATTTATACACTCTGATAATCGTTCTATTTTTGCAGCATTAATGAAACTTACCATATTTTAGAATACCAAGACAATGACAAGGTTTGGAAAAAGTTTGTTTTTAAGTGCATGGTTCAAGGTTGCAATTTAACCTCAAAATAGGTACTGGTATGTGATTTTGTTGAACTTTAATGCCTCTTTTGCCTTATCAAATTTAGTAACACGTCAGTTACATTTAATATTCTAATGCTCACTTACTGCATAACAACATAATTTTAATAACATCAAAGATATGAATGAAAATCCATTTATTAATATAAATTTTTTCAAGCTTAAAGATGTATAGAATATTTGAAAAGTTAAATTTTACAATAACCTAATTATTTGTAAACCGGTTTACACAGCCAAGTGGAACCGACAGAAGAACGGAGTGATTTTTGAAATCCTTTATACAACTACTCCTGCCAGACCATGCACCGATCCAGGCAAGACCGCGTTAAAGCCACGGGAACATGACTTCAACCCTAACTAGATTGGATGTAAAGCAAACAAAACTAGAATACAATGACCCATCTGGTGTACCTATGGATGACCTTTTGGTTGTCCTCTCATCTCTACCCTGGCGACGACTAATGACCCCCTTTCAAAACCAATTTGATAGATAGAAAACGATTTAAATATTCATGCGTACTACATAAATACCTTTAAGCATGTACTCGCTTTATTAAATACTCCCTAAATACCTTCTAACTTCTACTCTTTTTTACATACATTTGTGGTGGCTTATGTATTTTGCCTCAACGTTTGTAATAATACATATTGCTTTTTCTCTGCAATTTCAGCAGATTTTTTATAAAGAACAGATCCGTAATTAGTGTATGTGCAATTGTAGCATTTTTATTAAAAAATAAACAATTGTTCAGGACATTAGCGCAAAATGGAGTGCTTTTTTGACAATAATAGTTGTATTTGAATGCTTGCGCATATTCTCCCATTCTATTTTGCATCCGCATATTTTAACTGCTGCAGTTGTGCCCTAGCATTAATAAGAATAAAATAACGTTACAATAAACCAAAATTCGTTTCCAAACCAGTTTGTAAACTATAACATTTAAAAACAAGAACAAAATACCATAAAGAATTTAAAAACAAAAAATTATAGACTTAAAACCAAATTTCACAACGATTTATTGCCGAGGCAAAGCAGATAGAAAATATAAATCTTTACTGACCTCTAACGGTGGCAAAAATCGTGAATTTAATGATAAAATTTAAAAAATAGTGTTACCAATACCGTTACGAACCGTAACCTGAAAAAAAAAATATCGTTACGAACCGTGCCTAAGGTAAAAAAAATTCAAAATTTTTGAAAAAATTTCTAAGTTTTTTTCCCACTTCCAGTGGTAAGTTATGCATTAAAATTTGTACATGTTTTGCAAGTCTGACCGTGGTTACACGGGCGAACTTTAAACAAAATTCCACCGCTGGAACATACCGAACTGAGGTAAAAAAAAATTAAAAATTTTTAAAGTTTTCTAGTTTTTTTTTTCCACTTCCAATGGTAACTTACGCATTAAAATTTGTACATGCGATGCAAGTCTGACCGTGGTTACACGGTAGAACTTTAAACAACATTCCACCGATGGAACGTACCGAACTGAGGTAAAAAAAATTCAAAATTTTTGAAAAATTTTCTAAGTTTTTTCCCACTACCAGTGGTAACTTATGCATTAAAATTTGTACATGTGATGCAAGTCTGACCGTGGGTACAGGGTCGAACTTTAAACAAAATTCCACCGCTGGAACATTCCGAACTGAGGTAAAAAAAAATTCCAAATTTTTTAAACATTTTCTAAGTTTTCTAAACAAATTTCCAGGGGTAACTTATGCATTAAAATTTGTACATGTGATGCAAGCCTGACCGTGGTTACACAGGCGAACTTTAAACAAAATTCCACCGTTGGAACATACCGAACTGAGGTAAAAAATAATCAAAATTTTTGAAAAATTTTCTAAGTTTTTTCCCACTTCCAGTGGTAAGTTATGCATTAAAATTTGTACATGTGCTGCAAGTCTGACCGTGGTTACACGGGCGAACTTTAAACAAAATTCCATCGCTGGAACATACCGAACTGAGGTAAAAAATTTTCAAAATTTTTGAAAAATTTTCTAAGCTTTTTCCCACTTCCAGTGGTAACTTATGCATTAAAATTTGTACATGTGCTGCAAGTCTGACCGTGGTTACACGGGCGAACTTTAAACAAAATTCCATCGCTGGAACATACCGAACTGAGGTAAAAAATTTTCAAAATTTTTGAAACATTTTCTAAGTTTTTTCCCACTTCCAGTGGTAACTTATGCATTAAAATTTGTACATGTGCTGCAAGTCTGACCGTGGGTAAAGTCGGTCCTATCTTTTTGCATTGAAAAATAAAATACCGTTACCAATAGTGTTTCGAAACGCCAAATAACGTTTCGAAACGGTAAATAGTGTTACGAAATTAAAATATCGTTACCAAATTTTCAAATTTCGTAACGATATTGGTAACGATATTTAAAAATCCGGTTATTGTTCGAAACGTTATTTTTATGGACACTTTTTGAAACAGGATGCAAACACTTGTTTTGGCCACTAAGTCACGCCAGAGAGTCCAAAAAAAGGAAAAATACAACGAGAAACAAACCCCAAAATAACGTTACTTGTAACGAAATTTCGTTACCAAAATATCGTTACAAGTAACGAAATTTCGTTTCAAGTAACGATATTTTGGTAACGAAATTTCGTTTCAAGAAACGGTATTTTTGTAACGAAATTTCGTTTCAAGTAACGTTATTTTTGTAACGAAATTTCGTTACCAAAATATCGTTACAAGTAACGAAATTTCGTTTCAAGTAACGATATTTTGGTAACGAAATTTCGTTTCAAGTAACGTTATTTTTGTAACGAAATTTCGTTTCAAGTAACGGTATTTTGGTAACGAAATTTCGTTTTGAGTAACGATATTTTGGTAACGAAATTTTGTTTCAAGTAACGTTATTTTTGTAACGAATTTTTGTTTCAAGTAACGTTATTTTGGTAACGAAATTTTGGTAGAAAAAACACATCTAATATTCCCACAATGACACACAACCACATCCAATATTTCCACTGTGACACTTTTCAAATTACCTTTGCTATGTGACGCCACAATGCATGAGGTTATTGTTGTTCACTTCGGTGTTATTATGGGACGTTGGAGGTGGATTATTAGCATTAAAGAAGGGGGTCGTGTTGCAAAATTGGATTTGTAATTTATTTTGATCGTGGATAGGACTAACTGCAAACATTTGGAGTTTAGTCAAACCACACTAGTCGCGTCAATTAGAATTAAGACCTGAAACGTGACACACACAACCACATCCAATATTCCCACAGTGACACCCAACCACATCCAATATTCCCACTGTGACACCCAACCACATCCAATATTCCCACAGTGACACCCAACAAGATCCAATACTCCTACAGTGACGCCCAACCACATCTTATATTCCCACAATGACACCCAACAAGATCCAATACTCCCACAATTTCACACTACCAGATCCAATACTCCTACAGTGACGCCCAACCACATCTAATATTCCCACTGTGGCACTTTGTCACAAACTACATTTAAATTAATCTTGCGTATGTTTCTGTATTGCGCAACCTGACCTAGTTTAAAATGTTGTGATTTTCAAATTACCGTTGCTATGTGACGCCACAATGCATGAGGTTATTGTCGTTCACTTCGGTGTTATTATGGGACGTTGGAGGTGGATTATTAGCATTAAAGAAGGTGGTCGTGTTGCAAAATTGGATTTGTAATTTATTTTGATCGTGGATAGGACTAACTGCAAACATTTGGAGTTTAGTCAAACCACACTAGTCGCGTCAATTAGAATTAAGACCTGAAACGTGACACACACAACCACATCCAATATTCCCACAGTGACACCCAACCACATCCAATATTCCCACTGTGACACCCAACCACATCCAATATTCCCACAGTGACACCCAACAAGATCCAATACTCCTACAGTGACGCCCAACCACATCTAATATTCCCACAATGACACCCAACAAGATCCAATACTCCCACAATTTCACACTACCAGATCCAATACTCCTACAGTGACGCCCAACCACATCTAATATTCCCACTGTGGCACTTTGTCACAAACTACATTTAAATTAATCTTGCGTATGTTTCTGTATTGCGCAACCTGACCTAGCTTAAAATGTTGTGATTTTCAAATTACCGTTGCTATGTGACGCCACAATGCATGAGGATATTGTCGTTCACTTCGGTGTTATTATGGGA
>CH000120.1:37428-85116 GCA_000149265.1 Ciona savignyi | reverse complement strand
TTAGGATAGAGTATTCATGTTTATCCTCGTGAATGGGAAAACCAAGTGGGTTAACCCACACAATCGTCAGATCCCCTCGTGCCCATCGTCGGGTTACCAGTGCTGTTGTAGTGTGTTGTGTATGATTTACATGTTCCTTTAATTTAGTAGAACCCATAAATTCACTGAGTTTAGGCGAAGTCTGTTAAGTGCCTTGCACAAGGACACAACCTACTAGCTAGCGACCAGTTTCGAAAACCCTTTGGGTGAAAGGCGACGCACAAACCCACCAAGCTAATCGGTCGGAACAAAATCATAAACCCATTGATTGATACAGGCATCGCGTGTCCAATTGTTTCCTTTCTAACTATATGGAAAAGTGGTTAAATAGCGAGGACCAAGACAAATGTGGGCTTATCGAGATAATAACGGTATATTGCACATTTGTGCCACCTTGTGCCACCTGTTTGTTGGGTTTGCCTGCCCCACTATTGTTGGATCGAATGTTGTTTCCACTCTGGTTGTTGAATGCAGGAATGACAAGTTTTGTTTATCGTTCGAAAAATAATCTAGGTGTGAATTTATTGTTTATAGCCCTTTCAAAAACCCAAGCTTGGCTAAGTTTGTAAGAAGAGTATAAGGCAAAGACTTTTTTTCAGGAATTAAATTTTAGGAATTTGCTTTTAAAATGATTTTAATGTCGGGTATCCAATAATCCTATATAAAATAAACAAAAGCACAAACCAGGCATTAAATTACATAATGACATTCAATACATTGTTTAAAAATGGCTGAAATGTTATGTTCAATGATGTGGTTGTTAGATGTTTCCCTCCATAGACACAAAGTGATTTCTATGTTCATCCCATCATATGCCCAACACTGGGTGGCAGCAGACCAAACTAAATTTGCTGGAATTCTGATTAAGGCTGTGAATAAGGTATTGTTGTCACAGCATGATCACAATGGCCATTCATAACATTGTCAAATCGCAATGCTTTAAACCCCTCATAATCTAGAATGGCAGATTATTCACTAAATAATAACGAAACTTTGGTTCCAAACCCACAGACATAAAGCTTTATACTAAGATAAGAATGTAGCAAATCCCCGTTTTGTCATTAGAATAGGGTAGGATATTCATGTTTATTCCCGTGAATGGGAAAACCAAATGGGTTAACACACGGGTAATCGTCAGATCATCTCACGCCCACCGTCGGGTTACCGGAGCTATTGCAGTGTGTTAACCCCCTTGGTTAACACACTACTTTATACTGAGATAAGAATGTAGCAAATCCACGGTTTGTCATTGTTCATTATGTGCCGCATGTTATCCTTATCACTGGTTCCATATGAACTTTTTGAAATTTTGGATCGCGGGGTCATAAATGAGTGCAGATAGCAACAGAAGAGCTAAATAATCTATGAAAACGCTACAAACGCACCCATTGCTTGACCATTCTCTGTAATAAATAAATGAGGAGCATGCGTTGTGTTTCATTGTGAATGGCATGTCTTTTGTGAAACAATGGGCATTATGCATCATATTTAGAGTGTATTCAACATATTCAAAATTTCAAATTTCCGGACAAGTACCGGTATTTAAAATTTAAGTATTTAAAATTCCCGATTTATTTACGTTTTCTATCTGATATCCACAGCCGAGTGTGGAAGGGGAATCTGGTGGTTCCGACCCATTGCAACAACTCATATCGGTCTTCAGCATTTCTGCCATTACTTCTGTCGGGTTCGTTTACTTTGTTTTTGTTTCCACGAAAAAAAAGAAAAGTAGGATTGTTCAATAAATATTGGAAAGCGAGAAAAAGACAATCGTAAAAACACGTTTATTACTTAAGGTATATTTGGACAAAACCGAATGTATAAAAAATAAAAAAACTGGAAAAATAAATGCTTATATCAAAACTTTTACACCAAATTATTATTCTAGGATAGGATAGGATAGGGTAGGATATTCATGTTTATCCCCGTGATTGGAAAACCAAGGGGGTTAACACACAGGCAATCGTCAGATCACCTCGCGCCCACCGTCGGGTTACCGGAGCTATTGCAGTGTGTTGTATAATTAAGACGTTCTTTCAATTTAGTAGAACCCATTAATCCGCTGGGTTCAGACAATGTTCGTTAAGTGCCTTGCCGAAGGACACGACCGACAAGCTATCGACCAGTTTCCAACCTGCAACCTTTCGATTAAAAGGCATCGCACTAAACCACTAGACTAACCGGGCGGACAATTTTATTTGCCCCACTTACCACTAGTCCTAATAAGTTGATCCACAGAGCAATAGAGGACGACGACTTGTATTTGTCGTATGCTGAGCTGATGGCGGAAAGCTGCCACACGGGGGACGATGATGATGACGACGAAGAAAAGTCATTTGAGGTTTGTTTTGCGAGTCTGGGTTTCTGGGTTTTGTTGTTGTTAAAAATATATAGGGTAGGATGGGATATTCATGTTTATCCCAGTGAATGGGAAAACCAAGGGGGTTAACACACGGGCAATCGTCAGATCACCTCGCGCCCACCGTCGGGTTACCAGAGCTATTGTAGTGTGTCGTGTATGATTTTCATGTTTCTTCAGTTTGGTAGAACCCATTAATCTCCTGGGTTCAGGCAATTTCTATCAAAATATCTTGACTGAAAACACAACCGACCAGTTGTTGTTTTTCGATCCAACAATCTTTCTACATAACGCTCCTCTAAAGCTATGGCCGAATAATGGAAGTAATGTGGATGTGTGTGTTATACTGGTAAATATGCCTACCATGCTTGTGGAGCTGAAGGTGTTTATGTCTCTCTGCAGGAAAAGGAGAAAGAGAAGCAGAGATTGTTGTACGAGCAGAAGAGGCTAGCTACGCGTGGTGTCGCAGAGATGGTGTTGTACATGATCAGCGCAAGTGGTGGGGAGGTATCAGACACCGTGCTATCCACACTTCAGCTCGGTATTGCTTTGCTCACTGGTGGAAATGTTCTTGTGCAAAAGGTCAGTGCTTGAAAACTGTTGTATTCTTGTGATGGAGGTACTTGGTAGTGAATCGTAGTGAATGGAATTAAAGCGTAACACGTTGGCTTATATAGCACGAAATAAGAATGTTACATACCAATGTAAATAATTATTACACACATACAGACATGATTACAGTTGATTACAGGGCATGCATGATTACAGTGCACAAAATAACTGTCTGGAATCCTGCATGTATTACTGCAGAGATAGAAATTATTGCATTTCCAAAACAGAACCAACAATATTAGATTTGTTGACCCCATTATCTTGCAGACCATGCTGGCACACTTGCAAGCAAAGAAAGATGTTCGTTTCTTTACAAGTCTTGCCGGTCTAATGCAACAATGCAGGTAAGATAGTATCAGCAATTCTTGGATCACTTAGATTGCTATGGAAAGTAACTCTAAACCTGTATCAAACACTAATCTCAACCCCAGAACTAACTTCAACACCAACCCTAACATTAATATCATGGCTTTTGTAATTACGAAGTATAATAAGCGATCCAAGCGCTCCAAGCGATCCAAGCGATTCAATCGCTTCATGCAATCCAAGCGGTCCTGTAGTATTTAGAGGTACCGGTGTGGGTGGGTAGGATATTCATGTTTTAAACGCTTGGTTTAACCAGTTTTTGATGTCATTTTCTTCAAACAGTGTTTTGGATCTAAACGCTTATGAGAGATGCCTTAAATCTGAGAGCTTGGGGCATGCCAGTGAAGGAACAGTGACAGGTATGATGTCATAACCACCATAGTAACGTCACATGATACAGATGTGGACGATAATTCTGGTCTTGTGTTAGATAATATTGTTCGTTTGCTTAGGTTTGGCGGCCGCGTCCACTATATTTATTAAATATCTTTTTTTTATTGACATGTTTTAACGACTGTTCATTTTGCTGTCTTTTCCTGTTCCTGTGTCGTGATTTGATTCGTTTGCCATTTTTTAATACTGCGACAAACAATGAATAAACTAAACTAATTCGCACAACAATAATAATTCCTCCATCCAGGGGGAGAAACAATGGGTGATGCAGAGCTCACTTGCGCCCTCTTCAGGTTCCTGCAGTTGCTGTGCGAAGGCCACAACGGGGGTAAATTTTAGGAAACTTGAAATTTTCAATATATTTTCATTTTATTTCTTGTAAGATCGTGTGGCCGAATGGTTAATGCGACCGATACATATACAGAATTACATAAAAAAATCGGCCCTAATGACGAGCCCATCCTGGGTTCAAAACTTCAGAAAAAAAGACAAAAAAAATTGTTTTTTCTGCGCCATCATTAAGCTTCAGATTTTAAAATGTTCTTCTTCTTAACCCAGATTTCCAGAACTACCTACGATCCCAGGTTGGCAACAACACAACCGTGAACATCATCATATCAACTGTGGATTATCTCCTTCGGTTGCAAGAAGCCATCACCGACTTCTACTGGTATTACTCGGCCAAGGACACAATTGATGCTCCGGTGAGTTAGCTCCATAGTTTTCCACATACCCAGCTAAACCTAGCTGAATAATGGGTTCTACTAAATTGAAGAAAAGCGTGAATCATATACAACACACTGCAATAGCTCCGGTAACCCGACGATGGGCGTGAGATGATTTGATGATTGCCCGTGTGTTAACCCCCTTCCGTTCCCAAACGAGGATAAACCTGAATATTCTATCCTACTTTCATATTTATACTCCACTGGTCAGATATTTATTCATTTCATCCCACAGGGACGTGAGAACTTCTCAAAGGCAATTGAGGTGGCAAAGCAGGTTTTCAACTCTTTAACAGAATACATCCAGGTAATGTTCCTGTGTTTTCGTATAAAACCCGATTAAACAACCAGACAATTTGATTTATAAGGTATACATGCTTTATCCCAGTAAATTTATTTTTATTAATGTCGGCCACGTCATTTTTTCCTCTAATTTGTAATGTGTTTATTCACTGACGTGTTTTAACTACTGTAGTTTTGCCGTTTTATCCTGTCTCCTTTAAAATAATTGTTCTATTCCTCTTTATTAAAACGAAGGAGCAAAAAAAAACTAAACTAAACAAAATGGGAAAATGCAGAACAATTATGACACATTTATTGAACAAATTAGTCCAAGGACATAAACCAACTTGTAGCAGCTAGTTGGATCCCACAACCAGCCGAAAGTAACTGACTAACCCACCCAGCATATACAAGATAAACCATGTTGCAGGGACCATGCGAAGGGAACCAGCAAGCGTTGGCTCACAGTCGGTTATGGGATGCTGTGGTGGGCTTTCTTCATGTGTTCGCGCATATGCAGATGAAGCTTGCACAAGACTCCACGCGACAACTGTCGTTATTGAAGGAACTTCTTGATCTTCAGCAAGACATGATCGTTATGTTGTTGTCCATGTTGGAGGGTGGGTTTGTGCTAATAGGTGTATGTTTGGTGGCCATGTCTAAATATACTTAATTAATTGAATTTTAGAGTTTTAATGACTGTCGTTTGCCATGTTTTCATGTTTTTCTAATTTTTTTATTTTTATACCGAAAGTTAATAATTTATTGGACTTTAGACATGTTTTAACAACTTTACATTTGCATTTTTTTCTCGTTTTTTTAATGTTTCATCAAAGGCCCTGATTGGTGTTTTCATTGTGGAAACAAAAGCTAAACTAAACTAGGTGGTTTCCCCAAGATGACAATATATCGTGTTGCAGGCAATGTGGTGAATGGAACGATTGGAAAACAGTTGGTTGACACGCTGATAGAATCGTCGCACAATGTGGGGTTGATCCTCAAATTCTTCAACATGTTCCTGCGCTTGAAGGACATCACGGAGTCGGAGAAGTTCACTGAGTACGATCCGGAACATAACGGGATCGTTTCAAGGAGGGATTTCCATAAAGCCATGGAGGCCTCTAAAGTTTACTCCAGGTTTGTTGCATCACAAGCATTTGTTCTTAATTGCTGACTGATTAGCTTGTTGGGTTAGTGCGACGCCTTTTAGCCGAAGGGTTGGAGGTTCGAAACAGGTCATTAGCTAAATTAGTTTTACTAAATTGAAGAAACGTGTGAATCGACGATGGGCGCGAGGTGATCTGACGATTACCCGTGTGATAACGCCCTTGGTTTTCCCATTCACGGGGATAAACATGAATATTCTATCCTATCCTTACGATCTTAGACAAAGTAAATTATGATGTCATGACATATATTGTTACATCACCACTAAAGGGAGGAGATAGACTTCCTGCTCAGATGTGCAGTGACCACCGACGATGATAAGTTGAACTACATCGATTTCACCGAGCAATTCCACGGTCCAGCTGCTGATATTGGGTTCAATATGGCTGTTCTTCTCACCAATCTATCTGAGCACATGCCCCATGATACAAGGTGAGTAGATGGCAGGTCTTATTTTGCACACTTCTACTCAAGACTTATATAACTCCAAGTTTAATTGGTTAATTGTAATTTAAATTGTTTTCTGTTGAAATTTATTTTATTAATGTAAGGTGTAACGGCCACGTCATGTTTTCCCCAAACTTGCAATGTGTCTGGTCACTGGCGTGTTTTAACTACTGTAGTTTTGCCGTTTTATCCTGTCTCCTTAATTTGAAAAAAATGGTTCTATTCTTCTTTATTGTAACGAAGAAGCAAAAAAATAAAATAAACTAAACAATCTCACCACCAATTGCTACGTTTGCTCTGCTACGACATCTGGTGGATCAACAATTGTGTTCAGCTTACTTAACAGGGGAATCCCCATTGACCATCCTAAATGTGATTTGTCTGTCCTCAACCTGTGTATTTAGAAAACTCAACCTCTGTATTTGTATTTTCGTCTGTTCCGCACCTGGGTATTTAGAGACTAAATATTTAAAATGTTGTGTATCTTACTTAAGAATTATTCTACTTTTTGCAAGCTTTTTGGTGGCTACCAAGCTCTTTATTTATCGACTTTATAAATTGTGACGCTGTGTCTTTATAAACTAAATATATTTAAAATGCTGTGTATCTTACTTAAGAATTATTCTACTTTTTGCAAGCTTTTTGGTGGCTACCAAGCTCTTTATTTATCGACTTTATAAATTGTGACGCTGTGTCTTTATAAACTAAATATATTTAAAATGCTGTGTATCTTACTTAATGTTGAGTTATTCTACTTTTCGAAAACTTTTTGGTGACTACCGAGCTCTTTATTGATCGACTTAAATTGTGATGCTGTTTTTTTAGAAACTAAATATTTCACTGACCCCACACAGACTGGGAAAGTTCTTGGAGATGGCTGAAGCGATGTTGGAATACTTCCAACCCAATCTTGGGAGGATCGAAATAGTGGGAGGAGCCAGGAGAATTGAGCGAGTCTACTTTAATATCCGCCCATCCAGGTTTGTTTATTTCCCACATCCCAACTGTTTTACTGATCTTGATAACCGTGGTTAACCTCTTTTATCTTTATAATTTACTTAGATGTACCTCAGGTAACCCAACTATGGGCACCAGTTTTTGTACAATTACCCATGTGTTAATTCTCCCATGTTTTCATTCACGGGGATAAAACATGACTATAGTCATTTGAAACTTAAAGAAAGATAGAACTTGTTAAGTCTGACCGCTTGTTTGCCATAAGTGTTTATCATTAAGCAATTTTATTATGTGGATGAGCGGTGTAGGATCCTAGTTTGTGTCTGTAGCATATTAATTATATGATCAGCTACATTGGTAAATAATTGAATTAATAACTAAACAATGGTGAAAATAAACCATGCAAGAGAACAATGGCGTTACCGAAAAGAGCAACGGAAAAACAATGCTTTAAACATGTGCACTCAATAAACTGTAACAGTGGTGTGACATAACAAATTAAAATAACTCTCTGCTCGGCGGGCTGGTGTAATGGGCCTTCTATGGTCTAAATTTCTGGCCCCAGTGGCTACCATGAACCTGCCCGTGTTTAGTTCTAGTTTCGACTTAAATATTTTGACCGAAACCTCGATGGGCTGTGATGAGTCCAACCTGTTATGGAGACATTTGAATAAAATGCTCTCCACCACAGTTCTACCGTTCCCATCAACAAACTAATGTTCATAGCTTGGAGCAGTGGCAGAAACCTCAGGTGCAGGAGTCGAAACGTCAATTCTTCTTCGATGTGATCAATGATGAAGGGGAAGGTGGGAGGATGGAGGAGTTCGTCAACTTCTGCGAGGACACCATCTTCGAGGTGGGTGGATGTAACATCATCATCTTTCCCAGGGGGCGGCAACCTTTTTTCAGGGTTATGGACCTTTTTACCTATATGAATGAAAGCTGTAGACCTGTTTAATAAAACCAGTGGACACTGGTACCTTAAAGTATTATCCACTATATAACAGTGCTCCTCAACCTTTTTAACCTTTAACCTGTGTTGTCAGTTAGAAATTCAAACTTTTGCTTATATAATATACATGTTTGGTCATGGTGTACCGCTAAATATGGGAAATTTTTAAAATGTGAAGTGAAAAAAGGTTGCAGAGCACTGTTCTGCAGTAGATAGTAAAGTAACAGTGTCCACTGGTTTTATTATAGGAGTTTACACCCCCCCCCAGGAACCAGTGATCTAACCATCCCCCCCCCCCCCCCACAGATGCAACTTGCATCACAGATAACCCTAGTCCTAGTCAGATAACCCTAGTTGTCAGTTACAATTTGTACTTGAATTTCTTGTATTAACCCTCGGTTGAGTAGTACCGATCCAACCACATTCCCCCACAGATGCAACTTGCGTCACAAATCAGCGAGACCGGGTTCGGAAGCAGCTCCACTGGACCAACCAACGATGATGTTGATGATGAAGATGTAGAAACAATGTGAGTCCGGGAGCAGATGGGTGTTTGTTGCGTTCGCATCCTAATTAATTAGAAGACGAGACTCCTTTACACTATGTTGGCCATTGTCCAGCATTTGCTGTAACCAGATGGAGAAATTTTGGAGTTATTAAATCTGATGATCTCGCATCTATCCCGGTCAAGCATTTAGTCAGTTTCCTTCAAGACACTGGCCGACTTGACCGCTATATCCCGGATCCATGATAGCTAGGGGCGCTGGAGTAATGGGCCTTCCATGGCCTAAATTCCTGGTCCCGGTGGCAACTGTGGACCCGCCCATATTAATGTAATGTAATCCTAAATACTTTCCTTCATGCAGAAGCGATGATTTTACACCACACATCAATATGAAGAGCATCAAACACCAGGTCGGTAGGAACCATTGATATCTTACATGGATGACACTAACGATACATTTACCGACTCTTATACAAATAAATGGTTCTAGTGTTTATATAAACAATGTGTCAGCAGGATCGTTGCAACGGACGATACCAAAACATTTATAATCCAAATTAAAAAATGTTAAAATCTTTAATTTTAAACTCTTATACAAATAAACAGTCCTATCAAACACCAGGAGGGTATGCGACCAACAGGATAGGATATTCATTAAGTGCCTTGCCCAAGGACACAACCTACTACCTAGCGACAAGTTTTCGCACCAGCAACCCTTCGGTTGAAAGGCATCACACTAACCCACCAGACTAACCGTTCGGACAATTCATTAATATCCATTGGCATTAAACACCAGGTGGGGTATGCGACGAATCCTATTGATGTCTTGCATGGTTAACAAAATCGACACATATGCCGACCTATACAAAAAAGGTCCTAGTGACGAGCCCATCATGGTTCGAAACTTGGCTCGGTTAAAAAAACATTGTATTTGCAGGCGAAGAGGTTATGGGGGATGACGTGGATGGAACTTCTTAAAACTTTCTTCTTCTTCCTCCTTGCCTCCTCCTTCCAGCTCTTCCAGTACGGCATCGACACATTGAGGTTGGAGGTTCATGGTGTTCCTCTGGATATTCATGTTTATCCCCGTGAATGGGAAAACCAAGGGGGTTAATACACGGGTAATCGTCAGATCACCTACCGCCCATCGTCGGGTTACCGGAGCTATTGCAGTGTGTTGTGTATTATAGATATGTTTTATCAATTTTGTATAACCCAATAATCCACTGGGTTCAGGCAATTTCCATTGAGTGCCTTGCCCCAGAAAACAACCGACTAGCTAGCGACCAGATTCGCACCTTCAACCCTTCGGTTGAAAGGCGACACACTAACCCACAGAGCTAAACGGTCGGACTCCCCAGGTATCTCTGGAGTTTGATGTTCATCGTATTCTTCTCCAACAAACTGGTGGTGGCGCTGAAGAGCAAGCGGGTATCGGAGGTAGTGGGAGAGATGCCGTCACCCACCCAACATGGGGTGGAAGATGGGGTGTTGGATGAAGATGCCTCTGATGCATCGGATCCGCTGAAGAGCGATCGGGATGACTTGATTGTGGATGTGTTCGGGATGGACATCAAGTAGGTGATGCGGATAGGGTATTCATGTTTATCCCTGTGAATGGGAAACCAAGGGGGTTAACACACGGGCAATCGTCAGAACACCTCGCGCCCACCGTTGGGTTACCGGAGCTATTGCAGTTTGTTGTGTTTGATTCACATGTTCCCTTTAAGTTGGTAGAACCCATTAATCCACTGGATTCGGGCAATGTCCGTAAAGTGCCTTTTCCAAGGACACAACCGACTAGCTAGCGACCAGTTTCGAACCTGCAACCTTTCGGCCGAAAGGCGACGCACTAAACCAATAAACTTATCTGTCGTGCAGGAAAGGCAAGGAGTTGATGAAAGCTGTGGTCCACACGAAGCGAGAGGCAGGGTTCGGGGACTTCAGTGTGGAAGAGGCAGCGGACACGCTGAGTATGATCGCGTCCGACTACGACAGCGGGTTCAACACACCCCGAGCAACTCGGATCAAGAAACGGAGGAAATTATTGCGCAAAGGAAGGAGACTCGGTCAAACATCAAGCACAACCAGCTCGCTTGTGAGTTGATGAATATACCATGTTTCCACATTCGTGTTTTAAAAAAAAATACGTATTAATGCAGTATTTCTTATTGTTTGTATGGTTTTATAACCATCATAATTAAAAATAGGTTTAAAATAAAATCTTTATTTTCACTTGTGAGTTGATGGAACATGGGTGTTCATTACTACGTTCCCACATTGGTGTTGTGGGAGTGTTTTGAATATAAATATGGTTTAATGCAATATTTTCTTATTCTGAGTGTCATAGGGTTTTATAGCCATCACAAGGAAAAAAGGTTTAAAATAAAATCTTTATTTTTTTAATTATGCAGTATGTATAAAGTGTGCCATAATTTTAAAACTGCCAAACATGTGTGACTGGTAGAGATACATTGCACAGAATTATGCTTTTCCAATCAATTGGACTTTTTTAAGGCGATTCTTGCACCAAAGCGCATCAATAACCAGAACGCAATATTTCCCAGTTGAGTTCCCATTATTCCGAGCACCCAGACGCCCAAGAAGCATCCACTCTAAGCAGGACGATGTCGTTTGATATGACCACAGCTGATGACAGTTCGTGCACTCCGTGGCAATCGTGCATGTCGGCGTGTGGTCGGCCCGCTCGGTACAAGCAGCAGGAGATCGTAGAAGACAAAAACGCGGCGTATCTTGATTGTCTCAATTCATTTTGCATGGGAACCTTGGTATGTTGGTGATGTTTGGTATCAAAGGAAACATTTAAATCAACCTCCCATTCACAGGGATTGTTCGCTCGCAACTTCTACAACTTTAAAATCCTCGCGCTGATTATCACTTTTATTATAAACTTTTTCCTCTTGTTTTATAAGGTGAGTGGTTGCGACAAAAGTTATGTGATTAAGTGAGATAAACGTGTAGAGATGCTGAATGTCTAATCGGTTAGCTCTGTGGTATAGTGCATCACCTTTCAGCCGAAGGGTTGCAGGTTCGAAACTAGTCTCTAGCTAGTCGGTTGTGGCCTTGGGCAAGGCACTTTATGGACATTGCCTGAACTCAGTGGATTAATGGGTTCTACCAAATTGAAGGAACGTGTCTATCATATACAACACACTGCAATAGCTCCGGTAACCCGACGGTGTGCGCGAGGTGATCTGACGATTGTCCGTGTGTTAACCCCCTTGGTTTTCCATCCACAGGGATAAACATGAATATCCTATCCCCTAAACACCTGTATGTTGCAGTGGCAAAGCATCAACGAGGACTTGGACGTGGACGAGAGTGAACGACTGGTGTTGGTCGACACCACACTTTACATGGAACCTGCACTCAAGATCTTCCGTGCGATTCACTTCATTCTGAGCTTTTCAATGCTGGTGTCGTATTATGGGTTGAAGGTGATTCATGGTTGGCCAGTTGCTTCACATTAAGCTATGTGGAGCATAAATATAATATTATGGATATTATTTTGATATTATTTTTTGAAAGGTGCTTAAACCATGGAGAAGTTTAATAGTCAGTACTATGTGGTTACGGACAAATGACGGATGAAAGTCATGTATAAGTGTGCTCCTCTCCGTAAACGCCACCCAAAAAAAAGTTTTTCATCTGCCAGTCCCCTGTAACCACATAATATTGACTATTAAACTTCTCCATGATTAAATCACTTTTCAAAATATAATCTCCCACCCTAAAAAACATATACAAGAAAATAATAGAATAGGATAGTATATATATGTTTATCGCTGTGAATAGAAAAACTAAGGGGGTATAATATCCCAAAATACCCCTCCTCCCTCAAAACAATAACCTTCAACACTCCACCCCTCAATACCCCTCAACACCCCCCAATGTTTATTAGGTCCCACTTGTTATATTCAAACGCGAAAAGGAGATCGCAAGGAAGTTGGAGTTCGGAGGACTCTACGTGAGCGAGGATCCAAGCGACGATGATTTGTCCGGTCGATGGGACAGACTTGTCGTCTCTGCTCCATCATTCCCGTCCAACTACTGGGACAAATTCATCAAGAAAAAGGTCGGATATTGTTGTGTACTTGCTATTTCTATGAATAACTAGCAGGATACCCAAGAAAGGGGATTTTAAAGAAAGATTGTATTTACATTGTATGTGCCTACCGCCGGGTTAACGGAGCTATTACAGTATGTTGAATATGAATAAAATGTTTATTATATTGTAGGTTATAGAGTTTGCATATTGTCCACTGTGCCTTTTTTAATTCTATTTCTTTGTGACGCCGTGTTCTTATTAGATTTCCGTTTAATTGTCGTGTTGTGATTTATTTTGTTGGTTACCGGTTTTCCCGGTTTTTCCTGTGTTGGCAAGTGCATGTGGTGCGTTGCAATACAGCAGTCGAGCTAAAAAGGTTATCAAACCCACAAGTCGATTCGTTACAATATTTTAGTAGAACCCATTAATCTGCTGGTTCACTGTTGAAATTATCTCTTAATATACTAACTTTCCGAAAATTTTTCTATCCGGAAATGCAGAATAATTGTCCATCATAGTCTGCTCCATTTAATCAATCTGTGGTTTCTCCCAGGTGTTGGACAAATTTGGTGAGCAATGTGGAGTGGAAAGGATCAGGGAATTGTTGGGGATGAGCGAATCAAGCACAAGCTTTGTGGAAGATGAGGAGCCTATTAAAGGCAACATCATCACACAGTTGTAAGTACCTAGTATGGATATTTATGGGTATTCCTTGTATGAGAAAACCAAGAGGGTTAAAGTCCGACCAGTTGGTCTGGTGGGTTAGTGCGACGCCTTTCAATCGAAAGGTTGCAGGTGCGAAACTGGTCGCCAGCTAGTCGGTTGAGTCCTTGGGCAAGGCACTTTACGGACATTGCCTGAACCAAGCAGATTAATGGGTTCTACCAAATTAAAGAAACATGTCTATCATATACAACACACTGCAATAACTCCAGTAACCCGATGGTGGGCGCAAGGTGATCTGACGATTGCCCGTGTGTTAACCCCCTTGGTTTTCCCATTCACGGGGATAAACTTGAATATCCTATCCTATCCTAATACACTTTAATTTGGTAGAACCCCTTATTTTACTGGGTTGGGTAATGTCTGTTAAGCGCCTTGCCCAAGGATAAAACGGATTAGCTAGGGACCAGTTTCGAATCTGTAACCCTTCTGTTAAAAGGTGATACACTAGTCCACCAAACTAATCAGTTGGTTATAAGCTGTTTTTATACTTTCCTTTACTAATCACGCCACAAATGAACACAGATTATTAAAAGTGGATCTCAAATACACGATATGGAAGGTTGGGGTTGTGTTCTGTGATCAATCCTTCCTATATCTGCTGTGGTATTTCACCATGTCCATATTTGGTCAATACAATCACTTCTTCTTCTCCCTCCACCTCCTGGACATCGCTGCGTGCTCCAAAGGACTCCGAACCATCCTTACATCCGTCACGCACAACGGGAAGCAGGTTTTACGTCTTGTACATTTGTTGTAGGGTGGTATATAAGCATTTGTGAAGTGTAAATTGACAGAATTATGAATCTGACCCGATTTTACGAAATATTTTCCTTTACTGGGGTTTTATTTTTTCCATAATCATTGATGCAATTTCACTCTATTGTTCCGTCACACACAACGGGAAGCAGGTTTGGTGGTTCATATTTATTTTTTGTTTCTTCATCTTGTATTAGCACGTATTGCTGGCACTAGATCTGTCCTTGCGTTTCCCAACTAACAGTCCTCAGCCAAAACTGCAATGATTCACTATCCGACTCTTTACAACCTTTACCCACAATCTGACTTTGCAGGTTTCACATCTTACACATTTATAGAGTGGTTTTTAAGCATTCGTGAAGTGTAAATTAAAAGAACTATGATTCTGGTCCAATTGTACTAAATATTTTCCTTTCTATTGTTTTATTTTTTCCATAAGCATTGATGCAATTTCAGTGTATTGTATTGTGAAGACTGGGGTATACAAGCTCTTACGTAAAAGTTGAAAGTGTGTGCGATATCAAAAAGGCTGATTAGCAATGGTATTAGAATTTGTAGAGTACCCTTGGCACCCGACAGTATGCATGTAATTACAATTATAACAAACGATCAATTTTTGTCCTAAAATATTCGGGTTTCTTTTGGGCTTATACCATTGCTATTTAATATACAGAAACATTAACACAAAGCAACAATTGTAGTTTGCTCATCCTGCATTGAATAGTTGAACCCCCCTGTTCCTTCCAGCTCGTACTCACCATCGGGTTGCTCACCGTGGTCGTCTATCTCTACACCGTCGTCGCTTTCAACTTCTTCAAGAAGTTCTACAACAAGGGGGAAAATGATGAGGATGATTGGAAGTGCAACAGCATGTTCACGGTGAGTTCAACCTTTCTTTGTGATTAGATAGGATATTCATGTTTATTCCCGTGAATGGGTAACATGAAAGAATTATCACACAGAAAATCATCAGATCACCGCGCGCCCATTGTCGGGAGCTATTGTAGTGTGTTGTGTATGATGCACATGTTCCTTTAATTTAGTGGAACCCATTAATCTGCTGGGTTCAGGCAATATCCGTAAAGTACCTTTCCCAAGGACACAACCCAATAGCTAGCGATCAGTTTCAATCCAACAACCATTCGGTTAAAAGGCGACACACCATCCAAGATATTTACCGAACTAATTTTCTGTCCAATATTTGTTTCCAGTGCTTTCAGTTCCACTTTTACTCGGGGGTGCGAGCCGGGGGTGGCATCGGTGATGAACTCGATGACCCATCTGGTGATGCCTGGGAATTCTACCGAATCGCCTTCGACATTTCATTCTTCTTCTTTGTCATCGTTATCCTGCTGGCTATCATCCAAGGTCAGCCTTATTTATTATTAATTACTCATGTGATCAACCGATAACTTTTTATGTTGAAAATATCTGGCTTAGTTTCGCACCAATAATGTGTTCGTTACTAAGTTCATTTTTGTACATAATTCGGTATATTTTAATAAGTTATCCGACCGGTTGGTCTGGCGGTTTAGTGTGAAGCCTTTCTGCCAAAAGGTTGCAGGGTCTGAACTGGTCGCTAGCTGGTCGGTTGTGTCATTGGGCAAGGCAATTAACGGACATTGCCTGAACCCAGCGGATTAATGGGTTCTACTAAATTGAAGGAACGTATCAATCATACACAACGCACTGCAATAGCTCTGGTAACCCGATGGTGGGCGCGAGGTGATCTGACGATTGCCCGTGTGTTAACTCCCTTGGTTTTCCCATTCACGGGGATAGACATGAATATCTTATCCTAAGTTGTTGTTATTTGATCTCATGTGTCCCATCAGGTCTGATCATCGACGCGTTCGGCGAGCTACGCGACCAACAGGAGCAAGTCAAGGAGGACATGGACACCAAGTGCTTCATCTGCACCATCGGCATCGATTACTTCGACCAAGTGCCGCACGGCTTCGAGAGCCACACCATGCAGGAGCACAACCTCGCAAACTACATGTGAGTGACCATGACCTCGATTATATCGTGAGTTGTGAGGTGGAGGGATCAATACTCAACACTTGCTGTATTGTTGTATGCTTTTAGTTTAGTTTATTTATTTTTTTGCCCAAATATTTAAAAATGGCAAAGGAACAAAATGACGACACAGGAACAGCTTTCGCACTTTAGATCCAGTAAATGAATGGGTTTTACCAAAATTGACGTAACGTCTTAATCATTCAAAACATTACAATAGGCCCAGTTATCCGGCAGTGTGCGCGAGGTGATCTGACTGCCTGTGTTATAACGCCCATTTTCCCATTAAAGGGAATACAACATGGATAACGTATCCTGTATAACACTACAATGACTTCCCAATAAAAGAATTAATTAAAGGATTTTCCCAATTAAAGCAAATTTAAACAAGTTTAAATTGTCAGATAAACCATGTGTTGAATCACTGAAGCTAAGGTGTTGAATAGGAGCTGTCGTATATAGTTTGTACACAACACAATGCAACATCCTCTCATGCAGGTTCTTCCTCATGCATCTGATCAACAAGGATGAAACGGAACATACAGGGCAGGAGACCTACGTGTGGCAGCAATACCAGGAGAGATGTTGGGAATTCTTCCCTGCAGGAGATTGCTTCAGGAAGCAATACGAGAACGAACTGTCGGCTTGAATTCTTGCGCAATCCATGTTTGAACCAAAATAAAATGTTTGCTGTGAACCATCGGCCATTTTGTTTACGACCAGGTTAAAAATTGAGGGTTAAAAATTGTTCGATTGTGTCCTTGGGCAAGGTACTTAACAACATAATTTATCCAGTGGAATAATGGGTTCTACTAAAATAAAGCAACGTGTTAACCATACACAACACACTGCAATAGCTCTAGTAACCCAGGACCAGAGAGCCTTACGACTTATATGCGTCAAACTGGGTGGTTCATTCTATAAAATAGTTTAGAATAAAATCATTTGATGACCAGACAGGATTCACTACCTCCTGTATTGTTACGTCCTTTATCAGGACACTTAGCGAGAGTTAACTTGATTAATCAAAAACTAAAGTCATATGGAATATACACCAGCGATTTAACTGTGGGGGTGACTGTAATTTGTTGTACAAGTCCTCAGTGTTATGACAATAAGTTATTATAATAAACACCCTTGATCTACTTTGATATTGTATTTAGTTGCGTTAACAATGCACAAGAAGCTCTTCACAATATAACATGATTCAGCAATATATATTATAATTAACATGAGTATTTGTGCTGGTTGGGAGAAATCCATGGTCCCCACAACACAATGTATCAACTGCATCAATCACTACATCAGTGCGAATACTAAATTACTACGATCGACCATCGGTTCACGAATCTTCTTCTGGAGTGTCGACCACCGACCAACCCTTGCCCTCCAGCTCTGTGGGAACAAAACCCAGTAGATTTCAGATTTAAAAGTTCGCTAGCTAGTCGGTTGTGTCCTAGGGCAAGGCACTTAACGGAGATTGCCTGAACCCAGTGGATAAATGGGTTCTACCAAATTGAAGGAACGTGTCTATCATACACAACACACTGCAATAGCTCCGGTAATCCGACGATGGGCGCGAGGTGATCTGACGATTGCCCGTGTGGTAACCCCCTTGGTTTTCCCATTCATGGGAATAAATATATTTATCCTATTTTAAACATCAGAATTAATTGAACACTCAACGCACTTGTGTTGGGTGGGGGATCCAGCGGACACGTGTTTTCCTTGTCCTTCCTCGTTTCACTGCGGATTTTGTTGGATGCCACCTTGTGGGGGGATGCGGGGCGAACACCGGCATCCAGCGATAGCCGAGCGAGGTTGGGGGTGAACGGGGGGTTTTCTAGGGGGGAGGGGGTTATGTGTGACCTTCGACACCAGGGTGAACCTTACCTGGGTTGGTGGGAGGGGTTGTCACTTCAGCGGGTGGCTTCGTATGGGTGACGGGGGGTGATTGGGGGTGAGGATCAATAACCCCGGCATCAGATGACACATTCAACCCACCTGAGCTTAACTAAACATGGGGTTAACTGGGTCCTGGGGTATAAACGCAAAGCTTACCCTGGATGAGGTTGGTCGTTTGCCGTGGCGCGACGTCGGACGGCTCCCTGAGGGTCCGGAGGACTTCTTCTTCTTCGAGGAGTTGTCCAAATAATTATACCTGGGATGGCAACGTTAGAACAGAGGTTTTGGGGTCATTGGGTGGTGTGGTACCGAAGTGTGTCGGTGGGTCGCGGATCGGATCCCTTCCATGGGGGAGGTTCCCATTTGGGGGGAGGGAGGGGGTGTTTGGATGACGCTCGTGACGGACCCCTCCTCAACCCCATGCTTGATGAGGATCGGATGGAGATGTTGGAGCGCGAAGTCCTCATCACTTCATCATCCACGTCAACATCCACCTTGGGACTTTCCACCTGTGGAGAAACCACTTTGCACAACAACGATATTGATAATCCTAAAGTCCACCCCCCATTGCACGGGTCGCTTACAGCACACTTTTCTTCGAGGCTTGGTGCAATAACTCTTTTACAAACACTTATATTTTCAATTTTAATAAATGGCGGCCATGTCTAAATATAACAAAACCTAACAATTGATTGGATTATAGACATGTTCCAACGACTGTCGTTTTGTCGTATTTTTCCTGTTTTCTAAATTTTTATCAAAAGTTCGTGTTTTCATTGTGGAAACAAAAAATCAACCAAACTAATGAAGGTGGCAATTACCTTGGGTTTGACATAGTGGAGTTGATGGACAGTTTTGACGTAGAATCGTTTCCAAATCTTCTCTTCAAATGGTGCAGGTTGGTAGGTGGGGTACCACCCGAATCTCAAACACTTCGGACGCCACAAGCTATCCAACTCCGTCAGGTAGTTCCAGTACCATGACACCTGGTGGATACTTCGTCGGTCAAATATCCACATTCAGGAACAACTACAAATCCCAGCTTCATGGTATTTGGTACTTATATTAGATTGAAGGAACGTGTCTATCATACACAACACACTGCAATAGCTCCGGTAACCCGAAGGTGGGCGCGAGGTGGTCTGACGATTGCTCGTGTGTAAACCCCCTTGGTTTTCTTATTCACGGAAATAAATATAAATATCCTATCTTATATATAGGATAGGATATTTATGTTTATTCCCGTGATTGGGAAAACCAAGTCTAAAGTGCCTTGCCCAAGGACACAAACGACTAGCTAGCGACCAGTTTCGCAATTGCAACCTTTCGGCTGAAAGGCGACGCACTTAACCGCCAGACTATTCAGCCGGATAAGAAACAAAATAATTAATGAATCCCGATAGAAATGTGGTCACCTGTGCACATCGACATAATGTCCGTGGATCGAGGAAGGAAAACAAATACAACGTGAGGACTCGGGGGAATACCCGGGTGAAATCAAATTCCTCTTGGGGGAATTTCCCTTTCAAAGTTTCTGTGGACATAATGGTTAAATCGAATATTGTTTTGAGATATAAGACTTGTGTTGGTGTCTTGTTATTTCATTTTGTTTATCGAATGCCGTTTGCCGTTTTTTCGTTTTCCAAACGCTTTGTGTTTTCATCGTGGAAACAAAAATAAACCAAACTAATGTGATTGGTGTATTGTGTGCCATGAAATGTATGAGTGAAAATATTGCAAGTATTAGTACATTATTATGATTATGATATTATTATCATGTTGGACTGGATGAATTTTATGTTCAACATGACCAGATCCTATGCATCTACAAACTGCTTATTTCAATGGTTATTTTAAACTGATCAAAACCTACCAAACCCAAGGAAATTAGGAGCAAAATCCTTAACAATACAAACTAATCACAACATGACAAAACAATCTTACCAGAATACAATGTCACAAATAAAACTAAATGTTTAAAACATGCAAAACACAAGTTATTAAACAAAGACAGACTTACCACTGATCTGCAACTGGTGTTTGGTGGAGAGGTTGTGAAGAATCTCGTTCACCACACTTTGTTTCTGAGTTTCGTTCCACTTTTCAAACTAAATCATAATCCATGTTAGTAACACAATGGTTATAATGATGCAATAGTGGTTATATTTGAGCAATAATGGTTATAATGGATCAATAGCAATGACAATAACATGACAATAAATGGAGCAATAACAGTTACCCATTTCCTGATGAGTTCTTTTCTTTCTTCAAATACCTGGGAAATGTTCACAATTAGTTCGCACTGTTAGGTGGTTTAATGGAGGCAAAGATGGCAAGGGGGGAAGGGGGTACCAGCTTGGTGCGGCCACTCTATAAGGGTACAACTTTCGAGGTAAAAATGTGTTTATAATTATTTTATTACTTGGTTTTTTGAAAATCTTGCCCCTCATTTTCAACTTTTAAACGTGTCATTTGTGCAAACCATGTTAATATTTGTTTCCATAATTGGACGCCCAAATCCACTGGATTGCGTGACAATGTGGAAATATTGGGTCTGGTTGTGCTGCAGTCTGTTATAATAGTCCCCTGTTTAATACAGTTGCCTCCTCTACAAGGGAAAACGACTTTGCCCTAAGATTTGGGGTTGCTAGCCCCATTGCATAAATTATTTTGCTCAGAACTATATGAGACATTCTATGCTTGGCCCTAGGCACTCAGCAGGGAAACACTAAAAGGAGGGAAAGAGAGAAACTGCACACTAAAACAATTCCTAACCCTACCCTAAACACTAATCTCAACCCCAACTCTAACCCCATGTTTAAAACTAACTCTAATACCCTAATCTTCATTTTAGTGAGCAGTTCCCACCTTTCCTCCTTCCCCGTATGGAAAGTACGTCACTTTTCGCCGAGATCTCGAGTGTGCACGCATCAAATATTTAAGTGTGCAGTGTGCAAACGTCCAAGAGTGCACACTTCAAGTGTGCACACAATCTCCTTTTTATTACTATTTTGTAAAAATCTTAAACAAACATTATTCTATCCTAAATCTATCGTGTCCATCAGCTAACATATCCATCTACGTAACAAAAAACGTACTGACAGTAAATTACCCGAGGTCCAGAGGTAGGTTTTCAGGTTTGTTGGAAATTATAAGATGTTTATACTGCCAGCCCGCGAGCGTGTGTGAAATTACCCAAGTGTGCAAAGACGCAGGGAAAAAAAACTCGAGTGTGCAGCTGCCGTACTTTCCATACTGGCCTCCTTCACTTCTTTTAGTTTTCCCCCTCGGCGGCAATTTTGTTGGCTTCCTCCTGAAAACCTTGTTTCCTATATATGAACTATGAGCTACAATCATCTACCTGGCAATGCTTCGGCCCAGTGGATTCAAATTGTTTAAAATTGAGGCAATAGCCCTGTATCTATGGTAAACAACACACCGCTATCTTAATCTTCGCAACACAATAGGTAATAAAGTAACAATACCTGAGTATTAGCTTGTTGGTGCGTCATAGGCGTCCATGAACTTTTGGCTAAGTTTGTAGATTGCTTAGTCTTGGAAGGGGGCGCAAACGCCATGATCCAGGGTTCGATTCTTGGGCTCAGCTTTCAACAAATTGAGGGTTAAGTTTACAACTTAGATCAAGCGGTCCAAATAACATTGCATTTCTATGGTGAAACCCATCCAACCGTGACGGCGACCAGGATTTTGTTTGAAATTATTTTTTGTTTGAAATTGTTTGAAATTAAATATTATTTACTGTTATATGTGGGAACCCAATATATTTCATGTTTGGTTTGGTGAATTAGATTAGACTATATTTCTTTTAATTTAAAAACATCACAACTGAATGACATTACATGTCATGCAAAGCGCACGGTCTATTTAATTTCGGTAAACCCCCCTCTAACTTACACTTTGGAATTATCTATGTTTCTTTTTAGACTGACTGGTTCACTCTTGAACTAAACTCTATACCCTTCGGTTAGGAATATCCATGTCCCAATATGGTAATCCTTGTGTTGGTCTTGCTTTACCTTCTATATTACTACCAACCGTAGCAAGAATCATCAATGTAACAGGGCTCATAACGTATAATTGATATTAAACGTATTTGATATGTAGACTACAAACTAACGATCAGGTAGTTTTTAATATCGCGCTTGAGCCATAACATCCTCGTGCATGAGCAACACTTCCTCATTACAAGTTTAGTAGAATCTATTATTCCACAGAGTTGAGGCGATGCTTGCCAAGTGCCTTGCTCAAAGACACAACCGAGAATCAACGTTTATGTTACATATTTACATCTATTTAATTAATGGATCATCTCGTCGCCATTGATATGGGCTTTTAGCATGTCTTGGTCCGATTAGGCGAAATTTGATTTTCGGGATCTGGATTCGTCTATTTTACACTGCCTTGTTGCGATGCTCGTTTTTTTTTGTCTGGTTTCTAACGAATTGTTCACAAAGTCCTACAATTTTATTGGAGTTTTCCGAACGCCTCTGTATATTATTATGGGTCCCATTTGGAAAAATGGGACACATATTGTTTTTGTCCGTTTTTTTTTTCTTTTTTTTTTCTTTTTTTTTTTTTTTTTTCGTCAAAGGTTTGACAGGCATGGCATGGCGCCCCGACATCTACCAGAAGGAATAATCGAATCGTAATGAAACTTAGCCTTTCGCTAGACAACATGGTCTAAATATGCAAAAACCAAAATTTTGGGTGATTAATCCAGGGGAATTCCCCTGGTAGGTTAAAAACCAAAATGGTATGTTTTATGAAAAATTTAGCTTTTTGTGGCATAGCGCTTGAACGGCTACTCCAATTTCAATCAAATTTGGTGGAATGTAAGTGCATTAGGCACTGATTTAACATTTGGAATAAAGGGGAATTCCCCTGAGACGTTAAAATCCAAAAGGTTTGTTTTCCAATAAATAAGCTTTTTGGGGCATATAGCGCTTGAACGGCTGCTCTTATTTTGATCAGATTTGGCGAAATGTTGGACTATTAGACACTTTGTGCCAATTAAAAGAAAGAAAACATTTACTTTGGGTAATTACGTTAAAAACGACGATATGTTCCAGAATTATGTTTGTGACTGGCATGCCATATCGCACTGACAAATAAGACAAGCAGTCGACAAATCAAATTAAAACTTTAAGAATTGTTACATAACATGACCCACATATGTAAAAACAGAAACTTATCTACTAAACCTAGGGGAATTCCCTGACACATGAAAAACTAAATCGGGCTGTTTTGGCAATTTAGCTTCATTTCACTTTAGCGCTTGAAAAGAAGGTTTAATTTAAAATATTTGTGGTGAAAATGTTCGTAAATTTAAGACGTTTATTCTTTTTTAACTACACATGAAAAAGAAGTTTGGCTTGATAACTCTGGGACCCATGCGTTTATGCTTGCAGAAACAATCTACATATACTCAGTGTATAAAATACAAATTGTGGTTAGGGACCCTGTAGCATGAGTATATGGCCTACAACACGTGGTTTACAAATAGTGGTGGTTAAACACGTGGTTGACACTCTCTAGTCTTATATGGTTTCAATCCTATTTTTCCAGGCCTTGAAACACATTCCATCGTTTTTGACTTTTTTTCCCGCTGCTCTTTTGCTAATTTAGCTGTGCCTTCACTTATTTCTTGTTTTTAAAAGAATAAAAAAACAAATAAACCAACACAAGCATTGCTTTTTAGCACAAAGTAAAAACACCTTGTACCACTGTGTTATTGCACTGTGCCCTTTATATACTCGGCCGCATCCACTATATTTATTAAATTATATCATTTTTTAATGACGTGTTTTACCGACTGTTCGTTTTGTCGTCTTTTCCTGTTCCTGTATCGTGATTTCATTCGTTTGGCATTTTCTAATACTGGGACAAAAATTAATGTATATGCTCATACCGCAACACAATGCACCCAGATTGACTGTCCTTTTTCTAACCTCAACAACAACAACTTTGTTAACAATCGTGTTAAACAACAAACAACAAAACCAACACATTAAGCACAGCCGACCCCCCATTACTTCAATGTAGGTGTGGGAAGCACGTTGAAGAACAAACGAGGGCTGAAAGCAAGAGCCTCATCAGACCTTGGTGATGATTTCTAAAAATATTAACATCTTACAATGCAAATATAATCAACATCTTACACCGCAATAATACAGTAGACAACTGTAGTACCAAGTCATCTCACATTAGGCAGGAGGTAACCTGACGATTAACTACATCTTCCCACCTATGGGGTTAAAAATGAATACCCTAGGTGTTAAAGCCAATCGGATAAACATATTAATTTAATTCACACACCAAACATGTTCGATCGATTAGTTTGGTGGATTAGTGCTCGTTTATACCAGTATTTACCCGAAGGATTGCAGGTTTGTGTGATAACGGGGATAAAACATGAATAAACAACACATGACTTACAATCCTGGTGGGTGAAACTGGTGTCTCATCTGGCTGCGATGCTTCCACCTTTACCCTGCACAACATAGGGTGGGGACCGGTTATAGTTGGGGTGATTGGGTATATTAGCTATTAACTTAGGTTGATACATATGAAGCAGTGGTATATATGGTGTGTCTGGATAATTGCGAAGTCATAAAGCCTGACAAATGTCATAAAGAAATAATAAATGACAACATGTGCCGGCAACATACCATAGGATAGGATATTCATGTTTATCCTCATCAACAGGAAAACCAAGGGGGTTAACACACGGGCAATCGTCAGATCACCTCGCACCCACCGTCGGGTTACCGGAGCTATTGCAGTGTGTTGTGTATGATAGACACGTACCTTCAATTTAGTAGAACCCATTTAACTGGGTTCAGGCAATGTCCGTAAAGTGTCTTGCCCAAGGACACAACCGACTAGCTAGCGAACAGTTTCGAACCTGCAATCTTTCGGTTGGATGGCGTCGCTCTAAACCCCCAGACTAATTTGTCAGACTACCAGTCAGCAAACAATACCTTATTGGAGTTCTCGAGATATGCTGGGATGTAGCATGGCTTGAACACCCCGTATGTGGGGCCAGCATTGGGTCCGACTTTATATATTCACCCACGTACTCTATCTTGGGGCAATGGGGGAAACCCCCAAACCCAGAATTGGATATGTGTGTCGATTGACCCTGTGTGAGGAAATAACATTAACGCCATGCATTGGGAGATAAGATATCCACTCACTGTGGTTGCCCCACCCGATACACAACCCCCTCCACCACACACCTTCCCACTTGCTTGCCTGCGGGGGAATAGTTAGTACTTTGTGTCAAGCGCCACACAAGATTCTCACATTTCACTCACAACCTCCTGGTGGTCCTCATTCCATGATGGGAAATTCCCTTCTACAAGAACAGATGGAATAAGTGTTGATTGAACAGAACAATACAAACCCAAATGAACGTGGTCCGGCCAATTTCAAACTCAATTCATAAAGCAAAGCCCAGCAATATAGAGATAAGGATTAGATATTCATGTTTATAACTGTGAATGGGAAAACCAAGGAGGTTAACAAAGGAAATCGTCAGATCAGCTCGGGCCCACTGTCGGGTTACCGGAGCTAATGCAGTGTGTTGTGTATAATAGACATTTTACTTCAATTTGATAGAACCCATTAATAGCTAGCGACCAGTTTCGAACCTGCAACTATTCGGTGGAAAGGCGTCGCACTAAACTGCCAGACTAACTGATCGGATCATATGCAGGTATTCGTAGAAATATTAATGCTCAATACACAAGGACCTGCCATGCAGCATGATAAACTCACCACTTGCTGCAGTTGCAACTTGTAGCATCGATCCCATCCGGTGGTTGATGTAGGAAGCCGGGTCACATACCTCCATCTCGCCCCTGTCAAGCAGCCACAATTACCACACAACCCCATATCCCACCCCCTACCCCACCATTCATCCTGCCTCCTTCCATTCAACTCAACCGATACAAGCTTCCCTGACACCTGCGCTCTGCTGCTTCCCGCATGCTTGGCTACAGAATACAACGCTCAATACGACCCCATGAAGTAATTAGCACCAACTTACAAGCATGATCTCCTAACCTCTTCACTGTTCTCACCATCCGACTGCTCGAGCCTACCTTCATCTGGTAACATTATCTTTCATTTCTCATTTATTCCACAAAATAGGACTCAAATATTTAAAAAATAATAATAGATTGTAAAACAACAAATAGAGAGTGTGATAACTTGTTCTTTGTAATTTTCTGTCCAAATACGACATGCATGACGCACATCAATTAGTATGTTCTAACTATTAACTGACATCTATCCATTGGTATTACCTTGTCCTCTTAGTCATGGTATGTAAATGTTTGCTGAGTAACAATGGGGGAACTCCCACATCTATAGTTTCTTAGCTTACAACTATCTGTTTTGTTAAAAAAAAGTTAAAAAGGGGTAGCTTGAAATTTTTAAGCAAAAAGTTGGAGAGTACAGGTAGGAATGCACAATATAGAATATTTAGAAATTACTATTCAGGAATAATGTATTTTAAATCTAGAATTTCTAATCCCATTCTAAAATGATGGTTTAACATTTCTTTAGATTTTCTATGCTGAATAAGATTTTTGATTTAGAAATTAGCCCCAGAAATACTAATTGTACTAAATCACAAGTCTCAAGATTAAAATGTGCAGACAACAAATTTATCCATGTATTTACCCCTTGTAATAATCTTAAGTATCCCCTTTAAATAGTTTTGGAAGGTCAGTATGCCTGTATGTTTGCATCATGTTACCTTATGATGGCCAGAGTGATGAACTTGTTTGAGCATGTTGGTTATGGTGCTGTTTAGATGGCAACCATCCCAGGTCAAATCTGCAGGATATATTGGAAAGTGGGAACTAATGTATGTTGCATTGTGGATGGCTGCATCATAGGATAGGATATTCATGTTTTTTTCCGTGGATGGGAAAACCAAGGGGGTTAACACACGGGCAATAGTCAGATCACCTCGCGCCCACTGTCGGGTAACCGGAGCTATTACAGTGTGTTGTATATGATTAAATAGTTTCTTCAATTTGGTAAATTATTTATTTCACTGGGTTCAGGTTATTTTTTTTTCACTGGGTTCAGGCATTATTTCACTGCGTTCAGGCAATGTCCGTTAAGTGCGTTGATCAAGGACATAACAGACTAGCTAGCAACTACTTTTGAACCTGCAACCTTTCGATTGAAAGGCTTTAAACTAAACCGCCAAACTAACCAGTCAGGCACCTTCCTAATACATTGGGAAGTGGGAACAAAGACATGTCAGTCGCCTCACTTACGTCGTACCATATCATCTGGCACTTTATGTAGCTCAGCAGCAAACTTCCATGCCAGAGTTTGAAGGTATTGTGTGTATCGTGTCGCTTCTGTGAGAATTACTTGCTGCAAAGATAGATCAACTGAAGTGGGTTGGACATATTTTGTATTTAGATGTGATTTATCTTATACTATAATAAGGAAATAAGGTTATTCATGTTTTATTTTAGTCACTGGCTTTGGGCAATGCCCACTAAGTGCCTTGCTCAAGTAGACATCCATCCTGCTAACGTCCAGTTTCGATCCAACAATTCTTCGGATGAATAGCGACACACCAATTCACCAAGTTATTCGGCTGGACCAAGATATTTGGTCAAAGTATCTCACCTTTGTTTTCATCTTATTAGCAAGCATCACCTTTGGAAGCACAGTCTCCAAGCCATCCAAGCATTCCAACATCTCATGATATTGTTTCCTAGAAAGACAATTGTGCTAAGTTTGGCTCCCAAAGTTAGTGCTTGCCTTTCAGTCGAAAGGTTGCAGGTTTAAAACTTGTCACTAGCTAGCCAGTTGTGTCCTTGGGCAAGGCATTTAGCAGACATTATCTGAACACAACCCACTGCAATAGCACCGGTAACCCGACGACTGTCAATGCAGGAAATAATTGACATTCATAATAAACATTGTTGTTCCTGCACTGTGTGAATTAACTTCAAGTTACCTTTGTTTCCTTCTATGTTTTTCGAGTGCAATCTTTTGGCTTTTCCCCCGTTTCTCTTGGCGAGCTATTGATGCAGACTGATTAGAATCGTGATTTTCTGGGCCACATGATTCCATCGTATCCAAATTCATGTTTTAAATTCTTTTAAAACTATTATCTATGATGGATAAATTTGAGTTATTCGTTATTACTTAATCATTAAGTAGAGTGTGAGAAAATGAAGTTATTGGTGGGCGGGATTATTACATGAAAAGTATTCAATATCTTAACTACAAGGTATGTTTAGATACAGTCTGTGGGCAGGTCAAAATTGCTTCACTGGCCGGACCCGCCCGCTGGCCGTATGTTGCCCATGTCTGCTGTATGTAGTAAAGTTTACAGTTTGTCATTGTGTACTGCATGTTGCTGTTATCACTAACTTCCCTTTTACACAATATGTTGAGTAATGACGTCTTTAGTAAGAGATCATGAATGATATAAAAACCAATTAATACTGCAAATAAACGAAGCGCTTAAATTTAGCTTATTCGGTAATAGCGTTTGTAATATGCACGTAGCCAAGAGTGGCGATAATGTACTGACACATGTCACTCAGCACTTCAGCAGATCTACTGGAACAAATCTCCCGCGTAAACACACTTGTATGACGTCATCGAATGAAAAATGGTTATTTCTATGGGAAAGATTCGCGTATAATGATATAGAAAACGTAGCAGGTCTAGCCTGTCGTTATATCCCTTCTAATGCAAAACACTAATCCAGTTGTTTTAATTTTCTTTCTTCGACGGCGTCATTTTTTCTTCGCATTCAGGGAGAAAACCTCATCCTTTTCCAAACGGTGGGATAGAACCCAATATTCCACTAAGTTCAGGTATTGTCCGTTAAGTTCCTTGACCAAGAACACAACCAACTAGCTAGCGATCCGTTTCGAACCTGAAACCTTTTGATTGAAAGGCACCGCACTTAACCGCCAGACTAACCGGCCGGACATGAATCCCAGTCAGATCACCTCGCGCCCAACGTCGGGTTACTTAACTTAAGGTTGTCAGATGAAATTTTAATTTTTTGCGACGTAGTTCCTATTTATTTAGGTAACTTTTGCATTTTAATAAGAGTTAGAAAAAATGCGTAAATTATGGAAGTGATGTACCATAAATGTATACAATTTAACCTACATAACTCGGGTTAAAGTTTTACAACTATAACTCGGGTTTTATAGCAAAAATTAAGTTTTGTGAAACCGTGTGTAAGCACATTGAATTGTAGTTGTCATGTTTCTTCGTCAATTCAATTCACGTACTTTGAAATTAAAAATTCCAAGTTATGTGACGGCTCGTGGCAGATCTGATGTCGCCCCAACTCATCCAGACGCTCCAGTTGCGATGGAAAATCCATTCAAAACGCTTCAAAGCCGATGCACGTTATGTGGCGTGAAAGTTGATTACAAGAACGCTCAGTTGCTCTCCCAGTTCGTATCTTCATTCACCGGACTGATGCATGCAAAGAAATATCTAAATTTATGTGACACTAAGTACACGGAAGTAAAGAAAGCAATAGACATGTCAAGATCTACTGGGTACATGCCTTATACTTTCACAAACACTTTATACAAGAAAGATCCAAAGTTATTTCTTAAAAAATAATTGATTTTTTATGATTGCGCATGAATTTCTTTGTTAAACACTTCACCATATACGATAACGGTTTGTGTTATAGTTGGATGGGTTAGAGAAGTGAAGTTTGCTTTAAATGACTTTTTTTTATTGTACATTAAATTTATGTCTTGTCACCTAATTTATAACTGAAATAACTTAATTTGTATTCACCAGTAGAATTCCTACATAATTGTGTATTAATTAGGTTTTTGCATAACTTTATAAACAAGTATGGACTACCCCAATGGAATGGTGTATTACCGTGGTGCAAGGAGCAATGTATCAACGTACCATGCGTCATCAGGGACCAATGGAGTTGTTTATTCCCCGACCCCAACCAGAAGGATGCAATCAAGTCCAGTCGCGTGTCCTGATCAAAGATTGCAGCTCAAAAGTTACGAGGTTATTCCAACATTGCAGAATATCTGTATTCAATACATCAGTCACCATATTCACCTGCTTGACTCATTATGCGGCTTCCCACAAATAGTGGGGGAGCAAATATTCAATGAATGTGCCAGAGCCGGGTACTTAACTCCACATGAATGTGTGGATTTGAACCCATTGAACTTATTCATGGAGGCATACCATGGTGAAATATTACCGAGTTTAAACCTTTGTGGAGAAGCAATGTTCCTGGCTGCATCACTAGACACCGTCCTTCCTTACAACCATATTCAACATATTGATATATCGAACTGTAGAATTGGAAATAGTCATGAAATTCTTCCACATCTAGGAATGCTTCGATATATTAAGACAATTGGATTAAGCAACAACTGTTTATCATTAAAAGGCATCGAAGCTCTCACATGCAAGTGGAGACGGGCAAAATGTGGTCTGGATGAGTTGCAGATGATAAGGTTGGATGGAAATCCAGATATTTCAATGGATTCTCTTCCCCACCTCACATCATTGCCCTCACTCCGGTTGATTTTCTGCGATGAATTCCACCTTATCGACTCCAAATTAAAGTTGCGACGATGTGTGCATAGTATGCGGTTCCATCCGGAAATACTACATCGTGTGGCCAGTATGGGCTGGGCTGCTTCGTCAATCCAATCTTCATTCGATGAATTCAATAAGAAATTATATTCAGCAAAGTGCAATGATCGTGAAAATGCCTCTATTCACTTAAAAACTAACAAAAACTCGTCAAAAATCATTCAGAAACCGCCTAAGAACCACATGGTTATTTGTGATTGCTGGAAAGATGGAAATAAAAAATCAACAAATGCAACTAACGAAGTAATTCAAACTAAAATGTTAAAGTTAGACCCATCTGTGTTAAATCTATATTTATAACATCAACTTATGCTTTAGCTAATATTTTTTATTTAATGAATTCTCTTCCCACAGACAAGTGTATATCTGAACAAATGTGTATAAATGGCTGATAAGTTTGAAATCTTGGAGGCGAATCTTGAGCAATTAATAGAAGGGACCCGCCAACTCGGAGTTATAGTCAGTGACTTCCCACCTCACGGGCAGGAGGTGCTTAACCGCAAGATAAACTCCATGATCACAAGTCTGAAGGAGATTGAGAGTTGCAAATCATCGATATCCGCTGTTCACGTTCCACTCGAAGTGTTCGAGTACATCGACAGTGGGAAGAATCCACAGCTTTACACAAAATATTGCATCGAAAAAGCCCTGGTTAAAAACGAGACTGTAAAAGGGAAGATTGTAGTTTATGGAAAGTTCCGGAAAGAACTGATTTCTCAGCTCGGAAAAGTCTACCCTCAACAAATCACTGAGTACCAACAAAACCGTGGGGAATTGTGATTTTCCTGCAATAATCATCATGGAGGGTAAAGCATCCATTTCATTTGGATTCAAGAAGAAAATTGAGCATAAAGTGGATGAGAGGAAGGTTGTGAAGGATTTGACTGAGGAGGGTGATGTAAAGGATTATCTGGCTCATGTGGATGATACCAGCTTTCAAGGGAAACGTGAAAAGAAAGAAATCATTATCCCACTGATATCTAAAAATCGGTAATTAGGCCTACCAATTTGTGAGCATTTAATCAAAAGTGACTATGGTTCTGTTATGTAACCAAAATGTCACTGTCACGAATACAAATATATGATAAAAAACCCTCAAATGCATTATGCACAGTGTGTAAATATTTTATGTTATGTGGAACATGTTTAATATAAATTAAGTTTGGGTTTTGTAATGATCACCCAAAAAAAACAATTTAACAAAGTTTTATTAGTTACCCACGAGGATATAAATAAACCAACCACCCACACACTGTAATAGCTTCAGCAACTCGACTGTGAGCATGAGGTGTCTTACGATACCCGTGGATAAAGCCTGACTTCCCACCCACGAGGATATAAATAAACCAACCACCCACACACTGTAATAGCTTCAGCAACTCGACTGTGAGCATGAGGTGTCTTACGATACCCGTGGATAAAGCCTGACTTCCCACCCACGAGGATATAAATGAGTGGATAATATTTTAGAATGGATAATATTGCAGAAACTTTAATCATCACACACTCTGATCATATAAAACTTGTTTCTTCCTAAAAAGTGTGATCGCAACTTATATTTTTTTGTGTAGATTCAACGTTTATTTGCAGTTGCTCATTAATAGTAGTAAAACAATCCCTTATACCTGAGTCCTGACCATAACCTTGCTTGGTGTGCAACACAGCATCATCAAACCATGTTAAAATATGCAAAGATGCACCAAACACCACAATTTGTTGTGATCATCATACAACCCACCCAGGTATACGTTGCCCCAACCTGACAAACCCGATATGAAGTTGGATGGGGTGGATGCAGCTGCCGCGCGTGAGATAATCGAGCAATCTGCGCAATTCATGCAACAAACATCAGATGAGCCTCCCGTGGATACGGTGGGTCATACATAGTGAACCCTAATGCTTCTAGTTGTTTTGTTACATTTTTTTTATTACATTTTCTTGCACAAATTAACAGTTTGAACGCAAATGAGAATTTTTCTGTTTTAAATTTCTCTATATTCTCCTAATGTGTTTATTATGTGGTATTTAGGTGGTAGTTATATATATGTAGTTATTTAGGTGGGAATATTGAGAGGGAAGGTTATGATAGTTTTGTTTTTAATATTTATGTTGAAAGTTAACGCCCAACGTTTGTAGTTGGAAAACACGGAGGTCCCATTGTTGCTCCGCAATAAAGTGCCGGAAGGGTACGAAGATGGCGACGCACTCAACGTCTCAATTCGTCCCGAACAGGTGAACTGGGTGTGGTGGAGATCAAGTGTTCGGTCTTTGGATATTCATGTATATCCCCATAAAACCAAGGGGGTTAACACACATGCAATCGTCATAAAACCAAGGGGGTTAACACACATGCAATCGTCATAAAACCAAGGGGGTTAACACACATGCAATCGTCAGATCACCTTGCGTCCACCGTTGCTTTACTGGATCTATTTCAGTGTGTTGTGCATGATTTACATGTTCCTTCAATTTGGTAGAACCCATTAATCCGCTAGGTTCAGGCAAAGTCCGTTAAATGCCTTGCCCAAGAAAACAACCGACTCGCTAGCCACCAGTTTCGAACCTGCATCCTTTGAACTTAAACACGCTAATATTACAGGCAAGTGTGGCTGATTATGAGGAAATCCCGGTCCAAGTGTTCGGGATGGCCATGCTGAGGGGGATGGGATGGGATCCCAGTGTTGGAATTGGAAGAACATTCAAGAAGAATACGAAGATGCTGGAAACCACTGTTCGACCTAAGGGGTTGGGGCTTGGGGCAAGTGCGCCCCATGCTAATGGGGGGAAGCACCCTGATGGTGGGGGTCCTTTGGAAGTGAAGAAAGGGGGGTTTGTGCTGGTTTTGTCGGGGTCGCATAAACAAAAGTACGGGGTGGTAGGAGGGGTGGACCATGACAACGCGCAGTGTGTCGTCACTTTTGCACTGGGGGGGACCGCCACTGTTGGACAATTTGCGTTGAAACCTGTTGAGAAGTCGGAGTACATGAAGTATGGGGAGGAATTGCCCCGAAGCGGCCACCAGGGGGTCGGGAGAGATCGTGGTGTGGCTGAGGGGAATCCCCAGAAACACCCCGACATTAAAACGCATCACAAACGTCGTAGCGAAAATAATTCGGTGAAATCGGTGAAAAGGTCCCGGCCAGACGCCACACGTCGTACATGGTTGCAGCCCCATCTCAGGGTGCGGATGGTGGACAACAAGTACAGGAGGGGAAAGTATTTCCGTGAGAAGCTCGTTGTGTTGGATGTGCTGGATATTGGGGGAAGGTGCGTGTGCAAGTCCCAACAAGGTACAATCCTGGATGATGTCAGGGAAGAAATGCTTGAAACAGTTGTTCCCAAGTAAGTTCAACTATCCATGCACTCTTATAGCTCTCGACTGTGAACATTAGGTGTCTTATGATACCCGTGGATAAAGCCTGGCTTTCCACCCACGTGGATAAAGCCCTGTGCGGAATTCCCCACCCACGAGGATATAAATGAACCAACCATCCACACACTGTAATTGCTCTAGCAACTTGACTGTGGGCATGAGGTGTCTTACGATACCCGTGGATAAAGCCTGGCTTCCCACCCACGAGGATATAAATAAACCAACCACCCACACACTGTAATAGCTCAAGCAACTCGACTGTGAGCATGAGGTGTCTTACGATACCTGTGAATAAAGCCTGGCTTCCTATTCACGAGGATATAAATGAACCAACCATCCACACACTGTAATTGCTCTAGCAACTTGACTGTGGGCATGAGGTGTCTTACGATACACGTGGATAAAGCTTGGCTTCCCACCCACGAGGATATAAATGAACCAACCATCCACACACTGTAATAACTCCAGCAACTCACTGGGGGCATGAGGTGTCTTACGATACACGTGGATAAATCCTAGCTTCCCACCCAAGAGGATACAAATGAACCAACCATTCACACACTGTTATAGCTCCAACAACTCGACTGTGGACATGAGGTGTCTTACGGTACCCATGGATAAAGCCTGGCTTCCCACCCACGAGAATATAAATAAACCAACCATCCACACACTCTAATAGCTCCAGCAACTCGACTGTGGGCATGAGGTGTCTTACGATATCTGTGGATAAAACCTGGCTTTCCATCCACGAGGATATAAATGAACCAACCATCCACACACTGTAATAGCTCCAGCAACTGACTGTGGACATGAGGTGTCTTACGATACTCGTGGATAAAGCCTGGCTTCCCACCCACAAGGATATAAATGAACCAACCATGCACACACTGTAATAGATCGAGCAACTCGACTATGGGCATGAGGTGCCTTACAATACCAGTGGATAAAGCCTGGCTTCCCACCCACGAGGATATAAATGAACCAACCATCCACACACTGTAATAGCTCCAGCAACTCGACTGTGGGTATGAGGTGTCTTACGATACCTGTGGATAAAGCCTGGCTTCCCACCCACGAGGATATAAATGAACCAACCATCCACACACTGTAATAACTCCAGCAACTCGACTGTGGGCATGAGGTGTCTTACGATACCTGTGGATAAAGCCTGGCTTCCCACCCACGAGGATATAAATGAACCAACCATCCACACACTGTAATAGCTCCAGCAACTCGACTGTGGGTATGAGGTGTCTTACGATACCTGTGGATAAAGCCTGGCTTCCCACCCACGAGGATATAAATGAACCAACCAGCCACACACTGTAATAGCTCCAGCAACTCGACTGTGGGTATGAGGTGGCTTACGATACCTGTGGATAAAGCCTGGCTTCCCACCCACGAGGATATAAATGAACCAACCATCCACACACTGTAATAGCTCCAGCAACTCGACTGTGGGCATGAGGCGTCTTACGATACCTGTGGATAAAGCCTGGCTTCCCACCCACGAGGATATAAATGAACCAACCATCCACACACTGTAATAGCTCCAGCAACTCGACTGTGGGCATGAGGCGTCTTACGATACCTGTGGATAAAGCCTGGCTTCCCACCCACAAGGATATAAATGAACCAACCATCCACACACTGTAATAGCTAGTAACATACATCATTATCCCCCATAGGTCGGTGTGTGATACTTACGTCCTGATCACGAGTCGGGGATCCAAACATGCCGGACAACTGGCACGGATATTGGAGAAAGATCGTTCGAAATGTCGTGCCTACCTGCAGCTGCTGGCGGACCGGGACGTTTGTCTCGACCTCAGTTTCGATGATATTTGTGAATACGTCGGCGACGTAGAAGCGAACTCACATTTTTGAATCTATTTTATACAATTTCTATGGTGAACTGCCGTATTCATTTCACGAATCGATGAAATATTTGCAACACTTGTTAAATACACCATGCCTTTAAGTCTCTTCTTTTAGTTCGACCGATTAGCTATATCTCAGTGATTTAGTGCGTCGCGTTTCAGTCGAAGGGTGCGACTCGAAGCTTGTCGCTAGCTAGTCGGTTGTTTTCTTGGGCAAGACATTTAACGACATTGCCTGAACCCAGTAGAATGTCGGTTTCTACCAAATTGAAGTGTGTTAACCCTATTAACAGACATTGCCTGAACCCAGCGAATTAATGGGTTCTACCAAATTGAAGGAACGTGTCTATCATATACAACACACTGTAATATCTCCGGTAATCCGACGATGGGCGCGAGGTGATCTGACGATTGCCCGTGTGGTAACACCCTTGGTTTTTCGTTCGCGCCCATAAAAATAAATATCTTATACTCCATTAACGTCGCCCAGCTACGAATCGCTCCGTCCTCGAATGCAGTAGTGATCATACGTCATCAGCTTCCTGTTACGTAGCAGAGACGAACAACACCAAATCAGGACGTTCCATTGTGATGCGTGAATCAGCGCTGTTCGGTGTATTATGTCGTGCATGCTGATAGATAGTAGTTGTGTGAGATTACTCATCAGTAGCTAATTGGCATCTCGTACAAACAACTTGCTCCAATGTATATTAAGCGATGTGGAACCCGGTGATTCCAGTAGTTCAACCTAATACTTTAAATCAATGGTCGCGCGTAATAACCGCTCATACCAGGATTTAGAATAATTGTTGAATATGAAACAGCTAATTAAAGTCTGCTAATAGATCTGTTTTACTTCCACGATCTAATTGTTATTGGCAACTGTCTGCTAAGGGTTTAGTAAAGATCAGTATAACGATAGGAAGCTTGTATTAAAAATGTTTGTATTACTTTGTGTGTTGACGTTGTGTGTATTGACGGAAGCGACATGTCCAGCACCGAATACTCATTGCGACTGCAGCAACGTTAGAGCAGCTGAGATAACTTGTGTTTCGCTCACCCAGTTGCCAGATGGTTTGTACAGCAACACCACCGCGCTTAACCTTGATCGCAACTTCATTGGACCGCTGCTTATCAAGCAACAGGTTGGTAACACGTTCTTTATCGCTCGATTGTCACAGTCAGTCACATATAGAGTGAAAGTGTTGACAATACATGAAGTGACTAGTTTCTCGTGGCAACAATATGTTTGCCTGAATCCAGCGGATTAATGGGTTCTACCAAATTGAAGGAACGTGTCTATCATACACAACACACTGCAATAGCTCCGGTAACCCGACGATGGGCGCGAGGTAATCTGACGATTGCCTGTGTGTTAACCCACTTGGTTTTCCCATTAATGGGGTTAAACATGAATATTCTATCCTATATATCCAACCAGCCAACGTTTCACGCTATTTCCATCTCCGAGCAAATTTGAACTAAGATTGTTTCGGCCCTGATTTTATTTGAACGTGAAAATGAAATAAAAAATAAATAACTCTGAAATAGCTTAACCCGACAGGGGTATTCTGGCCGACGAAGGCCGATCATTTAAATCCCGTTATTTTCACAGATTGGACGATTGGCGAATCTGTCTTTGACCGAACTTATCCTGAGCAAGAACCAGATTGTAGCGTTGGAGGATGGTTGTTTTGATTCACTGTATTTGTTGCAAACTTTGGATCTTAGTGATAACCCGATACAAGGTATGTCCCGAATATGATGCGACATGTACACAAGATATTCCGTGTAATGACGCAAGTCTACTGGCAAAGCAAACTTATGTTGAACCCTACGTGCGGATGTTTATGCCTGAACCGACATACTCGTTTCTCGTTACCGGGTTAGGTTTCGAAACTATGATTGTGTCGTTACTGAGATATTAAATTTTTTTATATGAATTGGTCGTGATTACCAATCGTCCACACTACCGTCCACCCGACAGAGGATCGTTTTTGTTTTAGGATAATGATATTCATGTTTATCACCGTAAATGGAAAAAGCAAGGGGGTTATCACACGGGCAATCGTCAGATCACCTCGCGCCCATCGTCGGGTTACCGGAGCTATTGCAGTGTATTGTGTATGACTTACACATTCCTTCAATTTACTAGAACCTATTAATATGCTGGGTTCAGGGTTTTAGGCTCATTGCAAAACAATATCAAATAAGATTTAATCCACACACACATAATATTATCCACAAAGCCAACTCACTTTAACCCTTCATCCCTGTGCAGCATTATCCGACCTGTCGTTCCGCGGGCTGAAGAAACTTAAATATTTATTCATGAGCAATACCAAGATGGCGGCGCTGCCAACCCGAGCCTTCGAGAACCTTCCAATGCTCATCGAGCTGGACTTGGAGGACGGACTCCTGCGGGAGATTGGGATCGAGTTCGTGTCTCTTTGGCGCCTCGCTACCCTCATGTTGGCAAGGAACAAAGTAACGACAACTTTTATCTTCATTTTACTTATAATTATGATTATACGCGTGTGAACCCCCTTGGTTTTCTCGTTCAACTGAAAGGTTGCAGGTTTGAAACTTGTCGCTAGCTAGTTGGTTGTGTTCTTGGGCAAGGCACTGAACGGACATTGTCTTAACCCAGCGGATTAATAGGTTGTGCTAATTTGAAGGAACGTCTACTCTAGAATATACACAACACACTGCGATAGCTCCGGTAACCCGACGGTGGGCGCAAGGTGATCTGACGATTGCCCGTGTGTTAAACCCCATAGGTTTTCCCATTCACGGGGGTAAACATAAATATCCTTTTTGGTTTCAAAACAATTCAATCCATCAGCTTAGTCGAAATTAATTTCAGCCCAACAGCATAATCACTTAGCCGACTACACAGTTAATGTTATTAAGGGTAAAACTTCAAAACAATAAGAAATATGTTGTGATATCCATCACCACTATATATCACAAGTACTGCTAAAATATATAATAATAAGCCCATCAAACCAATGCATATGGTGGAACTTTATAAAAACAACCATTAATGAGCATATGTTGTCAATAGAAATCAAATATCGTTTTACATGATGACAGGTAATAGCAAAATAGCTAGTGATGTTAGGTAAATCGACGGTGGCCACGAGGTTTAATAAACTCTAATGTTTTCGCAACATGGAATGCTGGTTGTGTTTTGATAACATGTGAATATGCCAACCGATTTTCTATGCGTTTCGGTGTTATTTTTGTTCTTTTATTGCAATATTTGGTTCTACACAAGTTTCTATGGTGTGTTCCGCGTAATTGATTCTTTCACTGAGTTGGTTTTACGCTGTACAATCAGCTACTCATTTGTTATAATTAGATATGAAACATAAATGAATCGACATCCAACCTTTCATAAACTAATGAAATAATACCCCTTATTACGTCACAAGTGACACATTGTTACATCACAGATCAACCAGATAGATAGAGCCGCGTTCGCGGGGCTAGGAAGCCTCACTCACTTGTCATTGTTCGGTAACAAACTTCAGATTCCACAATCGGCGTGGTTCCGCGACCTAGTGCGTAACAATGGAACGCTCGAGCTGGACCGAAGGTTCAACGGGGCCACGGTGTACCCCAACCCCTGGCTCTGCTGCCCACAAGCGGCCATATATTACCACTACCTGAGCCAGCAATCTCGGAATCTACGAAGTTACGACCAGTTGAACATAGTTTGTTCGTGGCCTGTTCACCTCTCAGGTCGCTTGCTTTCCTCGCTGAGTGAGATTGAGTTGAACCTGGTCCCATGCGCCAACTTTACCACCAGCACCACGACCCTCCCGTTCACCACAACCACCACCACTACAACCAGTGAGTTAATTAGTTTGGAGTGGTTTTGAAAGTATTGGGATGTATGCAGTGATGGGATTGAAAATTTTAAGAACAGGTTCTCTTTTGTATCGTACTTACCAACAACATGTTTTCTAAAAAAGTCTAAGGTCTATAAAAAAGCAAGAATCGGATCGGTGATTATCCCGAAGTTCCAAGAACGGGTTCGACCGAACCCATGCGAACCTCTTGAATCCCATCACTGGGTGTATTTATTCACGTGGTTTAAGTACAAGCTTCGACCTCTGGTTGATTAGCTTGGTCGGTTAGTACTTTAAGGATTGTAGGTTCGAAACTGATCGCCAGCTAGTTGGTTGTGTCCTTGGGCATGGCACTTTAATGGACATTGCCTGAACCCAGTGGGAATAATGGGTTCTACTAAATTGATGGAACATGTGAATCATATACAACACACTGCAATAGCTATACGGTAACCCGACGGTGGACGCGAGGTGATCTGACGATTACCCGTGTGTTAACCCCCCTGGTTTCCCACCTACAGGGGTAAACATAAATAACCTATACAGCCAATATTGTAGTAACCCTCAACCACCACCAGGTGCAACAGAGAGCCGGGTACCAGTGATCGTGGTTCGGTCGTCCAACTTCATGGGACGGTTGAACGACGCCGGGGCAGCTTTCATCCTCATCTTGGTTGCCGTGCTCGCTGCTATTGTCGTCGCCTTTGTATACTGGAAGCGAGGAAGCGGAAAGCAGTCTTCATGTGGGGGGTTCCCCACACTTGCTGTCCACCGATCTTCTGAGAGTGTGAATGTAAGTTGCCATGCCAAACCACGTAATTTTCGTTCGTATCCAGTCAAATGTGTCACATGATAGGAAAACCCCCCAGAATTACGACAATATTGTTACGTTATGGGGAACATCAAATATTAGTACAATGTGTCACGTGATTGATAGGCTGGTGAGCTCCACTGGTAGTGTGTTGGGTTGGTATTTGATAGACGACTAGTTCTAAACCATTCGCTAGCTAGACGGTATAGTAATTTTGGGTACGTAAAACCTATAAGTGAGGCTTTTTTACAAGGAATGTTATGAACTGCCGTGTGGGAATTTATGCCGGAACCGACAGACTTGTTTTTTTGTTACCGGGTTAGGTTTCGACCTACAAAGGGTTTGTTCCTGATATTTTAAACACTTCTATATGAATTGGTCGTGTTTACCATTCGCCCACACAACCGTTCGAACCACATTAAATACGATTTAATTCAAACACATATAATTCTTATCGACGAACGACTGTATATTTCACATTTAAGCAGGTTTGAGGCCACTTAAGTCGTTAATGGCCCACGATAGTTTACACAGTATATACAATTAGCACCGACATTAAATGGACAAGCACTTTTGTTACCTCCTTGGTTAAGCTTTAATATATCCTGCATGGTTTGCATACCGGTAAACGACGAACCAAGTGGAAAATATTGCTCGATGTCCCAGAGTATATTTTGAAAACACCGATTGCGATTTACATAAATTTCAATTTGTTTCCACGAGAGAAACTTAGTTTTGCCCAACAGTTTTCGTTCGTCACTTGGCCCATGCTTATATAGTTGGTATATGTATCGGCCACGCTAACCATTCGGCCACACGACCGTACCCAACGACGTTTTTTTTGTTTAAGGATCTCAGTTTCGATCCCAAGATGGGCTCGTCACTCAGTCCGTTTTTTTTGTATATGAAATTAGTATATTAATCGGTCGCGCTAACCGTTCGGCCACACGACCGTACTCAATAAGCTTATTTACAAGGCTGATTATTGCAGAGTGAAATAAAGATTACAAGCCGCCCCTACAAGCAGGACGCCCCGGCATACGGCGCCACCTTTGACAACAAGGATCGTAACGAATACGAAGAAGCCTCGACGGAGGGCACGCGGAAGTTCTATCAAACCGGGAATGGATATTCATCGGTGGTGTCGCCCGCATACCCCCACCTAGCGGAAACAGATCAGAGCGAAGACGAAATTTGGAACTCGGAGAAACGAAAACCTCTTTGATCGGCGGATGAGCTGAAGCAAGTTGTATAAACGGGTGCCTCTAAATACTACAGGAGCGCTTGGACCGCTTGGATCGCTTAGATTGCTATGGAAAGTTATTCTAACCCTGTCCCAAACACTAATCTCAACCCCAGAACTAACTTTAACCCCAACCCTAACATTAATATCATGGCTTTTGTAATAACGAAGTATAGTAAGCGATCCATGCGATCCTAGCGATCCAAGCGATTCAAGCGCTACATGCGATCCTAGCGATCCTGTAGTATTTAGAGGTACCGTTATAAACGACGACAATTTCTTTTGCTTGGTGGACAAGACAACACCACATTATTTTGACTTTTTTTATAACTCGGTGATTTATTATAAAAATAGTACTCGTAAAATTAAACAATTGTTTCGTAATAATTCCGTGACGCAATAATCAACTTTGATTGCATTCGGCGTCTCCTTCTTTCGTGACTTTCATCTTCTTGAATTCGACCATCAGCATATCTTGGTCGGTAATGATTTCGACTGGTTTCTTGTACTAAACATGTTTTCGTTTGAAACAAATTGTCATAAATCTATAGAAGGTGTTTATCCACGTGGATGGGAAAACGCAGGGTGGTTACCACACGGGTAATCGTTGGATCACTATCGTAATAGAAGTTTTAATCAATTTGGTTATGCAAGACTGTAGGATTGAGGCTTGATTTAAGTTCACAACCCAAGATGGTCATCCAATAATTGCAACCATTATGCAAGGCATACTTATATAGCTTTGATTAAGCAATGAAATAGGAAAATTCCGTTAGTTAAGGGTTGGGAGTTAAAAATTGGTGCTGTCATACCCTGTGGGTTAAAGCCCAGAACTTTTCATGGCAAATGTTCTTTGGCATTAGCCCTTTCTGTATATTGATTTAAATATAAATAAATATACGTCCGGTTGGTTAGGGTAGTGATTTAGTGCGACGCCTTTCAGCCGAAAGGTTACAGATACAAAACTGGTCGCTAGCTAGTCGGTTGTGTCCTTGGGCAAGGCACTTAACAGACATTGCCTGAACCCAGCAGATTAATAGGTTCTACCAAATTGAAGGAACGTGTAAATCATTCACAACACACTACAATAACTCCGGTAACCCGACGATGGGCGCGAGGTGATCTGACGATTGCCCGTGTGTTAATCCCCTTGGTTTTCCCATTCACGGGATAAACATGAATATCCTATCCTATCTTATACCATAAGATACAAACAAATCAGTTTGTGGTCAGACTACAATCCAACAAATCGAAATCACCTGCACGATAAGTGTGTTGTTGGCGTGCGCAAACGAGAGCTCAGATTCGTTCAACGACAATCCATATCTCTCCATGTCCGGGATTTGAAGGATTTTGAAATATTTCTTGTTGCTCGTTCGAACGACTATGGATTGATCTCGGATGGAAAGCTCGTAGGTGGAGGTTGGGAAGGGGAGGTTGCGGATCCTCCACTGGAACAACTTCTTTGTGTCGCAGCGGAAGCAGATCGGCTGGAACAATGGGAGTCGTTACCAGTTGGACCAACCGACCAAGGTGGAATTTCATTTTAGAGTTTTTTTTACTTTAATCTATAAAGCCGGCTCCCCCCTCAATACTGGGTCGTTCTTGCACATTTTTAGTCACGCTTAAATTTAATTATTTTGTTTCAAAGTTTTTGCAATTTATTTTTAATAATTATGTAAGGTTTAACGGCCACGTATTTTTTTTTCTCCGTTATACCATGTATTGACTGACATGTTAATTTTTAACAACTGTAGTTTTTGCCATTTAATCCTGTCTCCCTAACTTGAAAGAATTGTTCTATTCTGCTTTAATGTAACGAAGAAGCAAAAAATATACCACAACAACAAACCACCCACATTCTCATGGCTTTCCACCACATGCTCAGAGCCGTGAGACAACGCAGCGAACTTGGCCGTCAAATCTGCTTCTCCCACTTCGTACTCCCACCCCTTCTGTCCTCCAAGAGCAGATTTCCTCCTCCATTTCCTCACGAGCAGCTCGTTGCTCCTGACATCGTATTCCTCCAGCAACTCAGCTCCATCGCTCATCGTGAAGTGGATCTTCCTCCTCCCTGGATCATGGTAGGAGGATCATTATCACCCCCACATGCAACATGGTAGGTGGAACATCATCACCAACACCATGTTACACAGCTAATTGGAGTCATTAATCAACCATGTATTAGTACTCTATCCGATTTGCCCAATTTGTTGTTATTTAACTAACAATTAAGATTTGATTTGTAATTGGGTAATAATGCGCTCTGATATATTCCCTTAATACGAGTTCTTGACTCTTAACTATACATCTTGTGAGTTTTGACACATCTAAGCACGTTCCTATATTAGAACACTCATTATGGCGGTGATGCTTGTATTGTATCCAGTACTGATTGTGTCCTTGCATTTACACATAGGCATTACGGGTATTATAATAGGAACACTAGTATTTACCTATTACAAATATATGACCATGCATTAGTACTCGTATCAAAACCGATTTGCCCAATTTAATGTTATTTAACTAACAAATTTGAGATTTAATTTGTGTGGATTAAACAAAAATAAAGTAGTTATGGAGAATCGAGAAATACAAAACTCTGTAGCTCAACTAAGTGCACTCTTTTCAATGTTCATAAATACAAAGCACATTTAAACATTTTTGGATTTATCCAGATTTCAATGAATCATCATTTTAAACTCAACAAGCCATTACAGATAGGGTTTTTTCCCATTACTTAACCATTATTAGAATCGATGTATGTGTACATGGCCATGATTAATCTATTGGTGACAATGATATTAGGACCTTGAATTACCTTCTTGTAGCAAAGCTGTTTTCCGAGCTGCCGTCAGCAGTTCAACCCATTTCGATGGCATTGTCAGCTCTTAACACAACCTAGTGGGGAATCCTGAAAAAATAATAAAAAACAAGAAACGTCAATAAAACAATAAAATAAAGCAATCTGGAAATCCTGAATAAGTTCTGTCAATCGCTAAGTTTACCTTCAAACTAGTTTAAATTGGCTCATTTATAAATACACGATCTGTATAAACTGTGAGTGAAATGCCGATATTGTAAAGTTTTCCTTATTCCCTTGCATCTGCTATTCCACCATTTGTAATGGAGAAAGTGGCCTCTGACTCTGGCATATCGGGACTATCATATATCTTCGCTATCCTAAGCTCTCCTCGGCCCTTGCGCAGAGATATCCTAGTAGTGGAAGCGTGGGCCAATATGTGGCCGCCGATGGGCTTCTTGGGGTCAGCCTGGAAGCTCATGGTGGCACCGGGGTCAGCTGTCATCTGGTTGGTGAGGAACACACCAACATTATACTCCTCTGATATCTTCTGCAGCCTCGATAGCATCTGCGCCAACTTCTGCTGTCTGTCAGCCAACTCCCCCCTCCCACTGAAGTCCACACGGAACAACGCCATCACTGAATCTACGATGAGAAGCTTAAATATTCCTGGCTCCTCGTTAAACTTCCCCGCCACATGGTCCAGCAGTTCCATCTGGTGCTCACTGGTGTAAGCGCGAGCGTACATCACGTTGTCCAACACGGCGTTCTGATCGAGGTTAAATCGATCTGCAATTGGCCGCAGACGGTCTGGTCGAAAGGTATTCTCAGTGTCGATATAAACTACTTTGCCACCCGAGTACCCGTTCGCACCAGGAATTTGTGTGGTCACTGAGAGAGTATGAGAGAGCTGAGTTTTCCCGGTTCGAAACTCGCCAAAAACTTCTGTAATCGCCATGCTTTCTATACCACCACCCAGCAGTTTATCCAAGTCTTCACTCCCAGTTGAGATCTTAAACACTTGTTTCCGCTTGCAGCTGAAATTCAGGGCGGAAATAAATCCAGGGTTGATAATCTTGGCAGCAGCTTCTTTAATCTTGTCGACTTTTGCTTCTGAAATCCCTTTGATGTGTGATAGAGATTTCCTGGTTGTCATCTGCACTCCCCGTACTGTGCAAATCCCGGCGAGTTTCAGCTTCTTCAGATCGGCGGCGTTCACTCCATGATCTTGGAGGCAAGTGATGTCCTGGAAGAATGACTCATCATCCTCTTCAAACTCATTCTGCTGGGCAACCACCTGGTCTTGCATTTTGCTCTACAGGCACAAAAAACTAAAATAAACTCTAAAATCTAAAACATACCAAAAATTAAATTTAGTTCAAGCCCAGTGGGTAAGTTGTGATCATTTACACAAAATTCACGCTGTTAAGATGTGAATGTTTAGATCTGATTGAATAACCTACTGGCATAATACAATTATTGACCAGTCTTTTGTAATACGGGTGTATTATAAAGACTTTGTTAGAAAGTAACAGTGACAAAATGAATGAACAGGCTTTTTACAGTTACCATGATTACATTTATATAATATATCAATGGGTTGGTTGCTTCTGTTTCTGTTATTGCTGACCGAATAAATTATTTTAAAGCTCGAGAACTTTGCTTAAAACCAGTGGTTTAGTGAGTGAGAAAACAAAATCAATATCCCCAAGGATGCTATCTCTTTCCAATAAGTAATAGCATCAATAGGATAGGATAGGATAGTGTATTCATCTTTATCCCCGTGAATGGGAAAACCAAGGGGGTTAACACACGGGCAATCGTCAGATCACCTCGCGCCCATCGTCGGGTTACCGGAGCTATTGCAGTGTGTTGTATATGATAGACACGTTCCTTCAATTTGGTAGAACCAATTAATCCGCTGGGTTCAGGCAATGTCCGTAAAGTGCCTTGCCCAAGGACACAACCGACTTAGACTAGCGACCCCAGTTTCGGCATCTGCAACGATTTGAAAATTTCGATTGAAAGGCGACGCACTTTAACCGTTTAGACCAACGGGCCGGACAATATAGGCAACATGCAGCATAGTCGAATTCATAACATGATATTTCAATAAATTGGACCTAAAATATAAAAATTCAACAACGTTTCGCCTGACAATGTTAGCGCAATCGCTAAGTGAGCTATTTGATGATTACAACGGCGAATTCTGCGACACAGCGACGATAAAATAACGAAACGTCCACCTACTATACTTTTTCAAACAGAATGGTTTCGAATCGAATCTTCCGCTAGGCTAACGTTAAACAAGAGAGCGGGGATTGCTAATGCTTTAATACAGTTTTTCACTTCTTCGTTGCATAGAAAAGGATTAGGATCTACTGTATATGTAATAAAAGAAGGTAAAAACGAAAAATCTGCGATAGTCTACGGCACAGCACTAAGCGACGCGATTTTTTATGCAACGTTCGATGAGAAAGTTTGAAAGCAACCCTTTCGTACCGATCGATTAGCGTGGGGTAAGTGCGTCGCTTTTTAGCCGACGGGTTGGGGGTTCGCAAACTGGCCGCTAGCTATTTGATTGTGTCCTTGGGCAGTACACCTAAAGGACACTGGGTTCTACCAAATTAAAGAAACGTTTGGATCATACACAACACCCTGAAATAGCTTCAGTAGCCCGACGGTGGGCACGAAGTGATCTCACAACTGCCGTTGTGTTAACGCCACTTGCGTTTTCCCATTCACGATGATAAACATGAATATTCAA
>CH000120.1:0-12216 GCA_000149265.1 Ciona savignyi | reverse complement strand
TGGGGGTTAACAAGGGGTTCTGGGGGTGGTTGGGTGAGGGGTTAGCAAGGGGTGTGTATGTGGGGGGTTTGCACGGGGTTGTGGGGGTGGGTGGGTGAGGGGTTAGCAAGGGGTGTGTATGTGGGGGGTTTGCACGGGGTTGTGGGGGTGGGTGGGTGAGGGGTTAGCAAGGGGTGTGTATGTGGGGGGTTTGCACGGGGTTGTGGGGGTGGGTGGGTGAGGGGTTAGCAAGGGGTTGTGGGCGGTTAGCAAGGGTGAGGTGTGTGGGGGTAGAAAGAGGTGTGGGGTGAAGGTGAGGTGTATTAGCAATGGGTGTGAGGTGGGACTGAGGGGTTAACAAGGAGTGTGAGGTGGGTGGGTGAGGGGTTAGCAAGGGGTTGGGGGGGGTGTGTGTGGGGGTGAGTGCAGGTGGGATGGTTAGCAAAAATGGAGGTACGTTGGGGTGATTGTAGGATGGGTGCGGGTGTAGGGGGTGAGGGTGGTTGTGGGGTGGATGGGTGTAGGGGGTGTAGGAGGTTTACCTGTAGCTTTGCGCTCGTCCTGGATTTCGTTTCATGACGTCATTATCGTAATCTTCCGTCCCTTCGCTGTCGCGACGCCTTCGGGTTCGAGAAGTTTTATTTTGTTCCGTTGCCTGGTAACGTGGAGCGATTCGTCTCGATACTTTGGTGGACACGACCTGTGGTGGAGGGGTTGTAATGTGTCACTTGGTGGAGTGTGTATGGTGGGCGAGTGGGAGCTGTTCGATCTAACAGAAAAAGCGTACGGTCGTGTGGCCAAATTGTTAACGCGGCCGATACACTCCTATACAAAAACGGTTCGAGTAACGAGCCCACCATGGGTTCGAAACTTGGCTCAGTAAAAAAAAATAAAAATAAAAATTAGGCTACGTATCCGGCTCGGTAGAAATATTTGATTGGGCCTTTTGTTAAGTTTTGTTGACAAGAACAATGATAACAAACTGTTATTACGTGTTATCTATCCCAGGGACACCAGGAACCTTCCACCCACCTTGCCCATATGTAGGTGGGTGCATATACATGGGTATTACATGGTATGGGAAACAGACAGGCGATAAAAATGAGGGTTGGTAGCTGTAATAGCGCCATCGAAACCTCGTGGAAATAAGTCCGACCGATTAGCTTGATGGGTTAGTCTACTGGTTAAGTGCGTCGCCTTTCAGCCGAATTTTTGCAGGTTCGAAACTGATCGTTAGCTAGTTGGTTGGGTCCTTGGGCAAGGCACTTTACGGACATTGCCTGAACCCAGCGGATTAATGGGTTCTATCAAATTGAAGGTGTCTATTATATACAACACACTGCAATAGCTCCGGTAACCCGACGGTGGGCCTGAGGTGATCTGACGATTGCCCGTGTGTTAACTCCCTTGGTTTTCCCATCCACGGGGATAAACATGAATATTCCAAGTGATCTAACAACCCGGTATCAACATGAACCCACCTTTAATGTGGACCGGTTGACATCAGGTCTCCAATGGCTCGTTTTGTTCGGTGCGGGGTGGTTCGTCACGTGACTTGAGCCGTTCACTGCAAAATAGTTTGTTGGTTGTTGGTGGGTTGGTAGGGGTTAAGTGACCAATCAAATACCTGAATTTCGGGACTTCCCCGGGAGTAAATCAAAGCTTTGTTGATTGCATTTTGTAAAAGAATCTTCCTGAGCTGTGATTGGTTGATTTGCCAGGCATACCACGTGACTCACATCAGGCGAGAGAGGGGGAAGGGTGGGGGTGCTACCACGTGACCATATTACGTCATCTTTAACCGGGGAAGCACCTACTTTTCCATCCACATCGCTCAACAAGGACGAATCGAAATCGAACACAGAAACCTCGGGTTCAAGTACGGTTCCGCTATCTCTGTCGTCACTTTTCCGCAAACTTTTATCCGCGGGGTAGTTCCCCTTCGAGGGAAGTAGATCGGATGTGCTGCTAGCGGAGTGGTGGACCGCACGGCGGAAGCTGAAGTTTTGCTGCGGGTAGTAATCCCGGGGGTGCGAGGTAGAACCCGGCGACACCATGTAGGAATCCGGGGGTGAGGATGGGTGGAATTTGAGTTTCTGAACAGGTGCAGCGACCTCCAGCGGCTGCCTGTGCAACACGGGGGAGGGTGTGGTGCACCTGCCGGGCGTGGTGGGCCTCCATGAGCGGCGTTGGGCGGCTCGGAGCGATTCCTCCGATGGTTTGTCTTGGTGTCTGGGTTTGACGGCCAAGTCTAAATATAACGATAGTTAATAATTGATTAGATTTTAGACATGTTTAAATGACTGTCGTTTTGCCGTTTTTTTCACGCTTTCAAATTTTTTGTCTAAGTTCCTTTGCGTTTTTATCGTGGAAACAAAAAATAAACTGAACAAAATTGTCTACCTTGTCGGCAAGGGGTGGATTGCATGGGGGGATTTGGGGGGATGGTTGGGTTAGTGACGTTGCGGGTGTGATTCATTACTGGGGTTTCCCCAGGGGGTTTCACCGGGGTTACCACCAGGGGTTTCCCCGGGGCCGAGTGAGAAACGTCTCGGTGCTTCGGCTTCAAGTTTTCATTCGACCGGAAGTGACGTTCGGCCGGGTTAACCCCCCGGGGAATACCCGCTGGTTCTCGAGATGGGGGATTATCGTCGCGACAACCATTCGGAATCTAGAATGAAACAATTGATAGAAATTGATTACGCGGCAGAGACCATCCAACTCACAGCTTGATTGGGCAAATCCCAGTGGTCGTAGAACGAGGAAGGCACTGCGCTCTTACACCGTCTAGCGGGAGGTATTGCGGCCTTCTGTTGGCCGCTAGGTTTGGGACGGGATCCAATCTTCTGCTGCATATGGAATTCGGTAAACATTACTACGGTCGTGTGGCCCGATGGTTTACGTGGTCGATAACAAATACATACAAAAACGGTCTATGTGACTAGCCGATAATGGGTTCGAAACTTGGTTCGATAAAAAATAATTCGGTAAACATTTCGCCCCACGACCGTTCAAATCGAGACTTAAGTTTTCACACATTTTAACTTCGTATGTAAATATATATAGTACTACGTGGCACAGGAAATACAATTATTACGTAAAAATGATTCAATTCTTATCATGAATAGCGGTTGACACTAGGAGGTTTACCTTGCTTGTGACGTCATCAATGGTTTCTACGTCACAAGTGAATAGATTTCGAAGTCGTTCTTCAATCGTCGCTGGGCCGCACTGGGTGGATATGGGTTTGTGACGTGGGTGGTGGAATTAATAGATTATACGTAATTTTCCATATTATACTCATTATTACTTGCAGTTATCGTTGCAGTGTGAATTAAATAGCTGAGTTTGAACTGGATAGAATATTCATGTTTATCCCGTGAATGGGAAAACCAAGGAGGTTAACAAACGGGCAATCGTCAGATCACCTCGCGCCCATCGTCGGGTTACCGTAACTGCCGGGATACTAGCGTGTACAAAATAGAGGGATAGAAAAAAACGCAGTTTTGTAACAATTATGATAAATTCAAACAAAAATTATGACATTTTACTATTTTATTCATATATTCTCTGTGTATTTACCAAGTTATGTACATAACTATTTACTCGAAGCAAGGCAACTAAATTCGTTTCAACCTCCTACAAAGATTAAATATCGGGTCAATTTAAACCCCATAAAACCATTACCGTCCGGATTACAACTACAATTCGCTAATTACTTGCAGTAGATGACAATGGAAATAAACGACGCGATTCGTAATTACTTTCGATTGCATTAATAAGCAGTTATGACGTCACAAAAGACTTATAATGGGAAGGTTAATTTTGCATCGTTTAGTGCGATATATGCATTGTTCGATAATATAGTAACATCAAGAGTATTGGAAGATGTTATAAAACCGCTCTTAAATGTGTTTGATTGGTGTTAAATCTCTTCTGCACAAGTTATTTTCCCTATTATGACGTCATACGTCCCATACACATCACATAATGTGTATAGCAACGTGTGGTTTAGTACATGGTGCTGTTGCATGGTAATTTAATCATAACAGTCTCGATCAAAGTGTTGGTCAAAAGCTAGAAATTATTCCACTAACTTCGAAATACCGACTCGTAAATGACTTTTCTTGAATTAGATTACGAAATAGAATAATGTTTAGTCGCTGGTATGTGTGGTTTGCCTAACAACATTTAAATTCAGAAAAAAACACAGATTTTTAGGAAAAAAACACAAAAATTAGAAAATAACACAAGACATTGTTGGGCATGAAGCTTAACCGACAGAAACATGACGTCATACCCACCTTGGCGCTTGGAGTTGTTGGTTTGGTCGGTAGATGCGGTTCACAACTGGGTGATGTAGATTGGAACGCTTTCTCTCTGATTGCTCGGGTTAATCCGAATAATTCTCTTCTTCCGTTGCTCTTAGCAGGACCTCCGGAAGAACTATTCATCGGCGCTTGCTGTGCAGGCCTGCTTGGGTCGTAGTTGATCGACGAATATATCACATTCTGTAGCATTTTACTCAATAACTATATCGCGCGGACCTACAAGATGAATGTCTTATTATCGGCACATTACGTGTTGGAGTGAAGCACCATCTACTTAACATGCGGTCTCGTATTTCGCGCAACCACAACTGATAACCACATATTTCGTCAATCGGCGGTTGGTAGCTTTGATTTAAGATATTTGCTGAATATGCGCATGTACGTAACTAGCATCACTCAATATGCGCCATGGAACGTCTAACCTAGTTTTTAGACGTGTTTTAACGACTGTCGTTTTGCCGTTTTTTGCCGTTTTCCAAATTTTTATCAAAGGTCCTGCTTCGTGTTTTCATCGTGGAAACAAAAAATAAACCAAACTAAACTAACCTACTAGGCAAACTATGGACAATAACAGCACAACAATAATCTAACCTGACGAACAAGCCTTCAATATAATCTCTTTCATAAGCAGATTCCTAACTAGCAGACCTGACGCCGATTTGCCGAAGTTTATGTTCGATCCGCATTAAGCTATGTTCGGTGTCAATAAAGTGTGCAACGAAAGCGTTCTCGCGCACGCATGTTTGTGCCTTCATGCGAAATTAATCTGCTTAATGATGTCACAAAACATTACTGGCGGCGACGAATGTTCGAAGGTAGCGATGCTAATGCGAAGATGATTGTTCTTGCTGGAGACACGTGGATCTTAATTGGACTTCAAACTTACTGGTCACCTTACAACTATTAAAACGCTGAAAACCACCTTCTAGTCCTCGCCTCTCTCCGTTTATTCTTTGAATATTAATTGCAAAGCGAGTCTCTTGTGGCCTATTTACTGAAAAGCGAAACAAATAAACGAGCTCGTGAAAGTGGTTACTGTGGTTGCTATGGACGACGCTTCTAACCAGTCGTTAACAGACAAGTGCTCTTTTATAATTCGATTGCGGGTTCTTTTGTAGCCTCGTCCATTTTTAAGCGATTAAAGTTTAAGTTTGTAAGCAATCTATCAATGTGAAGTAAATAGAAATGATGACCAATTTGTTCAAATTGATTCCATAATTCGATATCATTCGTGCTTTATTACTTTTCTCATTATGACGTCATAACCGCCTTTACAGGTTAAAACGCGTCGACTTTTGTGGTTCGAATTCCGCGTGAACCCGATTTACGTTTCGTTGACGTCATACACCTGTAGTTATAAACTTTGGTATCCAGGGTTACTTGGTATCTTAACAATTTGTAACATAGGAGGCATGGCTCGGTGGGTTGTGCGGGTTGGAGATATTGAATGAGAGATAAGTAATATCCGAGTGTGAGATATCTCATTGTGAAACAATAACTGGTATAAGTATCGTCCGTACGACGCATTACTCTGATACGTTTGTTTCCAAAAATGCCCTAAAATGCTAACAATTGTAAATAATTAAAGGTTGTTTATTTTGCACAATTTGTTGGTGCTTTTGAGTATCGTCCACACTACGTCTTACTATTATAAATGGACCCGATACGTTTGTTTACAAAAAGGCTACCTGGCGGTTGTAAATGATTAAATGTTGTTTATTTCGTACAATTTTTCGCTGCTTTAATGCAACTTATGATTGAACCTTTTGTTTTAGTTGGCTTAAAAAAATCATTACTTGATAAAGTATATCGGAAACGGCAATAACTAAAAATGTCGGTAGTGATAGCAAAATGTCGCGTCGTTAAATGTCTATGAGCGGGTTAGCTGGCTACCTAAGTGTATCGGTTACGGGGAATTACCTATCGTTCGTTTAAACTTGAATGTATTGTTTTGCCTTGAAACTAAAGAAATTGATATGCAAAAAAAGGGCAAAACGACAGTCGTCAAAATAAGTGGCAATGTAGGCTTAACTTGGCACATTAGGCAACTCCATACACGTCACAAGACTTAATAATCAGTGCTTATATATATATATATTGCACTATCCGTTTGTATTATAGGGGAATCTGATGTTGTTAAGTCGGTCAGCGTAACATCACAAAATTGCTGCATTAAACTGTGACGGGCAACCGATATTGTGTTAACCGTGTAAGTGCGTAACACTTCAGGGCTTAGCGATACCAACTTGTTTACATTGTATTTACGGAAAGTTTTTAATAATCGTTTAAAAACACGTATCAAAAATTTTATCGGCACGATTTTCTTTAAACGATCGTTACTTGACTTAAGTATGGGTTTGGTTTGAAGGGGTCACATGGGAAAAACGCAAGGGGCGCCATAACACGGGAAATCATCAGATTACCTCGAAAATACCTATGGGAGCGATACCATACGTATAATCATTATATTACGTGGCACCGTCGGGTTACCGGAGCTATTGCAGTGTGTTGGTATGACGGGGACATTTGTTTCAGTTTTAACCTGGTCGTATAGTTGGTCTACAAAATTGAAGGAAAGTGTGGATCATACGCAACACATTGCAATAGCTCCGGTAAGCCGACGGTGGGCGCGAGGTGATCTGACGATTGCCCGTGTGTTACGCCATTTTCGTTTTCCCATTTATCCTACCTTATGTTAGCGTGGCCCTGCTCGAGAACAACGCCACCTAATCAACGGCTAGTTTCGTGCCACAATAAGCATTAGGACATGTTGATTTATCCTTAGAAATATTACACGGGTTTTAAGTTCTTTGTTTTATCATTACGAAATGCAGCACGTATTTCGTTCCACAGTTTGCTATAGTTTTTTTACCGAGCCAAGTTTCGAACACATGATGTGCTTGGCACAAGGACCGTTTTTGTATATATAATTCGGTATATGTATCGGTCGCGCTAACCATTCGCCCACTCGACCGTACAGTTTGCTATAGTTTGCCGCCATGTTTCTTTCCGATTGCTTTAATATTCATTTGCCAGCATAGCCTACTTGAGCGAAAATTGCATAACGAAATGATATTTTGTTGAGTTTAAAAATAAAATGAACCTATAAACTGATTCTAGTAGTTTCTAGTTTATCAAACGGAATATTTTAATGAACGTAAAAGCATGTTTTACTTTTTAAATTTAAAATATGTTTTAGCATTACAAATAGATTTGTCTCACAATTTTCTATAGATTGGCAGTTAAAGTGCTTATTAGAAACCAATTTTATATTTTGTAAGTACAGTACTTAATCTCGTGCCTTAAGCAAGAATGTTGATTTATCTATCGTACCCAATCTCATTGTTTATAGCCAGATTGTTAAAAAATTAAACTGACTAAAATTAATGTATTGCTATAGTAAGAATTTTATTTTTCATAAAGTTTACTTTTAAATTTTAACAGCTTCTTGCGTATAATTTGGTACGTTGTATAGGGTTGGAAAACATTCTTAACATTTTGAAACATAATGTACAAGATTAAGTACCTGCCATTGATACGCTTGCCAGCGAATTTAGCGCTACTCGCATTTGAGCGGATTGGTTTATCTAATTCAATTGGAATTTTTATTTTTAATTAAATAATGAACGCAAGCGAGGATGAGGAGGTTACGCTGGGGGGAAAAATATTGAAAGAATTCAAAGTGTCGGAGTTAAAGGAACATTGCAAGGCAAGGCATCTACCTCACAGCGGAACGAAGGCAGCCATTATTAAACGACTTAAAGCTGTGAGTCTTTACTATTCAATGAATCTATAGTGTTTGCTTGCAAATAAACAATCAATAAGTATAAAATAAATATGAACTAAATAGATATATTATGCTAGATAACTTTTGGTGCCTTCCTGTTTTGCTGTAGTATCTTGCCACAGTTTTTTTGTTAATTGTTGAATTTTCAGTTAACGCCATATTTGTTTTGGTATATATATATATATATATATATAAGACATGTATTTTTAAGTTGTTCGTGGTAAACGCTGCAGCGAAAGAAAATGTATTATGCATTAGTGCAGCAATGGCTTTTACTTGACAATATATTTATATTTTAAATTTTGCACATCTTATAGCGTTGTAGTGAGACACCACCACTGCCAGTATAGTAATGTTGTTCAGATAATAACATTAAGATTACGCAATATACGTACATATTGCAATATCCAGATGTACTAATACATCGCATGTATTTAATTGGTTTAAAACATTTATACTGAGCCTGAACACCACAAGCTACCGCTATTAACTACGGATACTTGCATTCTTAGTGTTTTGATTGATAAACATAATAATCTTATTTATGGGAATGCGTACTAATGAACAAATTAAACTCTGCAGAGTTTGCAAATAATTGAACCTGCTTCGATTGGTCTCTCAGTTTCTCTTAGTTTAGTTTATTTTTGTTTGCATTATTTTTCTGTGCGTTAAACAAATAAATATGATTGATTGCAAAGTTATGTTTGAACATATTGTTGCAGGCTCTTCAACTGGAGAAATTGCAGAAAGCTGCCCAGGTGCAAGGTGTTGCCGACCAAATACAACCAAACTCGAATGTAATTCATTTGTTGTTATATCTTGTTTGGTAGTTAAGTTCTAACTCTCAATTCTTCCAGATCGGGGAAAACTCTGCAGAGAATGATTTTGTGAAACAATACTTGGAGAACCAACGAAAAATGCTCCAGAAACAACATCACAGATGTGAGTTTTATTTGCACATTTTATGTTTATATCGTGTAAGAGCATGGTCATGCAAAAGTATTAAATTTGAAACCCGTAATTGAAATATTAAATCTCATATTTATTGTTTGGTAACATTGGCGGAGGAAAACTGTAAGCATTTGACACAATACAAACGTATCTCTTAAGAAACCACAACATGAAAGATTTGATGGAAAAGATTTGTCATAACTTTACTTCGGGGCACCATGATTGTTAAATATGTTGCACAATAAGCTACACCCAGATATACAGCCTACAGCTAGTTGTTGATGTCCAACCATGTTCTTCTTCCCTAGTCTCGTCAGCTTCAGAATCTGAAGAAGAACAACCGAAGAAAGTTGTAAAAGTTGGTTCCGTGGTTGATTCTTCGGTGGCTTCAGCCAATGTACAAAGCCCTAAAGCTGCAGCCAATGTACAAAGCCCTAAAGCTGCAGCCAATGTACAAAGCTTGAAACCTAAGGCTGATGTACCAAACTTGAAAGTTGCAGCGGATGTACCAAGCTTCAAATCTAAGGCTGATGTACCAAGCTCCAAGGTAGAAGCCGATCTACCAAGACTGAAAGCTAAGGCCGATCTACCAAGCTCAGAACCTAAAGCCGAAGTACCATGTTCAAAAGTTGCAACCGATGAACCAACCTCGAAAGCTGAGACCGATGTACAAAGCTCAGAAGTTGCAACTCGTGTACCAACCTCCAAAGTAGAAGCTGATCTACCAGGCTCAGAAGTTGCAGCTGATGTCCCATGTTCCAAAGAAGACAAACCTGAACCAGCAGCTGTACAAGAAACTACGGTGAGTGCATTGTGTTAGGTCTATAGCTTTTGTGTTAGGTGTACATTGTATTAGTTGTGTGGCTTCAACTAAATATTCTTCCTTAGATTTCATTGGATTCTTCTGAAAGAAACTCTTCTGGTGTTGGAATGCCGCAAGAAACTAAATCCATTCCTGCTACTGAAGAAAATATTGAAAAATCAGCTGAGGGTCTAGGTGATCATATTGACATGAATAGGGGTAACTTAGAGGCTGCACAGGAAAGTGAGCAGCAGGGTCCAGCTGGTGATAAGTTAGAGGGAGGTGGTAAGCTAGGTAATACAAAGGTTGTCTCACAGGGTGGTAATGTTGATGGTGTAAATGAGGGTTTGGGGGCTGAACCCCACGACGGAAATAAACTTGTTCCCGAATTTGCTAAACCTGAGGCTGTGGCAGCTGAGAGGAGCGATATAAATGTAGCAGAACAGGAATCTCCAATTCAAGATGGCCGACCAAGTGATTTGGATGGAAATAATATGGACGATTCCAATGAACTGAACAATGAATGTGATGTTGATAAGGGTGTAGTGGATGAGACTCATGGTAGTGATGTGGGGGAAAGTAGTAATAAATCAAGTCAGGAACAAGAAAAAGTTGATGATATTGTTGCAACTGTGGCAGCAGCGGAGACAAATAAGGTATTTCAACCACTATTTACTCCCCATTGTTGTATATAACGGTGTCGAATCAACAGGAAATTGAAGCCGAATCTCTGATGGATGAAGTGGTGGAGTTGGATTACGACGATCTGGATATCAGCAATGTGGGTGGGAATATCATGGCACGATACGATGTTTATGTTTATCCCCGTGAATGTGAAAACAAAGTGGTTAACACACGGGCAATCGTCAGATCACCTCGCGCCCACCGTTGCGTTACCGGAGCTATTGCAGTGTGTGGTGTATGATAGACCTGTCCTTTAATTTAGTAGAACCCATTAACAATGCTGTGAAGTCATTTTAGAATATCAGTGAGATTGTCCGCACTGTTTATCCATGATTGTTGTTTCTTCACAGAATAAAGAAGCGAAAGAAGAAACTGAAGATCATGAGGAGCAAAATGCTAATGAGCCAGGAACGAATACAAATGTTGGTTGAGTATAAGTGTGTAGTGTCGGGTGGTTGTGGTAACCACTGATCCATTTTCACAGGTCCAACCTACAGTATGTGAGGGTGATACCAGTCGGTAAGTAGCTTACCAATGTGCTGGATAATTTAGTTTATTTTTTTGCTCCTTTGTTACAATAAAGAATTATAGGACAATTACTTCAAAGGGACAGGATAACGGCAAAACAACAGTAGTTAAAACACGTCAGTGAATAGACACATTACAAATTAGGAAAAAAATGATGTGGCCGTTAAACCTTACGATAATTTAAATATCAAGTCAAACATAAGCAATCAATTAAATATATCCAGTTGTTCCATTCCAGTATATTTTGTAATCTTAATGTTTGCAGGCAAAGCAACAAAGAATCAGAGAAAGAATCGGTGACGACAGATTCAAAGGTAAATATATGTTGCCATCATATTTACAACAGTTTGTTTGAATCCCAACTTCTATCCTCCAGCCCACCGAGGATAAAGACAACCGACCTCGCAGGAGAATCTCGCTGAAAAAAAGTTTGTGCTTTGTGTTGTGTGTTGACTATGAGTTGATGGGCATGGGAGTACACTGGAGTGGTACTGGGTTGCCAATATTTGATATTTAAAATGTTTATTCGATGGTAGAGATAAAGATTTGGTCAATAGTGAAATTTGTCAATTGGACTAAGTTAAGATATAATAATGAATAATTATGTTTATCCATGTTTATCCCAGGGAAAAACACAAAAGAGTTTAGTTATGAATGGTCCATCGGCAAATTCCCCTTTGTCTGGTGTCGGTTAACTAAACTATTTCAGGGTTTTATGCATAATTAGGTAATTTATACTGTTTTAATTGAATTGATTAGCCCCCCCCCTCCCGAGTTCAGGTGATTGTTTTTATTTATGTAAATGTATTCAAACCACTGGCCTGCTGCTGTGTGCTGCAGAAGTTCCATGTGATAACGCTTAAACCTTGGTAGACTCGCTAAAACGAACTTTACAACACGACGCCCCACGAGAACGCAAGCGGAAATGGGGGAAAGCAGTAAGCGTGGAGCCCAGTCATGTGAGCATCAGTACCGATTCACTTAAGGTGGGTATGATGGTGGAATCACATAGTGTGTGGGTTATCTGGTTGATTCACTTAAACCAGTGGTCGGCAATCTGCGACTCTTTCATCCTTCTGATGCGGCTCTTATTATTAAAAAAAATGTGTTGCTACTGTAGCGAGCGCTTATCAAGTTTAATACCCTTGCATGAA
>CH000121.1:212153-241568 GCA_000149265.1 Ciona savignyi | reverse complement strand
TGGTTGTGTTGGTAGTTTAGTAGAAGGGTTCTGTAAAGTGGGTAAGTTTATGGGTTTTATATTACATATATAGGGGTGAACCCACCAGGGAATGTAGAAAAATTGTCCTCCAATCAACCAGCAGATTAGTAGTGTTTGGCTGGATTTTTATTCAGTTTACATAAATCGCAACCATAAACCAGTCCATTGTTTATATATATTAGCTCCACTATGGCCACAAGCCACAACTTTCCACTCCCAAAATTTGATTCGTTTGAATTGTTTTCAGCTCAATTGATGAAGAATAGCGGGTTCATCTTCGTGAATGATGTTAACAAGGATCGGTTGAGAGCTGTGGTCGGAAATCTGCATCGAATGGGAGTTAGTAACGCCGTCGTTTCCAACTACGATGCTCGGTCGTTTCCGACTGTAAGTTGCTTTGTGGCCATTTTGGGGACATTGTCGGCCATTTTGGGGACATGGCGGCCATGTTGGGGACATTGGCGGCCATGTTGGGGACATTGGCAACCATGTTTTAGACCAGGGGTGCTCATTAAGTCGATCGCGATCTACCGGTTGATCGCGAAGGTGGTACTGGTCGATCGCGGCGTGTAGGGATGCACAATATAGGATAGTTAGGTATTCTAGAATATTCTAGAATAATATATTTCGAATCTAGAATTTCGAATCCTATTCTAGAATGTTTTACCATGTATTTAAATTTGCTATGCTGTGCATATATTTTCTCATTTATAGTGAATTAGCCTTTTAAACTGTGATGAGAGCAATTTACGTAGTCAAACAATATTTTACCATTACATATTTTTTTAATCATATGTAACATCTATAAACACTATCTGCCATGATGGAGGATAATAGACTAGTAGGTTGTTGTTGAAATGAATGGTTCAGAAAAATGCTCCCAAACACCAGTCAATTTTTATTTTCTCCAGTTTGGTATCAAGACTAGCTATTATTGCTCTTGCACAATTAAACATTAATTTTTTATTTAACGCAGTTATACCTAGGTAAAAGTATAATAAACTAATCACTGCAAAATCACCTAACTAAATAATTGAACACATATGATATCATTCATTGGATTAATTGAAAACATAGTTGTTTAAGTCAAATATATATTGCAAATACTAACGTGTTTAGTCTGTAAATAACTCTTCCGCCTTTGGAATAATTGCGTCATATTTAAAGGTGCGATAAACCACGTGATTACAGCCTTGCGAATGTGACTTACTTTCTTTGTGCGTGCGTTCGTATTAAGCGTGTCTGTCCATGATGCACGTGTATGGGACAACTGATAAGATAATGTTGTTGTGCTTTGATGCAAGTTGTATTTCCATAACTACCGCTTTAGAAAATGTTCGGACGCTTTCGCACGATAGATGCACTTTCGGTATGGAGAAACGCATTACGGGTATTACATACGAATGAAGAAGCCATTTTACAATTTTGAGATTACGAATTAACTTCAATGACGATTCACCAAAAGTTTGTTATCATGGTTATCCACTGTCGCAGACCGCAAAATAACGATCGATCATCGGTCATTTGACCGGCACTTGAGCTACCGTGACCGGCGCTTTATACCTTCCATCGGTCATGTTGACCGGTGCTGACAAGTACCTCGCATAACACGCGCATTACAGATGCCGGTTCCTGCTTTGTATTATATCTTTTATTGTTATTATTTACTAAACATTATCCTTAAAAACCCGTTTATGGTTTTACAGACGCTTTGTTACATCAGACAATCAACGTGTGAATGGTCTTTATTAAGATACAATTTACCGATCTAAACGTGAATAATGGGGAAGTTGACTATAGAACTTGTTCCGCACAAAATATACATTCCAAACAAGAACGAAATTACGCTTATTGGCACTGAGCTATGACGTTTGTTACCACGTACAATAATAAAAACACGAAGAGCGTAATAGATAAAGCTTTCCTTAAAAAGCGCCGATTAATCAGATTTCACCGCGGACGCGTGATAAGGTATTAGCGTTGAGTCTACCGCCTCGTACCGCGTATTTAAATGGAGGTTGACGTTTAGGCGCATCCCCAAGCAAATGTTAAATCGACAATTACGGCGGCGTGACGTCATGCATACTCGACAATTACGACGGTTTGAAGTAATGCCCGCTTGACCGGCGCTTTTTTAATTTGACCGGCACTGTTTGTTCGTTGCCGGTCATATGACAGGCACCTTCAAATAATTATTTTGCGGTCTGTGTCGCACGCTTGCTTAAACGATACGCGACGTCTGCATAATCGGCATCACGCGTGTTCTTGCGCGATGGATCGCAGCCGTGATTTTTACGTTTATAATTTTAAATCCTAACTATTCTTATTAAATTGCTTGTAAAGATTCGAATCCCTAGAGATTCGAATCTTAAAGATTCGAAATTCTATATTGTGCATCCCTAGCGGCGTGACGTTAAAAAATTATCATTCTAGCTTCAATGCCGTCACTTGATTGATATACAGGGCAGCCATTCAGATGACAACTGAATGTTGCCGTTCGGGTGACCAATCAAATCAAACAACGGCTCTAAGTACAGCAAAACTTGCCGAAAGCGCCGCTCTTTCGCCTTTGCATTTTTGTAGTGGGTAGATCATTTTGACTCGGTCATTTTAAAAATAGCTCGCATGCTGAAAAAGTGTGAGCACCCCTGTTTTAGACATTGTCGGACATGTAGTAGACATTGGCTATACTCCGTATAAATCCAAGTAAAACCCGTAAAAACCCCCTCCTCACCCACAGATCATGGGTAACTTCTCCCGAGTCCTCCTAGATGCCCCTTGCAGTGGAACGGGGGTTATATCAAAAGACCCCTCTGTTAAAACCAACAAGGATGATTCAGACATCACAAAGTGTTCACATCTACAGGTTAATATTATGTCATAATGATGTTTCATTGTTATTTCCTTACTTACAATAATATGGTTTCTTACAAAATACTTGTATTGTGTCTTTTACCACGTTTTAGTGTCCTCTCCCCCCATATAACCTTCAGTCCATCCCCATCCAACCTACTTACTATATAAACCAACTTTTACCCCCTATTCCTCAAAATCCTCTACTTAATCAATATTTTACCCCAATTGAACCCAAATTTACGCCCCGTATAACCCACATCAACCCCCATATAGCCCACAATCCTTACTCATAACCCACATCCAACCCCCCATGTAATCAACCTTTAATTTCAGAAAGAGCTGATTCTATCCGCAATTGACTCATGCAACGCTCAAGCTGCAAACGGGGGTTATATCGTGTACTGTACCTGCTCTGTTATGGTGGGTGTGATCATTGTTCTACCTACCTATTGTACTTAGCATCTTACACCCCACTTGTACCACCAATACATACCATTCCTTATTACACCCCTACTTAGCCCCCAATACCTAATAATAAACACCACTTATCCCCAATTAACCCCACTTACCCATAACACATCCTACTTATCCCTCCATACACACCACTTATCCCCCAATTTACCCCCATTGACACCCACTTACCCCCAATACACACCACTTATCCCCCTAATTAACCCCACTTACCCCCACACGCCTCCTTACCCCAATACACTCCCTTACTACCTAATTAAACTTACTTACCCCAAATTAACCCCACTTATCCCCCTAATTAACCCGACTTACCCCCCATACACCCCCTTCCCCAATACACCCCCTTACCCCTTAATTATTCCCACTTACCACCAATTAACCACACTTACCCCCAATTAACACCCCCCCTTACCCCCAACACACAGTACAAACCACTTACCTCTTATTAACCCTAATGCACCCCCTAGTTAACCCCACTTACCTACAACACACCCTGTTACCCACAATACACACCACTTTCCCTCCAATTAACCCCAACACCCCCTAGTTAACCCTAATCCACACCCAGGTTGAGGAAAATGAGGAAGTGGTGAATTACGCGCTGAAGAAACGAAATGTGAAGTTGGTTCAAACCGGGTTGGAATTCGGGGTGGAGGGGTTCTGCAGGTGGGGGTTTTATATATAGGGGTTCATTTTTTGGGGGATCAATTTTAAATGGTTTAAGGGTCCATTTTAAATGGTTTGGGTTACAATTATAAATGGTTTGGGTTACAACTATAAATGGATTGGGTTACAATTATAAATGGTTTGAGGGTCAATTTTAAATGGTGTGGGGTCTAATTTTGAATTGCTGGGAAATAACCTTGTTATTGTTTAATCATTACCATGACATTAAAACTCTTACCCTCTCGGCAGGTACAGACAATATCGTTTTCACCCGAGTTTAAAACTCACCCGTCGGTTTTACCCCCACACCCATAACATGGACGGATTTTATGTGGCAAAGTTCAAGAAATTTTCAAACCAAATTCCAAAACCTGACACGACAGTGGAAGAGGTGGAAGAAGTCGCAGAGGTGGAAGAAGTGGAAGAGGGCACAGGGGTCACAGAGGTCGCAGAGGTCACAGGGGTCGCAGAGGTCACAGGGGTCACAGAGGACGCAGGAGTCGCCAATGAAGGTGGGAATTCACTTAGGAGCATATTGCTTAAAGTTGTGAGATAGTCGAGCAAAAACGTTGGATTATAGACGTGTCTAACCACTTTTGTTTCGCCTTTTTTTTCGAACCCATGATGGGCTTGATGCTATGACCGTTTTTGTATGCAAGTCGGCATATGTATCAGCGGTGTCTACTATTTGCCACACGTACATTTGGCCACTAATTTGTTGCAGTCAAGAATCCCCAACCCTCTATCTCCCGCTACATCGATCAAAATGTTGAATTTATTAATTTTATTTGTTTTTAACAGGATTTAACCTTAAATTACCATAATAAAGTGGAAATTTTAATTTAAAATTAAATGATTTGGAAAATGTACTCCAATCCTAAACATCTGTTCATAGAGTTAGAATTTGTCTATTTAGTACCAATTTCTTTTTTTAAATAAATTATGACATCATAGACACGAAAGATATTAAAACGAAGAAACGACCACACGATGGCAAAGAGGATAAATCCGCGAAAAAGAAGAAGAAAAAAGTTAAACCTGAAGGTTGGTTTGCATGGTTTTGGGTCGAATACGGGAAAGTAATACAGGGTGGTGCGTTTAAATAAAAGGGAGTGGTGCTTACACCACCGATAGAATAGGATAGAAAATGTTTATTATGAATGGAAAAACCAAGGGGGTTACACATGGGCAATCGTCATATTATTTCGCGCCCATCGTCGGGTTACCAGAGCTATTGCAGTGTATTGTATATGATAGACACGTTCCTTCAATTTTGTAGAACCCATTAATCCGCTGGGTTCAGGCAAAGTCTGCTAAGTGCCTTGCCCAAGGACACAACCGACTAGCTATAGCGACCAGTTTTGAGCCTGCGACCTTTGAGTTGAAAGACGTCGCACTAATCCGCCAGACTAACCGGTCGAACCAATAACCCCCTAATCCCCCCAACACACCACCAATAACCCCCAAACACAACCAATAACCCCCTCATCCCCCCACAGATCGACCACCCAAGCTCAGCATGCAACAAGTGAAGAAATATCAGAAACGAAAGCAACAACCCGGCGCTCTGGTGCGCCCGGTGGCTGGACTGCTCGAGAAAAAGAGGAAAGTATCAAAATTTATCAAAAACAAAAAAGAAAATGCGGAAAAGAGAGGCAAATCACCAAAATCTCAAGGAAAGAAATTTAAGAGACCCAATGAAAAAAAGAAATCAACAAATGAAAATTGAATTAACTTTTATTATTTGTTGAATTGTGGGAATAAAATGGATTTTGAAAAATGGATTTGTAGAAATTTGCCGAAGGGTTTCATTTTTAGGCCTAACCACTTAAAATACTAAAGGGAGCATTTTTATCCTGGTTACAAGGAAATCCCCATTGATGGATTAATCCACGGTTATCATCGTACTAACTGTTTATTATAGCATATGATATTCATGTTTATTCCTGTGAATTACTTCGCTCCCAGCGTCGGATTACCGGATCTATTGCAGTTTTTTGAGTATAATTCATACGTTTCCTTAATTTAGTAGAACTCATTAATCCGTTGGGTTCAGGCAATTTCCGTTAAGTTCTTTGCGCAAGGATACAACGGACTAGCTAGCAACCACTTTCGTATAACTTTCCGGCTGTAAGGCGACGCACTAAACCACCAGACTAATCCGTAGGACATATTATGACCTAAAAGAAAAGAATTCGCTCTGGATTGTAACTGATGTACATATATACGTTATAATCTGAAATGTGCACACATTTTGGCACATGTGTAGCTATATTGGGATTTGATATTCCTGTTTAATCCAGCTAAACGAGAACACCGCGCAGCCTAGCACATACTGCTTCCAACAAAACACAGGATGGGGAACGCCAACCATTGTCCCCCAACAAAACATTCGTTTAAATACAATTACTAAGAAAGGGCCAACTGTCACATTCTGCCGCGCATAGATATCTAATAATTGGTTATACGCCATCTTTACAATCACATATGATTTATTGTGCGACGTATTTTAACAACGATTAGGCCGGTTTATCATATGCAGTTTCCCTGTATTAACGACTTTTCTTCCAACCACATAACTAATCTTGGATTATCGTAAACGAAAACACAAATAAAAAGTAAACGAAAACACAAATAAACTTAATATTTCACCAACAGCTTAGGAGTCACGTTTTCTATTGCTCATTGCATTTAACGGCGTCACGAGTTCCCGTTTAGTCCAAGTAGTACCAGCATGGATCTGTTGTTTACTGCAAAGTATCTTGCAGAGTTGTTATTTTCCTGTGCAGTTGGTTAATTGTAGATAGGCTAACCAGTTAAAATAATAGTTTCTGCAGCAAAAACCGCTCCCGAAAGATTGTTTACTGTGATATTATCTATATATAGCCTACACGTGATACCATGTTCATTTCTTAGAACAGTAAATAGACGGACAACAAAAATATTAAATTACAACACACAGAAAACAGAAAAAGACGATAAAACGAACATTTGTTAAAATACGTACGTATACCTCTATTACACATTTAAAAATGTAACGGACCCGGCTATTAATTTTAACGGGCTAATTATACTCAAATATATTGCTGTGTTGAAACATTTTATAGTAATTTTTATTCTTTAGGCTAAAATCGGGTTCCTGTAGTATGCTCTTAAGTGTGCATGTAGCTGTAGGCTACTTCAAGGTCAGTGAGATTAAATAATAAAGCCAGCATAGCTTCGTGACCAGTACAAGAATGAAAGGGAGTATATAGAAAGTGGTGTGTGTCAAGCGCGTACAGTTTTCGACAACACATGAACTTAACGATAGATTTGTTTTTTCCACATATATGCCATGCGAATAAAAAAACGGTCACTGAGCGGAAAAAAAACTAAAAGGAGGGAAAACGGGAAAGGAAACTGCTCACTAAAATGAAGATTATGACATTAGAGATAGTTTTAAACATGGGGTTAAAGTTAAGGTTAGTTTTGGGGTTAAGATTAGTGTATGGGCAGTGTTTAAATTAGTTTCCGTAATTTTAGTGTGCAGTTTCCCGCTTTCCCTCCTTTTAGTGTTGCCCCTATGAGTGTTAATAATATAATAGCAGGGAAAGAAAAAAGGTAACAAAACCGCACATCGCACTTTAATGGCACATAGCTGTTATTGTGATAAATAAAATAGTATGCTGTTGCCTAATCTTTACAATAATAAAATAGTATGCTGTTTCCTAACCTTTTAAAATCATTACAATAAAACAACAATATTGGTGTTTATATAAATAAAAGCATTTGAGTGGTACAGCGATTATAAGAATACTTGTGTTTGAATTAAGGTGGAACAAAGTACAGTAGTCTATATTTAGCTGGTGATGTGAAAACAGAAACAGTATAGCCTAAGTTTACACAATACAATAAAGAATCTGTTTTGTCGTAAAACATTTGGTTGGCGACAGCGTTATATCGATTGTGGGAACACGTAATACCACGAAAGTGGCTCAATTATTGCACAATCTGCGCAAATCTGCAATCAAATCTGTACTTTAGACTTGAACCCACTTTCAGCAAGTCAGCAGTCATCAGATTGATTATTATCACACTAGTACTTTTCCCGAGTCACTGTTATAATCACGTGAAATGGGTGTCAAGTTAGCTATGTTTAGCCGATCAATAATCCATTTTTAAACAAATTTCCAAGAGTCGCCTAGGTCTTATATAATCTGGGTTTGACTAAAGGTGCCGACCGGTCTTTACGGTTGAGTAGGTGCGTTCAAAAAACCTTTTTCTTTGATTGCCTATTGTTGTGTCACAGTGGATTTCACGTGTGTTACGTCGCAACTGATGCCTTCTTTTATTCCATTACTATCGAATGATTTTTATTGTACAAGATGTATTTTCAAGTTGACTGTTAAATAGGCTAATAAAAAGTTCTACTATAACGGTTGTTGCTTACATAGAGCGAAGGAAATTCAGTCGTGTAAATATTTGTCAAGATTATTGAACGAATGTAGGTCGTAAATATTGAAACGTTAGTGATTACGTCATGGCCTTATATTGAATGACGCTGATAAGTGAATAGGCATTAAGAGAAGGTGTGATTGGGCTAACTCTGCATTATACAGTTCACAGACTATGGACTTTTGTATCAACATGAACGAGATATATGAGTGGGTCAACTATGCATTATAATCTTCTCAGACTATGGACTTATGTATCAACATGCACTAGTTATTTAAGCAAGTAGCAGTCAAAGTTATACATCTAATGACAAGTTACATTGCTCGTTGTCATGTGCCAGTTATAGGAGAATTGACTTACGTTAAAAAAAGGGTTGATCACATGAGCACCTAGATTATAACTGAAAGTTTCAGGCTCAATGCCGTAGTACTGTTTCGTCCAAAAATATATTTTTGTCTAAGATTTATTGAAAAGTAAGAAATTATACATACAAAATATTACTTGAGATTGTTCAGTTTTAAATATAAGCATTCGTGTCATAATAAACGTCGGTTGACTTTGGCATTCAACGCCACGGTAATTTAGAGTTAAGTGTCCTTGTGTAAAGAGCTAAATACTGTACTGCTTTCAATTATAACGCCTGTTAGCCAGTTTATAAGCCAGGTTTATACTCCCAAGCATACGTATGTGTGCTTCTGCGAATACTTTGATTTTGATTTAGATTGTTTCTGCGTTAGTTTTTATAAATTAAAGTGTTTAAATACCAACAGATATAAATGTGTGTATCGAGATTGAAAGTTCAGCAGTTCGGTGTGTAAACTATTTCCACTGTACTCTCAAACGATCGAAGGTTTTATTTAGTAATAAACAAACAACAATGATTTTACATTTCTAGTTTGGAGGTTTTTTATTAGAATTTCAAAATGACTAAGTGATAACGACTTGTAGTGGTTTGTGGTTAGATTGTAGCACAGTGTTTGGGTAGTTATATGTGTCTATCATGCGAGCAGTCTCGTGCCATCAAATGCTTCACTAAGATTACGTCATCGTACCTCTGTTTCTAAACCGACCGGGTAGTCTTAATAGTGACCAGTTGTAGATAAGTTAGCTTTTGTAGGTTAGCCGCTGATGGACATGTCTAGTACGTATGCATTCCGTGTCGTTTTTCATTAAAAAGTCAAAAAAACTAGCATGTCTAACATCTTTTCATAATCGATTTTGTAAATTTTGAGATACACATAAATTATTTTTTATAATACTATATAGCCTATAAGCATTTTTCATATTACTAGATTGGCTTTCTATTCGTAAATTAAAGTTCTCCTTGGTACAAAAAGATTCATCAGACATTATTAACGTTTACATAGCAAACAATACGGTCGGTCTGAAACTTGATAGTGTTTGCATCTATTCTCTCCGATATACGTACTAAATATAGCTGCGGTTCTCTTAAATAAAGTAACCCTATTCTCGTCAGTTAAAACGGAAGACAGTGTGTCAAAACCAACGGCTTGCGTATGCCCTTGTCCTTAAGCCAGTATATCTGCCGACAGTCAAAGTCTGAAGTAATGTCGTATGTACAACACTGCAAAAGTTTCCACAACTGGAGAGTGATAGTTATTTGTTAAAAAGTACAGTACTCCGTGAAAATTAAAAAATACAGTACCCCACGAAGTACACACACGATTTTCCACTAACCGCTTATGTAGTGTATGTTTTAAATGTGATTTCCCAATAACCTGAGATACGAATGACTAAACAACCCATCCGTATACCGGAAAAGCTATTTTCAAACACTAGATACCAAGCAACGTAATTCCATTGTCAGCTTATGGATCGGATTTACGTGTATTATAACCTATCTGTATGTGTTGCATATCATAAGTTACCAGTAGAACGATTACAAACATAACTGCTAGAAAGTAACAGAGCTTTATTTACTTTGTTTCTGTGCCCAGAGTAAAAGTCTCATAGTTTAAGTGACGCGTTAGAAGTATAGTGGAATAGGCACATGATGTGTTTAGTTAGCGTCAGTCGCCCTATTGATGTCGCAGTTCTTGTGTTTAATCAATAACGGTCGCAATTATATCGGTTAAAATTTATGTGTGTGCTCGTCCATGGTTCGCCGCAGGCAGGAATATATCGTTTAACGTTCGGTATTGTTTAGCCATTCAGTTGCACCATATAAACGTTTATAGCGATATTTGGTTATAAGGTAAGGATAAATGCACACAGCAGAGTGCTACAGTATTATCGAAATCGTATTTGTATCGGATATTAACAACAGAATATAAACAGTAAGCATATGGTAATCATTTTTTTCGTGATGGTATCCACTGAATACCAATAGCTCCACGCTTATACCAACATAAAAATAGGAACTGCATATAGGTTATGTGCAATTGGACCTAAATAGTTGATTTCAGTACTCTTCGCAATTTCAGATAGTCGCTACTTGAGGCATTAGTTGATTACATTTTATATTTTTGTGGTGTCCAAATGAATGACGTGCGTGCTTGCTGTTATAATTGTATCCTCGTGGGCGTAAAGCGCTTGGTTTAAACAACCCAGCCTGTTGTTTTAAGACTGAAACAAAAGCAATTGTAGTGTCTGAATCTTTTATTTTTTTAAGTTAAATAAACTCGTATATTTTTTACCTTAATTTAACCTGTTTTTATTTTTATTTTAAGAATTTAGTTAATTACTCTATGATGGAGTCGTTTTCCAAATGGTTTTGGAATGACTGGTTCTGGCTACCGGAGGGACACTCGTTTAAAAACATGAAGCCCGACGGGAGATTTGCCCAACCGCTGGATTTGATTTATTTACTGGGTTGGGGAGTCGCGATATGTTGCATCCGAAAAATCTTCGAGTTCTGTTTCAGCAACAAAATTGCTCGAGTAATGGGTGTGTCGAACAAGCTTGCCCGCCCTCCCGAGATACCGGTTCTCGATGCTCAATTCGAATTGACGTCACAACCCAGCGATGCAATAATCGCGGAGCTCTCTAAGAAGGTGGATATGACTCAGCGTGACGTAGAACGATGGTTCCGAAAGCGAAGAAACTTCGAGAAACCGGATATGGTCAAGAAACTCGGCGAGGCTAGTTGGCGATTTTGCTTCTACGCGTTCGTGTTTATTTACGGAGTTGTAACATTACACGACGCACCCTGGGTATGGGACACAGAGCACTGTTGGATCGGCTACCCCCAGACCATGTGGAAATCGGTATATTACTACTACATGTTTGAAGGCGGGTTCTATATTTCGCTATTGTTTACCGTGTCTACAGACGTTCGAAGAAAGGACTTCTACGAACAAATAATCCACCATATTTCAACTATTCTTCTTATTTCGTTTTCCTACATCTCGAACTTTACGCGAATTGGTTCGTTGATATTAATTATCCACGACTCGGCTGATGTATTTCTAGAATTAGCGAAATGTTTCATGTACGCTAAAAACGACAAATGGGCTGATCGCTTTTTCGCACTTTTTGTGACGTCATTTTTATTCACGCGACTCTTCCTGTTTCCAGTATTCGCGCTTTATCCTTCCTTCGTGAAACTCCGGCGCCACATGAAACCGTGGCCGGCTTACATGATCATGAGCAGCGTCGCGACGATTCTCCAATTTCTTCACGTCTTCTGGTCTTACTTGATCGTCAAAATGGCGCTGAGGGTCATTGTGACGGGACAGAAGCCGAAAGATTCAAGAAGCGATGATGAAGACAGTGGCGAAGACAGTCCTTGAAAAGAAATGGTCGAAACATCGAAAGAATCCCACAGAAGACATGAAAAGAGCTCTGACTTTTATTACCGCCAATCCAAAATAATCTGATTACCGGCGACTTAGTTCGGGGCTTTTTGTTGGAAAATTGTTTACTCTTCCGTGCTCTTTGGCGCTCGTGTGCGTGGTATGTGACACACACAATTGATTTAGACACTTGTGGCCCTTATATCCAACTAGATATATCTTCAGACTTTTATGATTTTAACTATAAAAATACCTGAAAAAATTATAAAATATAAAAAATACCTGAAAAATTAATTTTATGATTTTTCAAACCACCGAAAAATACTACTTCTAATTCCTAATAAATGATGTTACACGTTTTACTGGTTTATTTTCTACTAAAAATGAAAAATTAAAGTTTTCCCTTAAAAGAGGAAAACCTAAGAAAGCGTTACTACACACCTAATCTTCACTGCTGTACGGTCGTGTGGCCGAATGGTTAACGCGACCGATACATATACCGACTCTTATATAAAAAAAATGGTCCTGGTAACGAGCCCATCATGGGTTCGGAACTTGGCTCGGTAAAAAAAGGTTTAAGGTGACAAGCCCATCATGGGTTCGAAACGTAGGCGGATAAAGAATACGTTTGGATATTTGTGAATTGTTAACGACTTTCATGCAAATATATATATAATTATTATCATATACAGAGAGCGTGAGTTCGAAACGTAACTAGTTGGTTTACAAGAGATCCATGAAGACCGCTGTTTAAACCAACCCATTCTACTGACTGAGCAGTTAAATGAACTCTTTTTTAAAGCGAGCTAATTAACGTACCCGCGAAATTCTCGTCACAATCACAGAAATTCTCTTAATCGATCAGTCGCTCTAACAATCCGCCGGTTTCCAAACAGTTAAACTAACTCGCCATCGACTAGCCTCGTATCACAACCTTTTGGCTGACAGTTTGACGATCTAAATGAACTGAGTCCGGACCGGTTAGCCAGGTGGTTTAGTGTGACGCCTTTTAACCAAAAGGTTAAAGGTTCGAAACTGGTAGTTAGCTAGTCGGTTTAATAAAATACAACAATCTCTAATATCTCTGGTATCCCGACGGTGGGTGCTAAGCAATCTGACGATTATTGGTGCAATAAAAGCCCCCTTTTTCCCACACCCACGAGATAAATATGAACATTCACGTGTGATAAGTAGGAGCAGTGATGTGCCGTGTTGTTTTAAAGAAGCCGAAATAAAAGAACCTTCAATGTGTTTCCTTTCCGCAATTAAATACACGTCATAGGATATTCGTGTTAATCCCCGTGAATGCGAAAACCAAGGGGGTTAACACACAGCAATCGTCAGATTGCCTAGCGCCCATCGTCGGGTTAGCGAACCTGAAACCTTATATTAGGTATATGCCGTATAATAACTCTATTTTATGCAAACGAATAAATCCAAGACACATCGAACAACGAAATTTTCACACAATTTTTATTAGAACACAATTTTTCTACTTTTCAATTCAAACAATTTTAGTTAATCAAGCGTATCACACTAAATATAACTACTTATAAACACAGTGAGATATACTGTAGCACACACAACGTTGTAAATATAGCAATCTCTATGAAAATTAAAAATATTTAAAAATTTGAAATATTAAAAAATATTTCGAACACTGAAATAATATGCCACGTTTTTATGGTTTTAATATTTTTTTTTCTTTTATTTACATTATGACCCGCTAATTCATATTAAAATTACGAAATTCGGTAGTATAATATATTAAAAAAACCCAATCACTGACAGGACTGGAGAAATTTATATTAATGAAATAATTTAGGTCACTGTATTATATATCTTTTATCGAAAAAAAATGTAGCAATTAAATAAAAAATGGCCTAGTAACAGAATATACCTATTTCGTACTTACAATGTACGGTTGTTTACATAATTATATTCAGATTTTATACAACGCCCTTTATTTACATTATTTAAAGTTATGCGCAAAGGAAACGCTCAAGTGCTAGGTAAATAAAGCTTAGATAAATGGCTGCCAGAATAAAACTTTTTAATATCATATTATACATCATTATGTGACTATACATAACAAGCGTGTGTTATCTGTATAAATATGTACAAAGGTAAGAGGGTGTTTTAGGATTATTGTGCACATATTACTTGTTAATTTAATGTGTACAATACACCGTGTAGACAAGAAATTAGCAATAGGAAAGGAAACACTGATAATTACATATAGAGACACGCAAAGAAGGATATTTACAAATAGAGCCAAGCATAGTAGGATATTTACAAAAAGAGCCAGGCAAAAGTGGGTGTTTGACGTGGGGACATTAGCCAAATGGCAATTGTTTCGGATGATATTTTGTACGCGAGCATAACATCGGAAATTGTGGAAGTCCCCTGGTTTGTCCAAACTTACTTTGTATCGCAGAGAATGGCAACCCCTCTTAGAGTCCAGTGCTCTGGACTCTGCACAGTTTTGAGCAGAAGTGGGAAGACGTAGGTGAGGTCGGTTCTTCTCGGCTTCTTGTACACTGGACAGTGGAAGATGTTCATGGCGCCTTTTTTGTCGTCTTTCACCGGCGACGCGGTGTTGATGGCGTATACGTGAACAACTGGCATCGACGTGAACAGAACTTTTGGTGACGGCTCAACCAGTTTGACGTTTCTTCGGTCCCAACCCGCCCCATCAAGGAACAAGCCGTACACATACACACCACCTGCAAAATGACAGTTTTACTTGGAATATAAAATGATATAGGTGGATGTGACATTGCCCGGTAAGGAAATACACGTTATTAAAAGAGTAGTCCACGGTTTAATAACTCGTGAGGGAAATCCGTATGTAATGAATTTTCATGGTTATGATTGAACTACTTGTGCGCTCTCAGGAGTGTGTTAAACACCAGATGATTTCGTAAAACACAAATAGCGATGTGTTCGGGCCAATTTATCCATCACGACCAGTTAGATAACGTCACCTTCACCCATTAGCAAGCTAGTTTCCCAAAGGGCAAGGAACTTGGCGGCCATCGTCTAAACCCAGTGATTTAATGGGTTCTAACAAAATAGGGAAACCCCTAAAAGGGGGCAGAAGGAAAACTACACACTAAAACTATGAAAATTAATTTTAACCTTGTCCTAAACATTAATCTAAAACTCAGAACGAATCCCAACACCAACTTTAAAGCTAACACTAATACCCTAATCTTTATTCTAGTGTGCAGTTTCCTCTTTCCCTCCTTTGAGTTTTTCCTTTTTTAATAATACACAACACACTGCGATATTTTTTTTTTGGGGGGGGGGGTAAACCAGCGCGTTTTTTTTTGGGGGGGGGTAAATTATTGCGAGTTTGTGGTCTTAGACCGAAACCCTACTTTAATTTGGAAGAAACTTTCACTACGGGTAGTCTCCGTACTGAGTGGATGCTGGCATACACTCTCTACGAGTATATCCACAGCGTGCAATCCACGTTTTCGGGAAGTTTTAATTCCAATATCTTAAAAGTTTCCTCACAACTTTATCACTCCCTGAGACCCGAGACTGGGCCGGATAACAGAACTACTACCGAGTAATACGATTTTCCAAGGCGCTAGACTCTTGCCGTTCAAATTATCTAATTACGAGAGTAAATTGATTCTAGTGGGCACGGAGAAGTGAATAAAGCGTAACAATAGTTTTGCAGCCTGACGATTGACGCTCGGTGATCAGACGATTACCGTTGTAACAACGCACCTTGCGTTTTCTCATTCACGGGAATAAAACACGAATATCCTATAAACCATCACCCCAAAACATTACCGATTTCGACGGGAGGGGGCGCTGTGATGTCTTCCTTCATCATCCTGGTAACCTCATTATACAGCACTACGCCATCTAGTGCCCAGCCCTTTGCTGTGTGAGCTCGGGTCACCTCCTGTCTCATAGCTGTGAGGAACCCCTGGAATGATGGTGGATGGTTATTGGGGTTACCAGTTCAGTTATTCTGTCGCCTTAGTGGGTAAGTTATGAGATCAAAACCAGCTAGCTAGTCGGTAGTGTCCTGAGATATGGAACTTAGCAGACATTGCCCTGGAACGTTAGCGGATGGTTATTGGAGTCCCATCGTACCGACAACTCGGTCGCGTGAACCGGTCGGTTATTCCGTTGCCTTAGGTGTATAGTTTGGTGTTACCAGTTCGGTTATTCTGTCGCATTAGTGGGTTAGTCATTGGATCAAAACCAGCGACTAGTTAGTAGGCAATGTCCTGGGATATGACACCTAGCAGACATTTATGGAACCCAGTAAATTAACGGGAAAATTATTTGAACGTTTTAATCGTACATAACACACTTCAATAGCTCCGGTAACCCGACGGTGGGCGCAAGGTAATCTGACAATTGCCCGTCTAATTACTCACCCAAATTGCCTCATTTACAGGGTTAAACATGAATATCCGTCTTCAAACAAAAGGGCTAGGAATTAAAATGGGCTGAACAAAGAATATATCAATATCTTATTATACAATACACTACAATAGCTCCAGTAACTGCCTCATGACGGCTTATGTTATTTAAATAACCAAACCTGTGGGTTAAAGAACCCGGTCATCCAGAATTGGTTCGGTCTTCCATCAAATATCCACGAATGGAACTGAATGTGACGTTCCAGGAGCTCGGTGAACCAGAATCCGAGGGTAGAGCATTCCCATGATATCTAAGTATATGTTCCATGTAATTATTCGATTCACATAAAGCATTCCCATGATATCTGAGTATAAGTTCTATGTAATTATTCGATTCACATAAAGCATTCTCATGATATCTAAGTATACGTTCCATGTAAGTATTCAAATCAGTTTCCCGCCTTCCCTCTTTCCCTCCTCTTATAGTTTAAACCTATGAAATTTTAACCCTGACCTAAACACTAATCTCAACCCTAACACCAACCCCAAATTTATAATCTACTCTAATACCCTCATCTTTACTTTAGTGAGCAGTTTGCCTTCTTCTCTACTTCTCTCTTTTTCTCCTTTTAGCTTCACCAAGCAGAAGTATCACAAACAAACCTTCTGCCAGAGGTTCGGGATCCGAGCATCGAACATCTGGTCCAGAGCGTCCCTCAAATTCTCGCTCATGATGATGGTCCCGTCGATGGCGAGTTTGAGGTCGATCAGCGTCGTCCTCACGACCGAGATCACCCTCTGCATCCGATCCAACTCCTGCCGTAGGAAGATGTTCATCGGCTGGATCGAACCCATCTTCTGGAGCCTCGCTTTCACCTGGAAGAAGAATGAGGATTTGATTATTATTAAAATTAATCCGGGCTGATAAAAAACGTCTAAAACGAACTCGGGGTGCTCTACCAACAGTTGTGATTTCTTTCCTTTTTTATTTTAGTCATGGTACCGTCCTTTAGACCGTTTTTTTTTTATATAATTCTGTAAATAAATCAGTCGCGTTGACGATTCGACCACATGACCATTTACTGTTTATTTTGTTTTGATTTATTTTTTAACCGAGCCAAGTTTCGAACCCATGCTGGGCTCGTCACTATTAGGACGGTTTTTGTATAGTAGTCGGCATATGTATAGGTTGCGTTTACCATTCAGCCACACGACTGTTTGACCGTTTCACTGTTTTTTGTTTTATTTTACTAGGCTAAGATTCGATCCCATGACGGGCTTGTTTCTAAGACCGTTTTATATAGTTGGTTTATATATCGGTCGCGTTAACCATTCGGCCACACGTCCGTACAACGGTTTTACTGTTCCATAACATTTGCAAGTAGGCCTCAATAGCTACCTCGTGTGGCAAGAAGTTCGCGGGGAGTTTTTCCAGCATCTCGTCGGCCATTTTGAAAACGACGCTCTCTCTTGTCTCTCCAGCGCCTCCGCTGGATTCTTTGGGTTGTATACTAACGATCGTACCAAGGGCGAGGTTGGCAAAGTTGGTCTGTGGGTGAAAGGTGACGGGTGTCACTACAAGCCAACAAATTACTAATAAATAATCCATATAGGCTCACACTGGAATGTATTTAAAACCAGCCGCAAGATAGTCAATTACATACTTTGGTAAAGCAATTTATCGCCCAAGTTCACTGGTTAATAGGCTAAACACTGTAGTAATATCTTATAGTTGTGTTATAACTCTTTAAACAAAGTCATTACATACGTTGGCAAAGTAATTTATCGCCCCAACTCTACTGGTTAATGGGCTGAACACTGTAGTAATACCTTACAGTCGTGTTATAACTCTTCAAACAAAGCTAACTTCTATCTTTTTAAACGCATTTCTCCCAATTGGAGCAAACGAAATGTCTACGTCTATACGACCACATCTACCTACCTGGTAAGTGATATCGGCGTTGGGGTGAAGTCCCATCACCTCAGGGGTGTCGACCAATGGAAGGTTGTCAATGTGGGTGTGGTACTCGGCGATTGACTTGCCTCGTGGGATTGTGTAACCTGGAGTTACAAGTTTTCATAACCCTGATAAGGTACTGGTGTTTTTGTCGTGGGGGACAGGGGCGGATAATGATTATTAAAAGGACGGTTTTTGTATAGTAGTCGGCATATGTATAGGTTGCGTTATCATTCAATATGACGCGGATAATTATTATTAAACCTGAAGTTCTTTGAAACCTAACTTAACCACTGTGTCACTTGAGGGTAAGCAAGAATTATATTTTATTCAAATAACGAAAGGTTTTAGGTATAACTATGACTTCGCCGCTTTCCACTCGGTTTCCTAATTTAACCGGTTGGGAATGCCTGTTGTTTACGGAGCGAAATGATTTCAAAAAACAATACCTTTGTAGAAGCAGAACTTCTCTGCAAAGATGTGTTCCCCGAACCACACTTTACAATACGTGTTGAGAAGGTGTTTATCCAAGTCGTCAGTCACTCTTCCCCCGAATTGTATCTCCCCCAACATATACCTCACGGTGTTCCATGATACACCCTGATGGGAGGAATGTTAATTGTTATGGAAATGCGTTAATTTCTATTCCTGTAATTAAACGTGCAATTTCCAGACAGTTATTTTGTGCCCCGTAATCACTTGTAATCATGCCCGCATGTGTGTAATAATCATTTACTTTAGTACGTAACATTTTTTGCGTGTATGTCGTTCTATATAACCGGACGTGTTTCGCCTTAAATTCCTTTACTAACAATTCACTAACAATTTTCACCATAAATTCATTCACTATTAAATTTATTCACTAACAATTACCTCCAATACAATAAAACAACATTAATGTTGTCCAGAGCATAGCTGACTTAGCAAGAACGTCAGTTTAAATCCATAAAATTGTTGGCTTAACACAAGCCACTGGCATTTTTTTGTATTAATATTATTTTTTTACTGTGCTCGGGTTTGATCCCATGATGGGCTCGTCACTGAGTCCGTTTTTTTTATTTATGGAGTGAGGTATATGAATCGGCCGCGTTAACCATTTCGCCACACGACGGGTTCAAGCCGCTGGATTTTCGGTTGTATCTTTGGGCATTGGCCGCCACAATTACTCGTGTATTGACGCTCCTCTTCTATCCTATGTCTTGTAAAGTCCATTCGACATCGCACAGTTTACTTTTAAGTTTATCAGCCACGTCCCTCCCTGTTATATTGTGTGTATTTTGGGCGTGTTTCAAATACTGTAGTTTTTCATTTTTCTGCCTACTTTTACATACCGGTGCTAATCTTTTTCAATGGTATTACGGAGCGGAACGAAAAACTAAACTAAAAACAGCCGGATTTAAACCAAATAATGCCAACCTTTTTAATATCCAGATCGTCCAGATGGTTCTGTATGAATTGCACGCTTGTAGTGAAGTCAGCTTGATTGTATTCATATGGGATGTTCCAACCAAGAGGACCGAACTTACGACGTTCTTGTACAGTGGTGTACAGGAAGGCGACGGTGAATAGGAGCGGTTTCCACTGAGGCATGTTCGATATGTCCAGGAATTCCTGTGTTGATGGCAAATGGAGATGGTTTAAGTTGGTTTTTAATCTGAGAAAATCCACAACAAAATATCAATGTTTATCAATTTGTCATTGATAAAGAACATTGCACTGGATCGACCGATGGCCTGACGGTTGTGGTATCAAAACCAGCCTCTGAATATACAAAACCAAGGGAATTGTAAGTTACCTCACGCTTCATAAATTAAGACCATGGATTTGATATTAAAACAAATATCTGTAGTTCGGTTATCTTGTCACCACTGTCAAGTTACTGTAGATATTGCTGTGTGCTAAAGTATGAAGACATTTGTTCTTGGTTCAAGTAATAACTGTCAAGTTACTCTCTTAATCAAACAGCCGACTAATTTTCAGACAGATACGATACTATACGAGCTATTCAATCTGATCAAATAAAAGAAATACCAGTAAACTCCTTAACCACCTGGTTCATAGCTGAGTAGGTACGTTTCAAGCCCGCCTTGCAGCCTTGTGGGGGTTCATTGGTGTATTTGATTGAGGATTGGAGTAAGTTGATGGGAAACTTAGCGTGAACCTCGGCTGTTATCCAGGTCCGGCACTGATCATTGATGCTCTCGTTGGTTTGAAGCTGTGAATTGCTTATCATTGTTAAAATGATACATGCTCATTAGACTTATTATACTCGTTTATATCCCCTGGTGTTGAAATAAGCAAGGGCGTTATTACACAGACTATTGTTACCGTATGTTCAATGGCTTAAATAGAGTTATTGCAGTGTGTTTTATATTATTTAAACGTTATTCTTTCCATTACACGAGGAAAACCCCGAATATTCTATAAAGATAGCTGGTAAGATCGCTAACCAGAAAAGACGAGAAATCATCGAGGTGGTAACCCTCCTCATACCGAAATAGGATTAAATTGTAAACCACTCTTACCTGCTCAAGTAGTTCCTCCATGTAAGCCAACCCAAGATGACAGTTCTGCAGCAACAACCAACCTCCATCACTAAAACACTGAGTAAGTAGTCTCCTTGCGTGGACCTCCTGACCTTGACCCATGGATATCGCACGACATGCTGGATAATGAAACGGAAACTTATATCTATCCCCGGTTGATGGAAAACCAAAACTTGCTTTAAACGAAATTACAAATTTAACACATTGAAAGGTAACATTTATCCCCGGTGAATGAAAACACAAAATTGCTTCAAACGAAATTACAAATTGAACACATAGAACGGTTATATTTATCCTTGGTAAATGAAAACCAAAAATATCTTTAAACGAAATTACAAATTCAAGTATATATTTATCCCGGTGGTTGGTAAAACCAATAAGTCGATTTCCACTTAACCAACAAAACTACAAATTCCCAACCCCTGACTTACGTATTCCCTTCCCTCTAGCAAGGCGCTCAATATTATCGGTTGGATCCGACCCCATTGTGAGGAAACAAATCATGGGGCTTGTTTTCTCCGATTCACCCAACATCTTTTCGTAATCGAGAAGGACAGCCTCTGTGTACTTCTCTCCCATTGTTGATGCGATGAAGTGGCGAGCCTGTTGGTAAAGGGGGAGGGTAGTTTCAATTAAAACGAAATATTTTCTTAGTCCATGCAATAAACTTCGTATTTGGGTGATATTGTTTGTTTCTTTAATTGCGTTAGGAATATACACCGTTCTTGATATTATAAAAAAGGAAAAGACGATGGTCGTTAAAACATGAAAAATGTAAATAATATGGGTAAAAACCAAACGTGGCAAGAATACTTCATTTTTAATTTTTCGATATATCTGGCTCAATAACAAAGGTCATCGTCAGATCGTTTCCATCGTAGGGTTACACCAGGTTCAGGCGATGCCCGCTAATGCCTTGCCCAAGGACACAACTGACGAGTCAGGTGCTGGGATAGGATAGGATATTCATGTTTATACGGTGAAAACCAACGGGGTTAACACACGGGCAATCGCTAGATCATCTTCACATGGTTCTTGAATTTTGTAGAACCCATTTTCCCGCTGGGTTCAGGCAATTTCCAGTAAAGTGCCTTGCCGCAAGGACACAACCAACTAGCTAGCGACCAGTTCAGAACCTGCAACCTTTCGGCTGAAAGGCTTCGCACTAAACCGCCAGACCAACCGGTCGGACCAGTTTTAAACCTACAACCTCCGAGTTGATTACGAACACACGATGCTCCAACCCACCCACCTGAGCAGTGATGCGATCCGGACACCAAGCTCGGATGAGCAGAAGCTTCCTGAAAGTATCGAGGGAGGAGCTGTATCCCTCAGGGATGGTTGCTTCTTCCGGGGCTTCCTCGTCGAACCAAGCCTTCCAACCCTAGGTCGGTAGGAGAGTTAATGTTGTGGAACAGTTGTGGGTTAACTTGCAATATATTGGAATTATTTAGTAAAAAAGTTTAAAGATTTTGAAAATGTATGGTATGAAAAATATGTCTAAATATCCTTACCGGTAAAAGAATACAAAAATGTAAATTTACACATACAAAATGCAGTTTTAATTTAGATTTTTATTCAAATTGTTTTATATTGTAGATCAGTTTACAATGGTTACTTTTACAATAGATTCCAAATTATTACCCATATTTTTAATTTAATTATTATTACCGATATCTTAAATTTCTGTTGATTACGAAGTAGAAATTGCTAGAGTTCGTGTTTAGCTTATTTGTCCACTGGGTTCACACAACATCTGCTAAGCGCCTTGTCAAACAACATGCTTAACTAGACAGAGGCTGGTTTCGGTGCCGCAACTATTGGGCTGTCAATCCGACGCGCCAGGCATAAGCTAGCAGGGTATGGAATTGACCGAACCTTGTCGTTCCTGCTGATTTGGTTCAAGAGTTGGGAGAATTGCTGCAATCTGCTGAGTTGGACGAGATTAAGCCAAGTCATATCCAGAATCCATTTTTTCGGTTTAGGGTCAACTGCGTTTAGATCAAGACTGGCACCACCTATGGACGAAAAGAAAGTTGGAAAACTTATGAATAACTAGAGAGTGTCAACCACGTGTTTTAAAACCACTATTATTTTGTAAAACACATTTTGTATGATATCTCTTTCACTCCCGGCCAAATGCATTAATTTAAACATGCTGTCCCGCAGTGTTTTTTACAATTTTTGGTCATTTTCAAATTAGCACAGTTTTTCTCAAATTTATGCTATGATTTAATATTTAGTATGGTTGGAAAGATAATTTATCCCTCTTTTAAACAAACCCGCACACCTAGAATCTACCTCCAATAAAGAATATATTATGTAAACTTTAGTGAACACCACTTTTTATGTAAAGAAAATTCTGCTCGACTTTAAAAATTTTGAGGTGCACTGACAAACGAAATACTCACTAATTATTGGTATGCCCAAATGATATGAAAATTGGAATGTAGATTGTCTAATAGTTTTTGTACTCAGGAAAATTTGAACTGTATTTGTATCTTCAGTAGTTTTTTTACTATTCCTAATTGAAATTTTCCTTTATTCTAACTATATTATGAAAAATTGAACCAAAACGCATTAAAGTTTTTAGTTTTGTAGAACTAAAATAGTAAAAAGTATAAATAAGAACAGTGAAGGAAGTCTAAAAAGGGCATACAAAAGCAAACAAACACAAATACTATATCCAATATTCTTCAAAGCAGGGCACACCGAACTAGCTAGTCTCGCCGCCTTTTTCTTTATCGTGCGCTCAGCAGGCCCAGCTGGATTCATGCTTTGGTGAACACGAAGCATAAACGCCTGCTGCGAAAACGTCACCAACGCTCTCCTTTTTTTCTCAACGGCACGAAATTCACAGAGAATGTAAAGAAAGACTTGCTTGACAAAAAGAGCTTCTCCGCAAGTTAACGCCACTCCTATTGGCTGAGTTAGTCACTTGTAAATTCGTGTAAAATCGATAGAAATAAGAGGCGAAGCCTTGAAAAAGAAAGGCTATCACTCCTCGCATTTTAAATATTTCTCCACGAAAATTACAGAGAATAAAATATAGGGTTTCCTTGATCGAATGAGCCATAGCTGAGGTCTCTACCATTACGCATTGTGAAGAAATCGTTTTTTAGATTTGCACCCATTTATGTACAGGCGGGATACCATGTTTTCCCACCAACTCGCGATATATGGCGAGTTGGGACGGAAAGAGATATATATATGCGAGCAGGGTCCCTAACCACAATTTGTATTTTATACACCGGGTTAGTAGTTTGTTTCTGCAAGCATAAACGCATGGGTCCCGATCTTGTTATTAATGTTCATTACACAATATATGTTATTGTCAGATATGTGCACGTCAGATCCATGTTATGTAATATTCCTGAAATTTTTAACCGGACTGTCATAGTTTTGTTTCTGCAAGCATAAACGCATGGGTCCCATAGTTATTAAACCAAACTTCTTTTCCATGTGTAGTTAAAAAAAGAAAAAGCGTGTTCGATTTACGAACATTTTACCACAAATGTTTTAAATTTAAGCCTCTTGTCAAGCGCTTTGGTAAAGGGAAGGTAAATTCCCGAAACAGCCCGATTGAGTTTTTCATTATTTCGGAGAATTCCCCTGGGTTTAGTACATAAATTTCTGCTTAACATATCTAAGTTATGTTATCTAAGTTAGATGTTTGTTAGATAATCTAACAATCAGTTTTAATCCGCTTTGGAGACTCCTTGTTGGAGATTTCGAAGCGATATAGCATGCCTGTTACAATCATGGTTTAAAACAAATCATAATTTTTAGGGTATTTCCCTATGTTCCCTTTTTCTTTTTGCTCAATAAGGCGGATAGGGAACTAACATTTTGGCCGTATAAGCGCCCCAAAAACCTAATTTAAAAAAATTCCGATTTGTTTTTTTACCTCCCAGGGGAAATCCCTTGGGTATATTACCCAAAATTTTGGTTTCTGCATATCTAGACCATGTTTTATAACAAATGACAAAGTTTCATTGTAATTCCATTACTCCTTCTGGTAGATGTCGGTGCCACAACCCATGCCTGTCACAATCATGATTTGAAAACAAAATCTTATTTTCTAGGGTATTTCCCTAGGTAATTTTTTTAATTCTTTTAAGTGTTATATCATTGGCTAATGCACTTACAGTTTACCAAATTTAAATGAAATTGGAGTAGCCGTTTAAGCGCTCTGCCCAAAAACGCTCTTTTTTTTTAAAAAAAAATACCGTTTTGGTTTTTCACCTACCAGGGGAATTCCCCTGAGTATATTACCAATAATATTGGTTTCTGCATATCTAGACCATGTTGTCTAACAAATGACAAAGTTTTATTGCAATTCCATTACTCCTTCTGGTAGATGTCGGTGCCACAACCAATGCCTGCCACAATCATGATTTGAAAACAAAATCTTATTTTTAGGGTATTTCCCTGGGTAATTTTTTTATTTCTTGTAAATGGTATATCAGTGGCTTATGCACTTACAGTTTGCCAAATTTAAATGAAATTGGATTAGCCGTTCAAGCGCTATGCCCAAGAAAGCTATTTTTTTAAAAAAAGATACCGTTTTGGTTTTTCACCTCCCAGGGGAATTCCCCTCAGTATATTCCGCAAAATTTTGATCCGTGCACATCTAGACCATGTGATCTAACACACGACAAAGTTTTATTGCGATTCCATTACCCTTCTGGTAGATGTCGTTGCCACAAGCCATGCCTGTCAAGCGTTTGACGAAAAAAAAAAGAAAAAAAAAAAAAAGAAAAAAAAAACGGACAAAAACAATATGTGTCCCATTTTTCCAAATGGGACCCATAATTAAAATGGTCTGCGGAAGTTATATTTTAGTGAAAATCAGGGAATAGTGCTGATGAATGCAAAATATTTCGTAAAATAAATTGTTAATATATAACTAGAGAGTGTCAACCACGTGTTTAACCACCACTATTTGTAAAACACATTTTGTATGCCATATATTCATGCTACAGGGTCCCTAACCACATTTTGTATTTTATACACTGAGTATGTAGTTTGTTTCTGCAAGCATAAACGCATGGGTCCCATAGTTATCAAACCAAACTTCTTCTCCATGTGTAGATAAAAAAAGAACAATCGTGTTAGATTTACGAACATTTCACCACAAATGTTTTAAAAATAACAGCTTCTTTTAAGCGTTTTTCGTGGTTTTAGGGATTACTGGGTTTATTAGATAAGTTTCTACTGGGTTTACTACGTACGTTTCGGTTTTTACCTATGTGGGTTATGTTGTATAACCATTCTTAATGTTTTATTCTGATTAGTCAATTCCTTGTCTGATTTGTCGACTCCTTGTTAAAGATGTTTGTACGATATGGCATGCCTGTCACAATCATAATTCAGGAAAATATCTGCGTTTTTAAAGGAAATACCCTAATAAATGATTTTTTTAATTGGAAGAGTGTTTAAATGTCTAACATTTTACCAAATCTGATTCAAATTGGAGCTGCCGTTTAAGCGATATTTAAACTGGATTTACGGTTCAAAAGCTATGCGCAAAAAAGCTCATTTTTTTAGAAAAAAAATATTGTTTTGGTTTTTAACGTCTCAGGGAAATTCCCCTGGATATATTACCCAAAATTTTAGTTTTTTCAAATCTAGGCAATGTTGTCTAACAAATGACAAAGTTTTATTGCAATTCCATTACTCCTTCTGATAGATGTCGGTGCTACAACCCATGCCTGTCACAATCATGATTTAAAAACAAAATCTTATTTTTAGGGTATTTCCCTGGGTAATTTTTTTAATTCTTTTAAGTGATATATCAGTGGTTAATGCACTTACAGTTTACTAAATCTAATTGAAAATGGAGTAGCCGTTCAAGCGCTATGCCTAAAAAAGGTATTTAAAAATAAAAAAAAAACGTTTTGGTTTTTCACCTACAAGGGGAATTCCCCTGGGTATATGCCCCAAAATTTTGGCTTATGCATATCTAGACCATGTTGTCTAACAAATGACAAAGTTGTATTGCCATTCCATTACTCCTTCTGGTAGGTGTCGTTGACACAAGCCATGCCTGTCACAATCATGATTTGAAAACAAAATCTTATTATAGGGTATTTCCCTGGGTAATTTTTTAAATTCTTTTAAGTGGTATATCAGTGGCTAATGCACTTACAGTTTACCAAATCTAATTGAAATTGGAGTAGCCGCTCAAGCGCTATGCCTAAAAAAGGTAATTTTTTAAAAAAAGATACCGTTTTGGTTTTTCACCTCCAAGGGGAATTCCCCTGGGTATATGCCCCAAAATTTCGGTTTATGCACATCTAGACCATGTTGTCTAATACATGACAAAGTTGTATTGCCATTCCATTACTCCTTCTGGTAGGTGTCGTTTCCACAAGCCATGCCTGTCACAATCATGATTTGAAAACAAAATCTTATTTTTAGGGTATTTCCCTGGGTAATTTTTTAAATTCTTTTAAGTGGTATATCAGTGGCTAATGCACTTACAGTTTACCAGATCTAATTGAAATTGGAGTAGTCGTTCAAGCGCTATGCCTAAAAAAGGGATTTTTTTAAAAAAAGATACCGTTTTGGTTTTTCACCTCCCAGGGGAATTCCCCTGGGTATATGCCCCAAAATTTTGACCTATGCACATCTAGACCATGTTGTCTAATAAATGACAAAGTTGTATTGCTATTCCATTACCCCATTTGATAGATGTTGTTGCCACAAGCCATGCCTGTCAAGCGTTTGACGAAAAAAAAAAAGAAAAAAAAAGAAAAAAAAAAACGGACAAAAACAATATGTGTCCCATTTTTCCAAATGGGACCCATAACTACGAAATACTATTTATGAGGAGAAGAGGAATATAAGTGTTGGTTGATATTAATTTTCTGATAATGATTTAGTGTGTTAAGTGCTGCATACTTTGTTAGGTTACAATTGATTAATGGGTTGTACCTAACCCGAAACATCATATTATTCATACACACCACACTGCAATAACTCTTGTTGTCTGCGTGATACCGCTCGTTACATGGGGAGTTTCCCCATTCACGGGGATACAACATGAACTTTCCATATCACGGTTTACCAACCCTCTCACAAACCGACAAGTACTCATTCACTCAGTCTAAACGCCCCTTGCGTTTATCCATTCACGGGGATAAAACATCTAATAAATCCTATCCATGCAATGCGGCACAACCACCCACCCTTGATGAAGGTCTGGAACTCAGTGTGCGTTATCTTCTCCGTGTTGAGCGCGATCTTCAGAGTAAGAAGGAGGACGTAGAGGAACTTGTGCTCCTCGTAGAGTCCTCGGGAGGTGTATCGGAAGACGTCGTACGTCAGGTACTCGATGATGTTCAAGATTCGCTTGCTGGGGATGGGGGACTTGGCGGATCGAGCCAGTGCGAGGTCGAATAGTTGGAGGAACTGACGCAGAGATGTCTATAGGAAGAGCAATGATGTTTAAAGGATGGAAAATTGTAAAGAAATGGAATAATCACTAAAATCTGAAAGCATCAAAATACTACAGGTATCAAAAATAAGGGAAAAAACTGGAATATGGATATAATTATTTATGTTTCTATTCCATCCTATATGCATCTAATATTTAGTTTTCTTTGTATCGTTTTTTGATCCCTCCCAACAAATTAAGGAAAACAGTACGTAAACAAAATATAAGTTACAATAACGTTCTACATACCTGGTACATAACATTGACCAAACTCATCTCCACGATCAAGAAGTACAAGATGGAACCTCTCGTAGCCACCGGACGAAACTCCTCACGGGCTGTGTTAATCTTGACCTCCGTATCCGCCGCGATCGTCAGTTTGTCGCTTACTTCTTCCGCTGTTACTTTGGTAGTCTGGGGATGGAATGCTGATTAGCGCGTCGGACCGAAAACCAGAAGGTTGTTGGATTGAAACCACACTAGTCACTTTTGTTCTTGGGCTAGACACTTAGCAACGTGTAGGTATATACGCGTATAGACGGTATAGGCATTTATAGATTCGGTATAAACAGAAGGCATGAGCGGCAATTATGTGACCGAATATTGTGATAATTACCCAGTATTTTAATAATGTATTATTTAACTAGAGAGTGTCAACCACGTGTTTAACCACCACTATTTGTAAAACACATGTTGTATGCCATATATTCATGCTACAGGGTCCCTAACCACATTTTGTAATTTATACACTGAGACTGAGTATGTAGTTTGTTTCTGCAAGCATAAACGCATGGGTCCCATAGTTATGGGTCCCATTTGGAAAAATGGGACACATATTGTTTTTGTCCGTTTTTTTTTCGTTTTTTTTCGTTTTTTT
>CH000121.1:171745-193741 GCA_000149265.1 Ciona savignyi | reverse complement strand
ATTCCAGTACCCAGCAAAAACAACAAAACGAAAATTTAAAATCCCCTAACCTGATCCCCCCAGTTGTTAACAACAGGCATGTTGATGTCATCAATGAAGACCGTCATCTTCTTCCCAGCCGGAGGTCCGTATGTTGTTCCTACTCTCTTGTCGACGTAACTCTCTACAGTGCGCTACGGGGGGAGGGGGGGTTTGTTACAAACTTGTACCAGAATCATGAAAAATAATATTAAAAATAATTCACAGAATTGTAAGCTAGACAAAACAGAGAACACAATGCCAGAATAACAATTTTCTTTTTATTTTGAAATGTACTAAACTATTCCTTAGCCCTAAATCCGCTGGTAAATGCACAAACTACCATGGCGATATTACGATATGATTGAGCTAACCCAATGGAATGATGGGTTCTACCAAATTAAAGAAACGTTTAAAGATACACTGCAACAGCTCCGGTAAACTGACGGTAGGTTCCGTCAGTCACAGGGATAAACATGAATATCCTATTCTATCCTATCATATCCTACGCTACGATTGTTCTACCAAATTAAAGGAAATGTTAAAAAATAGCTTTGGTAACCCGACGGCGGGTGGAGGTAATCTAACGATTGCCCGTGTGTTAACCCCCTTGGTTTCCTTTAACAGGGATAAACATGAATATCCTATTCTATCCTATCATATCCTACGCTACGATTGTTCTACCAAATTAAAGAAACGTTAAAAGATAGCTCCGGTAACCCGACGGTGGGTGCAAGGTAATCTATCGATTACTTATGTGTTAACCCCTTGGTTTCCCCACTCACAGGGATAAACATGAATATCCTATCCTATCCTATGCTACGATTGTTCTACAAATTAAAGAAACGTTAAAAGATAGCTCCGGTAACCCGATGTTGGGTGCAAGGTAATGTAACGATTGCCTGTGTGTTGACGCCCCTTGGTTTCCCATTCAGAGGTAGAAACATGAACATCCGAACCTATCCTATCCTACGCTACGATTGTTTTACCAAATTTTACCAAATAGTGTTAACCCCCTTGGTTTCCCTTAAACATGCAGAAATGGGATAAACATGAATATCCTATCCTCCTATCCTAGTCACCTGGAACATGTTAGGAGTTGTAGCGCTGCTGAAGTTGAGAGCCTTGCTGAGATGATGTTCTGGGTCGTATCGGTTCGAATATCCTTTGATCATTACCGTCTTCGCTGTCCCTTGCTCACCAATCAACAAGATGCCTTTTTCCTGGGGGGGGGGGAGGTTGTAGTAACTTAACTATGTCTTTAAACCAATCTTGGATGAAACCAGTTTAATTTAACTAAAATGGTTCATCACAAATGCAGTATCAAGTTATTTATTTAAATATTTTAGTTTATGTTGTGTTGTGGAACTGCGTTAACTTCTATCCATGTAGTAATACGTGTAATCAACTTTTATCATGCCCGTATGTATGTAATTATCATTGACCTTGGTATGTAACATTCTTTGCGTGCATTTCGTTCTATATAACCCGACGTGTTTCGCATTAATTTCAGTAACTACCAAGTACCATCAATATAGTGTTCTACCAAATTGAAGGAACATGTCTATTATACACAACATACTGCAATAGCTCCGGTAACCTGATTGTGTGCGCGAGGGGATCTGACGATTGCCCGTTTGTTAACCCCTTGGTTTTCCCATTCACGAGAATAAACATAAATATCTTATCCTATCTCATCCTGTCCTTGGGTAAGACACCTAACGGACATTCCCTGAACCCAGAGGATTAATAGGTTCTACAAATTGAAGAAACATGTCTATCATATACAACATACTTCAATAGCTCCGGTAACCCGACGTGGGCGCGAGGTAATCTGACGATTGCCCGTTTGTTAACCCCCTTGGTTTTCCCATTCACGGGAATAAACATGAATATCCTATCCTATCCTAGTCTGTAACAATAAGCAATCCCCACAAATGTCTCACCTGTTGCATAATGGTCTGCATGAGGAAATCCGTCCTCACATTATCAACATTGGGAACCAGGATCTCCATGTAATCAGGCACGGAATCTTTCGGGTAGTTGTACTGAGGAACCCTTTTGCCCCAGTGCTCCCACTGACCCTCCTCATTCACCTGGGTTAAGTAGGGGTTTTTAGGGGGTAAATATTAATTTTAGTGTCATATAAAAAATGTAAACAATTTAATACAGATTTTATAATTTGAGGGAAAATGAAAGGCAACACTGGGTTGCTTTTAAAGGGTAACACTGGGGTATTTCTAGTGGTTGAAAAGAAGGCATTGCACCAAACCACCAGACTAACCAGTCGGACTCGAGATCAAGGCAATGTTCGGTAATTGCCTTGTCTAAGGCTAGAACCATTCACATGGTCAAGGTAAGATCGAACCTAGAACCTGTCGATCCTTATCTACTGAGAGATTTTATCATTTGAGGAAAAAATGGAAGGCAACACTGGGTTGCTTTTAATGGGTAACACTGGGGTATTTCTAGTGGTTGAAAAGAATCACCTAGTCAGCTTTCCGCATTTGTTAAAACTATGCTGTATACTTAAACTTTAGTTCAGCAGATATATTAAAATGGTGGTACCATATCGCCAGCTAAAATATTGTGGGATTAAAAAGCCGACAGACACTGGATGGGTATATCCTTGGACAAGGCACTAAGAGCACATCAAAGCATATTGCCTGTGATGAATTAATGGGTTGAAGTAACACTGTAAAAATGTGTCACATCTTTAAAACACTGCAAAAGCTTATAAGAACCCCATTGTGAGAGCAAGGTAATCTAAAAATGCCAATGTTCTACCAGCCAAGTATAAATATAACATTCAAACCACTAGAGGTCCTACCATGTACTCAAATATTGTCTCGTCATCCTGAATCGGCGGAATTGCTAACTTGTTTTCGTGGTTTTTAATGAATTCCTCAAGTTTGGCGCGATCATCGAGTTCAAGAATCGCCCCAACCGACCACATCAGACTGAAGAAGAAAAGTCGTTTGAGGTGTTCGCTGTTCGGTTGTTTGCTCTCTTCTTGCGATGGGATAAGGCCTGGGGGAATGGGGGTTGTTTAAAATATGGGGGTTTAAAGGTGAAAAAATAAACCTTAGCAGAACTGTGTTTGTTTTATATTTAAATAGGATAGGATCCTTGTTGATACGGTTACCTCGCGAATACGTGATGGAGAGTTACCATGTGGATATTCATCAGTTTACCTCGCGCCAAACGTCGGATTATATAAGATAATGCAGTGTGTTGTGTATGATTGTGGTGACGCTTCTTCAGTTTTAGTTAACCCATTAATCCACTGGGTTTAAGCGATGTTCGCTAAGTGCTCGTGGCCGACATTTAATCCGACTGATATTTTTATGTTGGTGAAGATGATTTGTATTTTACAACATTCCAGCAATCTGACTAGGATAGGATAGGATATTCATGTTTATCGCCAAAATGGGAAAACCAAGGTGGTTAACACACTGACAATCGTCAGATCACCTCGCGCCCACGCGCGGGTTACTGGAGCTATTGCAGTGTGTTGTATATGATAGACACGTTTCTTCAATTTGGTAGAGCCTATTAATCCATTGGGTTCAGGCAATGTCTGTGAAGTGCCTTGCCCAAGGGCACAACCGACTAGCTAGCGGCCAGTTTCGCACCTGCAACCTTTCGATAAAAGGCGACGCACTTAACCGCCAGACTAACCGGAGGAACAAAAACCCACTTTTGATACAATTTATAGTTTTTTACTAGGCTATCGGTCGCGTTAACCGTTCGGCCACAGGACTGTTTAATGTGTTAAATATGTCATTGACTTTTCACCACCTTGTAAGATGTCGATGGCTTGTCTGATGTACATACATTCCAAGAAATCCATCTTAGGAAAGCAGGAAGAGAACAGGAAATCCAGGGAATCCTAGAACAATTTCAAATTATTTTTAGCCAAAGATTTGAGTTTTTTATGTTTATGTTTTGTTAAGATAAAATAAAACTCAATACTGGACGCGACTGTAACACATATTCATTGTGTTAAAATAAAAAAAGAGATTGAACAATTTGAATGAATTTTATCATGTTAAGATTAAGTAGAAATCAAGTTTTTTAGTTTAGTTTATATTTTTGTTTCCACGATAAAAAAATAAAGCAGGACCTTTGATAAAAATTTGGAAAACGGGAAAATACGGCAAAACGACAGTCGTTAAAACACGTCTAAAAACCAATCAATTATTAAATTTTAGTATAATTAGATGTGGCCACTGTACGCACATAACAAAAGTGAAACAATAAATGTTTACAAAAAAGTTTAACTTTATTCGTTAATTCTAAACATGACAAAATGTTATTCTACCATTTTTATTTATTTTAATTAATTTCCATTTTGAGTAGAGTCTTTTTTAGTAAATCATAATAAACTAAATCTGGAGATTTCACCTGGAAAATCGATTCGAATTCGTCCATTAAAATATTATTCTGTTGCATTGGTAGAGTCTGCAGCCATCCTTTCAATATGGGCTGCCAATCTAGCACTGAGGAACTCATGAACACCATTCCTGATTGGGGGAAACGGGTATAGTATAACATTGTCCGGCCGAATAGCTTGGTGGGTTAGTGCAGTGTATTTCAACCGAAGGGTTGTGGGACCGAAACTGGCCTATAGTTAGTTGGTGTTTTATTTAACGGCACTGTTTTCTCTCATTTAGCTTTCTATTTTGTCCTTTTAGACATGGTTTTTAGTTTAATTTATTGTATAAATTGAAAGAATCGAAACTATGTGTATTCTGTTGTGTACCGGTATATACCATGTGTGGGTATGTTTTAAATAAGAAAAATCAGCAATACACAGATCACGCCGCTCAATTTAATTATTTCCCTTTTGTTCAATAATAAGTAACTCCCATTATTTATATTTTGTTTGTTACAGCATTATTCAATACACTTAACAGAAAGACTGTACATAACTGCAAAAGAGAGAAAATATCCACTATAAAACCTCACCATTCCTGGACACAGTGGCGGGTGACGCGTTATCGATATTATGGGGTTCAAAGATGATCTTGCAGTTGGGGGCCATCGGAATCCGGTCCCCATTGGCGAGGGTGAGGGTCTTGTTGTCATCCAGTACAGAGTTGAGGTTTTCAATCCAAATTGCGTCAACAGGACCATCCAACACCAGCCAGATGTGCTCACCCTGGGACATTCAGTGTTTTATTATTTCTTAGTTTTAGTTGGATGTAATTTTTTCCAGTGGAAGTGAAACACCGACACAAATTTGTTTCCACACGAATTTGTTTCCACATGAAATAACATGATCAACTATTTTACAATATTTTGGCCGCTTTGTTGTACCCACTTACCACATTTACCCATTACCAGTGATTATACAATATCCAAATAAAAGTATCAAACAAACAAAAACCTTCTTTGCTTTGTGGGTTCTCCTCCACAAGGTTGAGAATATCCCGTCCGTCCAGTCGTTTGTAGCGACATCTAGTGTCCCGAACATCTGGGGTGCTGTGATCGCTTTCGGGTTCATTCGCATCTCTCTGTGATGTCATAATGGCCAACTGTTTAGCGGCAGTTATTCGTTCAAATGTGTGATTTGATAACCGGCCGGGTTATAGGAGTTATTGCAGTGTGTTGTATATGATTGCTATTCCTTCGGTTTCAGTAGAGCCCATTTAATACACTGGGTTCGACGATGTCTAACCCTAACCCTAAAAGTGTCTTTACTAGAACATGATAAGTAGTCAGCGAGTGGTTTCGAACCCACAGCATTGTGGTTGATGATCAGTGGTGCTAGACATGAGCTTTTCAAGAGTAACAAAAACATTTTGGTTGAAGATCGGGGCGTATGAGCTATTCGAGGGACACAAAAACATTTTGGTTGACGATTCGTACGTATGAGCTATTCGAGGGACACAAAAACATTTTGGTTGATGATCCGTACGTATGAGCTATTTGTGGGACACAAAACGAGACGGAATCATCTCTCACCTGTGAGGCTCCCCACAATCAGTCATGGCTTTCATGAGGGTGTGGATGCATTTGGTCTTCCCTGCCCCACTTGGCCCCAACGCCATCATCCCATGACGGACCCGCTGGGTCTCAAATAGTTGGATGAGCTTCAACACCCAGGGTGGGTGGTTGATCAAACCAGCGTCGAGTATCTACGGGGTTTGTAAAATGGTTAACGCGACCGATACATATTGAACAATTCTATACCAAAACAGTCTTAGCAAAGGATAGGATATTTATGTTTATCCCCGTGAATGGGACAACAAAGGGGGTTAACATACGGGTAATCGTCAGATCACCTCACACCCACCGTCCGGTTACCCGAGCTATAGCAGTGTGTTGTTATTATGATTTACACGTTCCTTCAACTTAGTAGAACCCATTAATGGTGACCATTTTCGTACCTGAAACCCTTCAACTGATAGATGACGCACTAAACCACCAAACTAACCCGTCTTAGACCTAGCATGGGCTCGAACTTTAGTCCGGTAATTTAAAAAAAAAGACACCAGTCAATTGTTTGTTGTTTATAAAGTCTATATTCATCATCAGGAAAAAAAATGTATGCTATTATGATTAATCTATAATTATCATCAGAGCACCAGAGGCAAGTATATGATATAGCCGAGGGGTAGGCACTCTTTTTAATTATGAGCCAATAATATTTATTGCTTAGAGTGGCGGGCCTAGTGATTGAGCGGGCACTCACATATAGTTTGTCACTGTTGATAAAACCTGAAACTTAGAAATATGGTGCATTACTGGTTAAATGTTAATGATGATTTTTGGGGAATAGAGGCAATAAACTTGTTGACCGTATGGTCGTTTCATTGCCTCCTGGTATTTAATATTATTTAAATTATTGTGTTCTAATCCATTGATGTTTGCGCATATTTTTGACCAAACAAATAATGGATCCTTGATTGTTAGACTTAACCGTACAACGAACCTGCTTCTCAATCGCGGCTTCCAGGTCCGGGTATCCTGCTTTGTCGAGTTGAATCCCCGGGAAGAGATCATTGATGAGAGAGAGGAAGAGTGGTTCATCCTCATCCACGAGCTTGGAGAGGTTCATGTCTCGGAGGACTCGCATCACGATCATCGGCTCGGGATCCTCCGGATTCGCCCTCTTTACGCCTCCTAGTGTACGGAGGACGGAGAGGATGTTCCGGAGTCCGAAATCATAATGGACCTGGGGGGGATTCGGAACTTCTTGTTTATTTCACTTTGCTTTACAGTAAAAGAGATAAAAAGGAATAACAGAATAGGATAGGATATTCATGTTTATCCCCAAAACTGGGAAAACCAAGGGGGTTAACACACGTGAAATCGTCAGATCACCTCGCGCCCATCGTCGGGTTACCGGAGCTATTACAGTTTGTTGTATATGATTCACACGTTCCTTTAATTTAGTAGAACCCATTGATCCGCTAGGTTCATTAATTCGATGGGTTCAGGCAAAGTGCCTTACCCAAGGACATAACCGACTAGCTAGCGACCAGTTTCGCACCTGCAACCATTCGGCTGAAAGGTGTCTCATTAAACAACTAGACTAATCTGTCGCACAGCAAAACTAGTGATTATAACAAGTGTGTTTTGTGTGTAATGTACTAAGAACTTCTTTAACTTTTACTGCCTTTTCCCACCACGGGGGAACAACACAAGTCCTCACCTGTTTCGACAGCTGTTCCTCACACAGCTTGTACAGAGTGTAGAACTTCTTGGAGAGCACAATATTCTCAATGAAACCACACGCCGCCAACTTCACTCGGATGATGATGCTACGATCCGGTACCATCATCGCCACAGGTCGGAAGATGATCTTGAGATTCTCGGGAAGTTCCTGTCTGCCGGCGTAGCCAGGATTCTGTGGGGATAGGATAGGAAGATGTTTATGTTTACCGTAAATGAGAACATGCAAGGAGCGTAACACACGGGCAATCGTCAGATTACCTCGCGCCCACCGTCGGGTTACTGGAGCTAGTGCAGTGCGTTACATATGATTCACATGTTTCTTTAATTTAATAGAATTCATTAATCTGTTGGGTTCAGGCAATGTCCGTTAAGTGCCTTGCCCAAGGAAACAACCTACTAGCTAGAGACCAGTTTCGAACCCGCAACCCTTCGGATAGAAGGTAATCTGACAAATTCATCCAACAGAACAGCGGACATGCGGAAATCTAACTACCCCCGTTATTATTTCTTAGTCCACGTCATGACGAGCCAACTACGGCAAAGTCGACTGCAACGTTCAAACCCACCATCGTTAAAAAGATCCCGAATTCCTTGTCCAAGTCCACCACATCCCCATCAGTGAAGACGAACTGAGGTTTCTTCATCTTCTTGCACTGGAGCACGATCGCGATCTGCTGCGCAGCCACCGAGAGCACCGGAAGTTCGATTCGGTTGAACTCATCAAAGCAACCCCAGGAACCGGACTGGGCCAAACCTGTAAAGTGTATGTTTGATGGTCGGGTGTTTTAGGTTTTATTCGTGTGTATTGGACAATGTAGGATAGTTATCACACAATATATTGCCGGATAATACGGCCCCAAGTATTTTCAGCACGTGGATGAACAGTCGAGTGGCCGAATGGTTAACGCGATCGATACATATACCGACATGTATACAAAAACAGTCTTTGTAACGAGCATACCACGGGATTGAAACTTAGCACAATAAAAAAATTGTGCACGCCCATAATAAATAGTATTAAGGTATTGATAACTCAAAACACATTCTAAACAAAATATTCAAGAACACCTTACCTTTGTAAATCCTTCCTAAGCCCCTGTAGTCCATCTGATCAGAGCAGTTGAACACAACCACGTATTTTCCGAGACATTTTCCCATGTCCTTTGTGGTCTCTGTTTTCCCTGTCCCTGCAGGGCCAGCTGGAGCCCCACCCATACTCATGCCGAGTGCCTGGGCCAGTGTGATGTAGCACCTATTCAATCAGTGTGAAGTTAAGTGATGGAAAATTTGTCCGGTCATTTTTATTTTTTTAATATTATTTTTTTGTCTGGCGGTTTAGTAGCAGTCGGTTGTGTCCTTGGGCAAGGCACTTGACGGATATTGCCTGAACACAGTGGATTAATGGGTTCTACCAAATTAAAGGGACGTTTGAATCATACACAACACACTGCAATAGCTCCGGTAACCCGACGATGGGCGAGAGGTGATCTGAATCTAACCCGGAACCTACCCATTACGAGCACATCACCAAACAGTGCCTTACCTGTCAGTCAACGGCGTGATTACCAACCGGTCCGTACAACCAGTGTATTCGTTGCAATAATCAAAATCCACGTCGGTGATTTGAACCAAACATCTGTCTGTGTCATCAATGAAGTAGAAACGAGATTGTTTCAACCACTCGAAGTCGCTTGGTGACTTGATATGCATGCGGCACTGTGGTGGGATACAGAGCATTGTTTGGCTGGGTGGCCGGATGGTTAACGCGATCGATACATATACCGACTCTTATACAAAAAAAACGGTCCTGGTGACAAGCCTATCATGGGTTCGAAACTTGACTCAGTAAAAAGCATTGCTTAAGGTCGTAGGGCCGTAGGCGAACGATTTATATACCATAAAAACCGGATTAAGTAGCGAGCCGATAATGGGGTCGAAACTTAGCCTGGTAAAAATAAGATAAAGATTATCATGTAAGGTTGTGTAACCGAATGGTTAACGCGACCAATACACATGTCTAATTTAAATGTATAAAAAAAAAAGAACTTGGTGACTCAATTCTGGGTTCGAAACCCAGCCAGGTTAAAATGTAAAAATAGAAGGCAATATAAGTATGTTGGCTGCTTGCGTCATAGAATAGGAGAGTTATGTTATTATTTTACATTCAGTTAGCTTAATCAGTAAGAGTGTCGACGATTTGTAAACAGACTGAAAGTTTGCGAGGTCAAATATTTAGTTGTACTTGAGCAAGGCACTTATTGCCCAAACTGAATGGACTATTGGGTTCGAAAAAAACTGAATGCCTCCATTAAAACAACACACTGCAATAGCTTCAGTAGCCCGACACTGAGCGCAAGGTAATCTGACGATTTCCGACCGGTTAATCTGGTGGTTTAGAGCGACGTCTTTCAACCGAAAGGTTGCAGGTTCAAAACTGTTCGATAGCTATTCGGTGTCCCTGGGTAAGGCACTAACGAACATTGTCTAAACCCAGCGGATTAATAGGTTTTACCAAATTTAAGGAATGTTTGTATCATACACAACGCACTGCAATAGCTCCGGTAACCCGACAATGGGCGCGAGGTGATCTGACGATTTACCGTGTGTTATCCCCCATTAACGAAGATAAACAGGAATATCCCATCCTATCCTATTTCCTTTGTTGTCTACACCCTGCATCACCCCAACCCTCCTTCAATTAACCGACCATATGTATACCTACCATATCGTCGAAGATGTCTCTCTGGTGGACATGGATGGTGACGAGTGTTTCAAACTTGGTTCGTTCATACTTGGTGAGCTCAGTTGTAGTGGTATTGATGAGCTCGTTTAACATGTCCAAGAATCTCTGGTTCATCGTTGCCATCGCCTGTGTGAAAGTGGAATTTATCTAGCGGGTTGGAACAATCGTATTCATTTGTTTACATTACTTTTGACATATTAGTCTAGTGGGATAGGATAGGATATTCATGTTTATCCCCGTGAATGGGAAAACCTAGGGGGTTATCACACGGGCAATCGTCAGATCACCTCGTGCCCATCGTCGGGTTACCGGAGCTATTGCAGTGTGTTGTATATGATATGACAAGTTCTTTCAATTTGGTATGAACCCATTAAGTTCGCTGGGTTCAGGCAATGTCCGTAAAGTGCCTTGCCCAAGGACACAACCGACTAGCTAGCGACCAGTTTCGCACCTGCAACCTTTCGATTGAAAGGCGACGCACTTAACCGCTAGACCATCGGGCCTGGGATAGTGCGTCGCATTCCAGCCTTAGGGTTGCAGGTTCGAAACTGTAGTTTAATTCGATTTTGTTTATTCATTTTTAGCCCCAGTATTAAGTAATGGCAAATCAAGAAAAACACGGCACAGGAACAGGATAAAACGGCAAAACGAACAGTCGATAAAACGGCAAAACAAACAGTCGTCAGGATAAAACGGCAAAACGAACAGTCGTCAGGATAAAACGGCAAAACGAACAGTCGAAAATTGATATAACTGAAAAAATATATCGGACGCGGCCGCCAAAATCAAACCTTTTTGTCGGACTTTGCATTTGTGAGAGAAGTTTCCGCGTCCTTTGTCCAAAGCATCTGAATACCAAGTTGACTGATCTGGGCCGGGAACACGTTGGAAAACTCGACGAGTTTGAACGAGGCGGCGTCGTTGACTGCTTGGGATGCTTTCCGTATCACGCAATGCACTGTGTTGAGTACTGTGTCCAACAGACTTTTCAGCCACACTTCCACATTTCCCTGAAGGAGATTATAAGATCAGTTTTTCAACAATACTATGTGGATTTCTGACAGATTAGTCTGGTGGTTTAGTGCGTCGCCTTTCCGCCAATGGGTTGCAGGTATGAAACTGGTTTTTAGCTAGTTTCTTGATTTAGACCTGGCCGTTTGTCTTCTAATTTTGTTAAATATCGTGTTGTATCTATCAATATGTCACCCATACTATTACATCGTGGGGACTGATTGGTTGGCTGGTTTAGTTATGTTTTTAATTTTGGTATCTCCTTTAAGAAGATACAGCATTGCTAAGATGGTAGGGTCCAACAGCAATTAAACGATGACTTCCAGCAGATTAATAATGGGTTCTACTAAATTGAGGAACGTTTGAATCATACACAACACACTACAATAGCTCCGGTAACCCGACGGTGGGCGCGAAGTGATCTGATGATTGTGCAAACCTTCTTTGTTCTTCCATTCACAGGGATATACATAATTATCCTATCCTACCTATTAAAAAAAGTGTAAAGTTATTCTTTATGAAAAATGACACTTAATGAAGATTGATCGGTTCACCTGCGCCATGACTTGGCTCTCTGCACACCTTGCAAACGAACCTCTGACTGGTCAACCATTGGGTATGACAGTTGACCAGCTAACCAGCGTGAATAATTCAAAATTTTTGAATAATCGTTCACCCACCTGTGCCATGACTGGACTCTCTAGGTCCACCACTTCGTCCTCTTGTGACCTTATCCTGATTATTTTGTCATAAACCTTCTCGTCGAAATCGACCTTGTACACGTTGTCGAATAAACTCAGCAGATGGGCCTGGAAAGATGATATTAAAAATAGATATTGGGGAAAAAGTTTAGTTTAGTTTTGTTTTCATGATGAAAACACAAATAAAACTTCTGTAAAATATTATCAAACAGAATAGAATGTACAATTTTTTTTAAAAGCTGGCGACTGGTTACGATAAATTAACTTTCGACTGATGGTCCAACGCATTACCACTGACCAGGAATACAAAATAAATGTCCACGGTTCCCATAGAATTACCTGGATGGTGTGGGAGTCGCTTGCTTGGCCGAGGATTTCAAGCAAAGCTGGATCCGATACGAAGAAGAATCTGAAATTCATTGAAAACGTTGGTTTGAGCTTGAAACAACTGCGTTGGTTTGAGCTTGAAACAACCGATACATGGAGGAAATGCAGGAAAAACACACTGCAAAAGCTCTGGTAACCCGACGGTGGGCGCGAGGTGATCTGACGATTGCCCGTGTGTTAACCCCCTTGGTTTTCCCATTCACTGGGATAAACATGAATATCCTATCCATCAGACTCACCTTGGGAACAGCAATCGTTTCTTCTCCAGGTACCCAGTGAGTGACTTCTGACACATCTCCAGCTGCTCCAGTAGATGCGGAAGAAGTTGCGCTAATGTATCATCTCCCATGCAACACTGTACAACATTGGTTGTCTCGTGCGCCTTCTGCATTATCTTCTGCCACGATTTGTCGATGTTCGCGAATCTCTTCGCTTCCTGCAGAGAAATAATGTTGGTTCTAATGTTCCAATCATTTTGTTTAACTTGATTAGTTTAATTGTATTTTTGTTTTTTTAGTCATGTTTTTCCTGCCACTGTTGGAAACCGCTACATTTAAATAACATGTAAATCATGTGATGCAGTTCTGGTGTAGAAGGTCATACTGTCACGAGTTTGGGCTGTCATACGATCGTGGGGTATTCGATATTAAAACAAGAGTTAACAACAGGATTTTCCAGTGTGATCTATTAGACACCGTAAGTTAGCAATAAGTAACGGTACTTATTAACAGCCACTTTTTACCAAACGTTCATAGTGAGCGTTTACAATTTGACTGTCATGTATGGAAAATGACACAAATCACCAACAAAAAGATAGAACATTGTTAAAAAAAAACAGGAAAGTCAGTAAAACTACAATTAATAAAATACTGAAATTACCTGTGGTAACTGCTTTGCAATATCACCCCCCACGAACACAGCTTCCAGATAAACCCAGAGATTCTGTACAACCAACCAATTCTCAATAATCTCAGTTGTCCCCGATAACTTGTGTACCCATGACTGAATCTGAGGCTTAAATGGGGCGTTGTATCTGTGGATAGGTGATATAAGATTTAATTTGGATAGTATGACTGTTGCGACCAGCGATCAGGCCACGTCACAATCCATTAAGTCGGGGTCACCAATGTAGAGTTGTTTTTTTAATTTATGCCAAAAGAGGTGAGATACAACTAAAGCACCAAACACAACGTGGTTTAAAATAAAAAGAAACGTAGCACTTTATTCCCGTTATTCTTGATACAACCCTTGCAATGAAATATAACAAACTTCACACAGAAAATTTCCAGAAACATAACCAGCTTTGAATACTTTCTGTGGATACAGAACATACACCTAAAACATCACAAACATGTTTATACTTAGATCCATAACAACATTAGATGTTGGAGCAAGAAGCTGATTTTCTAGTCCCGGTTATGTCACTTAATAATGTTATTTCGTAGCAAAAATCCCGGTTATATCACCTAATGATGTCCTAATAATGTAATTTCGTAGCGAAATGGTGAAATATCAAAAAAAAGTTTCATTTCAACACTCTAACCACCTGTTGCTCATAAGAGAAGCAAGCATCATGAGTGAATCCTCCATAAGCGCAACTATCTCCTGTATATCTGCTCCTTTCAACAGCAGCTCTCCTCTTGTCTTGAATTGACTGCAGGCAGAAAGATGGCGAGTTAGAAATTTTACTATAATAAAGACAAAAGTGAAACATCTCAAAAATAAACATTTATTAATTATAACGATTTTGTTGCTTTAATCAAATCAAGTTATTACATGCGTTGTGTGTTACTAGTAGTTTAATCTGTAACTGTAATTAGCATATTTATTAAATGATATCCTTTTTTAATGACTGTTCGTTTTGCCGTCTTTTCCGGTTAGATATGTACACAGCCAGAGGCTAAACCAGATGGGCAAACTATGACCCGCGGGTCAAATCCGGCATGACGGGTCGTTTATTCTGGCCCATCAGGTGTAATCGACATATTGCAAGACTAAATACCTTCCTGGAGGGTAGTTTCGTCCTAATCCCCCGAACTACTTGGTTGGGCACAACGCAATGGAATCCCATATTCGCCCCAACGGAAACAAACAATTACATTCTCTTCAAAAAATTACATTTCCCAACAGAATAAAACCCAAAAATTGCAGATGATTTTGCAAATAAAACATCAGACTCACGAGAAAGTGAATACTTGGACGCTCCAATCGGACACGACTTGCTTCAATTTCCCTTCAATGTCACGTTCCTTCACAGCACTGATGCAAACATCCTGTTGAAGATGATGCATTATAAGATAATCATGTTTGAACATGGAGTTAAACCATCAGAGTGTTATCACACGAGCAATTGTCAGATTACCTTGCGCCCTTGGTCGGGTTAACAGTGCTATTGCAGTTTATTGTATATGATAGAGATATTAGTTTTGTTTGACCTATTAACCCTTTTATTTTCCATATTAGGGCAATCTGCTGAATAAACAAATAAATAATTATTGTATTCCAAGCGCCAGACATCACACGGACTATTATAGCACATTGAAAAAAATCAATTAATCAAAGTGTTTACCAATTAATTCAACTACAAAAGCTGTCTGCGCCAGCGGTGGAGTAGTTAATACTGCCACAGCTTTAAATATCCTAGTGAATCGCCTTTTAGCCGAAGGGTTTAGGTTCGAAACTGGTTGCTAGCTAGTCAGTTGTGTCCTTGGGCAAGGCACTTAACGGACATTGCCTGAAACAAGCAAATTAATGGGTTTTACCAAATTGAAGGAATGTATATATCATACACAACACACAATAGCCACGGTAACCCGACGGTGGCCGCGAGGTGATCTGACAATTGCCTGTGTATTAGACCCCTTGGTTTTACAATTCACTGAGATAAACACGAATATCCCATCCTCCTATTCTATCCAAACCTCAATGTCTTCCTTGTTCTGAAGCAAAGGAGCCTCCATTATGTTGCGAAGTTGGAAGTTTTCATTCTCCACATCGAATGTGTGGCCGGTGATCTTCGCGATTCTGTCCCAATGTCGCATCATCATCGCCTGTCATAACGGAAGGTGTGATTGAAGTATATGTGTGATATCTTAACTGTATGTGTATGGTGTCATAAGTAAATATGGGATGTTATAAGTAAACGTGGGATTTAATCAGTATATGTGTGATATTCTAACTGTATGTGTATGTTGTCATAATTGCATGGGTGTGTCATAAGTAAATAAGTGATGTCATAAGGACATGTGTGATGTCATAAGGACATGTGATGTCATAAGGAAATGTGTGATGTCATAACTGCATGGGTGATGTCATAAGTAAATGCGCGATGTCACAAGTTTGAAAAACATTGTTAATATTTTAAATATTATGATTTAACTGCTAGACCAGTAGATTATCCATCGAAATCACCTTGTTAGCCATCATTTCCAGGATGGGACAACATTCACTGAAATCATCGATTTTCTTCTTCAGGTCGAGGAACGCTTCCCATTCCTTGAGAGCTTTCGGCAGTTTGCGGCATCTGGGATGGAATAATTAAGTTTGTTACCTTAAATGGAAAAAGGCAAGAAGGGTTAACACACGGCAGATCACCTCGCGCCCATCGTCGGGTTACCGAAGCTTTTGCAGTGTGTTGTGTATAAGGCGTTTCATTAGTAAGTACAACCCATTATTCCATTGAGTTCAGGCGATGTCCACTAAGTGCCTTGCTTAAAGACAAAACTGACAAGCTAGCAAAACTTATGATTCTACAACATGCTTATGCTGATGCTCTAATCAACTGAGCTGGACAGCTAATACAACGGGTCGCCTTACCGCACACTTTTCTTTAAGGCTTAGTGTAAATTTTTATAAAAATTTATTTTTTCATTTTCATTTTTATTTTGTTAATTTTTTTATGTGGGTTTACTGGCTACGTCTTACTATACTGAAACTTGATAATTAAATGGGTTTTAGACATGTTCTAATGACTTTTTTTCATTTTCAAAATATCGTGGAAACAAAAAAGAAACTAAACTAATACAAGGAATTATTTCAGGTTACTTGTTTTGGAAATCCAGCAACTCCTGGTTGATCTTCTCAATCTCCAATTCCAGCCACAAGATGTCGTAGTACCCGTTCACGCTCTCGATGACGTTGTTGTACAATCCGTAGAGTTTCTGCAGCAGTGTGAGCTCCCTCTTGATGCGCTGCAGATCCGGGTAATCTGGGGATATTGAAAGTGCTGGGTGAACATTTGAACAAAGCACTTGTTGGGATAGGATAGGATAGGATATTCATGTTTATCCCCGTGAATGGGAAAACCAAGGGGGTTAACACACGGGCAATCGTCAGATCATCTGATTGACCTTAACTCAACGGTTTAATGGGTTAACCAAAAACTGAAGGAACATTCTAATTTCACACAACACAATGCGATAGTTCCTATAACCCGACGGTGGGCATGAGGTAATCTGGCGATTGGCCAAGTGATAGCGCCCCTTGCACTTTTCCATTCACATTTTTTTTCCATTTAATAAATTTCATTCTTCCATACCAGATGCAGCAAACTGCCGAAAGCTCTCAAAGAATTTGGTTTTCCTATTCATAGGGATTAAAATAAATATCCTATTCTACGCTAACAACACAATCTTTTCTTAAAGCCAACGCCCCTTCTCCCAAACTCCCCCAGTGCACAGGTCGCTTTACCGCACCCTTTTCTTCAAGGGTCAGTGTAATTTTTCTAAACATTTTTTTATGTTGGTTTAGCGGCCACGTCTAATTATACCGAAATTTAATAGTTTATAAGTTTTTAGATGTGTTTTATCGACTGTCGTTTTGCAATTTTTTTCCCGCTTTTGAAATTTTTATCAAAGGCTCTGCATCGTGTTTTTATCGTGGAAACAAAAAAATAAACTAACCTAAAAAAATCACCCAACCCACCTGTGACAGCAAGCCCAAACAATTCCTCCCCACCAGAATACGTCTGGTATTTCCTCCACAGTTCATCGAATCGGGTTTGAAAGATTTGGAGTCTGTCACTCGCCTCTCTTGGGGGAATCCCCTGCATATTTGGACCCCTGGGTAAAAAAGGAAAATAATTTTGGGGTTATTTTTTTACACAATACCAATTTATTATTCTACTTTCTATGTTCAATGTCTGAACGTTGGCATAAAGTACACATTAAATTATTTTTTTAACTCTTAGTTTAGTTAGTTTAGGTGAAATTAGCTATGCTAAATATGTAACTCTATTTATGTAAATTATTTTTTTAAATAAAATCAGTTAAATTCAGTTTATTAAATGCTAAATTTGTCTGCGAATTTTATAAATCTCCCCAAAAAACAAAACAAACTGTTCTAAAAACATTCAAACATAGAAATAACAGGCAATATCCATAGAAACCCACTTATCCTCGTAATCCTTGTAGAAGTCGTTGGTATCGACATGAAACTTCTCAACCCCCGATAGAAGGTCAGATTTGAACCCTGGTTGGACGACCAATAGCGTCGATTGGGTTGTTACAACCTGTCGATGAACAATGGCTATTATTGGGGACAATGAAATTTTGGGAATATTAAATCTTTAGTGTATGTATGTTCTATAAGTGGAAAGGTGGCCGGATCAAAACCACCCATCAGATACAGTGGGGAACGTTTATGGGTATTAGTGGACATTGCCAAACCCATTGCTTTGACTAAGGACACAACCGATTTGCTGGCAATTGGTTTTGATCCAACAACCGCTTGACTACATGCATACCGTTAAAGCTCTTAAATCAGTTTTTTTAATCCACCATCCTTTTATTGTAATAAAGCCAATACAATCACCAACAAGATACAAAAGAAGAAAGTTACTTATGTTTGTATTCCACCAATATAATCTTGTTATACTTTATCATAATCTAAAACATCCCAACAATATCCACAACAACGCACCGAAGTTAGAAGATTCTTCCACTGATAAGCGAGTCCGTCCACTTTCTCTGCGTTTCCATCATTGTAAACCAATTCCAGCTTGTTCAACAATGCGTAGCTCTCTTCAATTGGTCCGATGGTCATGTCAATCCTGATCTGTGCTTCGCGGATCTCTTTCAGAGCCGCCATTGCCCCACGAACGTCATCCAGGTCGTTTATTCCTCGTCTGCAAAAATCAGGGAAACATACTGAAGGTGGTGGCTTTGTATCAGTGGTTTGCACAATTTTAACGTTTCGGACGGCCACACTAGAGGTTGTGAGATAAAAACCAACCTGTGGCTATTTTTTTTAGAATAGTACTTAATGCTGGATCCGAGTGAATTAATAGGTTCTACTAAATAAAAGTACATCTTAATTTTATACAACATACTGCAATACCTTCAATAACCCAATGGTACAAGCAAGGTAATCTAATGGTAGGTGTGAGGTAATCTAATGGTAGGCGTGAGGTAATCTAATGGTAGGCGTGAGGTAATCTAATAATTTCCGGTGGGAAAACGTACATTGCGTTGTTCAATTCACAGTAATAAACATGAAAAACATCTTGAAAACAACCATAGATGCAGTAGACGGCAAAGGTTATAATTACCCCATCCTCTTGCTCAGTGAATCGATGAAGGTGAAGATATTCTCCATCTGTCCACCTGCCTTGTCGTTGAGCGCATTACCGAACGCTCGCTTCCATGACTTGCATTCCTGCTGCAGAGCCAGTTTCAAACCCTCAGTTTCAAACAACACTGACCCAACTTGGTAGCTCGACGGAAGGTCTTCAACTTTAGATTCCAACCGGTGATAATACCTGTGGGGGAAATTCATTTTAAGGGTTTTCGTTATACACTTTAACATCTAAAGCAGACTCTCCCCTCAGTGCTGGGTTGGGCTTTTTTCACTTTTTTAACACCTAAACACCATTAAAGGAAATTACCTGAACCCAGCAGATTAATGGGTTCTACCAAATTGAAGGAATGTGTATATTATATACAACACATTGCAATAGCTCCGGTAACCCGGCAGTGAACGCGAGGTAATATGACGATTGCCCGTGTGTTAACCCCCTTATTTTTCCATTCACGGGAATAAACATGAATATCCTATCCTTTCCTAACATTTAAATTAAACTCAGATCACCTTGCGCCCACCGTCAGGTTACCTGAGTTATTGCAGTGTGTTGTGTATGATTCACACATTCCTTCAATTTGGTAGAACCCATTAAGCCTCTGGAGTCAGGCAATGTCCGTAAAGTGCCTTGCCCAACGACACAGCAGACTAGCTAGCGACCAGTTTTGAACCTGCAACCTTTCGATTGAAAGGCGACGCACTTAACCACTAGTCTAACATGCCTGACATTACCTGATCTGTGCCTCGTATTCAGAGAACACCGGTTCAGTTTCGACAAAATCCTGGATCTTCTGCTGCGGGTCCTCCACCCATATTTCACTGAAGCCACTGAAGTTGCTGAGCAGCTGAAACACGTTGGTTTTGTGCAAATTCAGTGAAAATTAATTTGTTTGAATAATAATTTTTTTTACATTACATTAGTATGGGCTGGTCCACGGTAGCCATCGGGACCAGGAATTTAGACCATAGAAGGCCCATTACTGCAGCACCCCGAGCTATCATGGATTGAATAATAATTACCATATTTTTTTTTCTGCGTTTATTCCTAATTATTTATCGGGGCTAATCTTTTTTACTGTAGCAAACAATAAATAACCTGAGCTTTTAGAAAAAAATGTGTTTACCACAGAGGCTGGGACAAGAACAGTGGTAAAAAAGGGGAATCTTTGGTATAACTTGTGCGTACAGTGGATTGCCGGAGCTAATTGGAGCATGTGCAATATTTGCCATTACTTGTTTTTAGAAAATTTTTATTGACTCCTGGTAACATTAATTAAGTGCTTTGCCCGCCACCTTTATAGTTGTGAGATAGAATATTGTACCCAGTATTTTCATATTGATGAGTCTAGAGTTTAAGGTCGGTGACCAATGCTGAGAATGTCGGAGCATCAGTCACAAGGTCATGGGATCGGAACTAGCTGCTAGCTATGCAGATTTGTCCTTGGGCAATTCACTCAGCGGACATAACCTTAACCCTTTGAGGTATACCACTCCTGTGTCCTATCCGCAGAAACATAATTTAATGATTCACTACAGAGATTATAAGATGCGAACCTGTTCACATTCACTCTTCAACGAACTGATCACCGAATGCAAAGTCACCACAACCTTCAACACATCCTTCTGTTCACTGGGGAAATACATGGGATGTTTGTATTATGTTTATTAAATTTTTCTCCTTTAAAATATGAAATTAAAAGATCACTTTACACATTTAAAGTTATAAAATGGTAAAAATGGCAAAACAACAAATTTGGCATCCATTTTACAAATTTGGCATCCAAGTCATGGTTTAACATTTGGAATTACATGGAAACAACTTTACATTGATTCAGATGTAAAATCTGAAACCAGTAGATTAATGGGTTCTACAAAATTGAAGGAATGTGTGAATTATAGACAACACACTGCAATAGCCCCGGTAACCCGCGAGGTGATTTGACAATTGCTGTGTGTTAATGTTAACCCCCTTGGCTTTCCCATTCATGAGTATAAACATAAACATCTTATCCCATCCTAACCATTCACCCCTTGGTTTAAAAACCCCTTGGTTTTCATGATTGCTCGTGTTTTAATGTTAACCCCCTTGGTTTTCCCATTCATGGGGATAAACATGAATATCCTTTCCTATCCCATGTTATACCACCCATTCCCACCAGCACCTACCTGATCTGCTTGTGCAGAGGTTTGGGTTGTTTGATCTGCGTCTTGATGTCCTCTCCCATCTTCCTCATCGCTTCCGCCTCCATTTGCTGCTGGAGGTAATGAAGATCGGCGTGCTTCCATAGCTCCACGTTGGATGTTGCGCTCAGGATCAGTTCGATCGCTTTGTTCAGGATTCCCTGCACGGAAGTTGGGATTAACTGTCATCCGAGTGTGTGGTTCCATCATTTAAATCGTCGCATTTTAGACAAAAAGTTTTGGGATCGAAACCAGCAGCTCGTGTTTATGTCTTTGGGCAAGGCACTTAGCAGATGTCTCTTAAACCCAGTGGATTAAGATTTAACGGCCACGTCGTTTTTTTTCTCTTAATTTGTAATGTGTCTATCCACTGACGTGTTTTAACTACTGTAGTTTTGCCGTTTTATCCTGTCTCCTCAATGTAAAATAATTGTTTTATTCTTCCTTACTGTATTGAAGGAGCGAAAAAATAAACTAAACTAAACTAATTATTGGAATTGTTTACATCTAAAAGAAAAGTGTTATTATGTCCAACACATTTTAAAAGCTCTGGTAACGACCCAGGCTTTTAAGTGAAATCCTTTTAGTATGAGATAAGAATAAATAACCCACTCTAACTCCAAGAATACCTGCACATCATCCAGACTTGGTTTCATTATAATTTGCGGCAACGAGAGGACAACCTGACATTTG
>CH000121.1:151717-161790 GCA_000149265.1 Ciona savignyi | reverse complement strand
GAAAATATGTAGCAATTCGTGTCTCAGTCGTGGTTTTTATAGGGTATAAAGTCTGTTTCCCTCAGCAAAATTTGGGGCGGATAGTAAAGCAAAGTTTCTCCTTAAGACTTTTATCCTCTTTTTTCTCAGAATATTAGCAGTCCATTTTTTGTTATTTGCTCCATGACTGTTTAATTTTGGTATATTAGGCAAACTGGTTTTGGGATTAGGACCTAAGCTAATATAGCCTACACACTCCAGCAACTGGGCAGCAGGCATGAGGTAATTTGACAAATTTGACCATTTCGCTGTGATAACCGCTCTTGCATTTTTCTACCTCTATGAACTGCATTTTACTACCTCCATGACTTGCATTTTCCCACCTCCATGACTTGCATTTTTTTACCCCCATGACTTGCATTTTCCCACCTCCATGACTTGCATTTTACTACCTCCATGACTTGCATTCTACAACCCCCATGACTTGCATTTTACTACCCTCCATGACTCACTTTTTCCCACCCCTAAGTAACTAACCTTGGGAGTTTTAATTTCATCCAACAATGAACTGAATTTGGTCATCCTCTGCTTCCAATGATCCAACTCAGCTGCTGGGCCGATGTCATCAGCTTCTTTTCTCATCTGTTCGCTCTCTGCAAGAACCTTGGGAGACAAAGTTCAGTCAGTTAATCATATTTATTCCATTGTTACAATACAATTTTAATTTTTGTTTCTTTTGCTGCAGCGTTTACCACCAACAATTTGAAAATACATGTCATATATATATATATACCAAAACAAATATGGCGTTAACTGAAAAACCAACAATTAAAAAAAAATACTGGGGCAAGATACTACAGCAAAACAGGAAGTCACCATAAAAAACTAAACGTTATCTAGTTTGGTTTCTCCAAACTGTTACACTGACAATGGTAACACCTCTTAATAACCTTAGATTATAAAGCCATTGTAAACTGCTGAATAACTTTATTTTTTGTTTTTTTTTGCTAAAAACAGCATTTAGCATCAAATTCCTACAAACCTGATCAATTTGTTTGCACCATCCATTCAGTACCCCCTCTAGTTTGTCCACCATGTCTAAGTTGGACCCAGTGACTTGCGCGTAATCCTGCGGTCCTCTGATGTCATCGAGATTGTACCCAATGTCGACCTCGTCAAGTTCAAATTTCCCCTCCATATTTGAGCGTGCTGTTGACAACGTGACGACAAATTTCTCGATTGATTCAATGAAATCGTCAATCTGCAATGTCATGGGGTTATAGATTAATATCCTAACCAATTGGCCAAATGATCGTCCACTGAGTTCAGACTTACCGGGTTGTGTTTTGAACACAGAATTGTTATTTGGTCAGAATAATTATTCAGCGACACAACCGTATTGAGTTACAAGACTTTTCATTTATTTATTTATTTATTTATTTTATACCAGAGCCAAGTTTCAAAAGAATAGGCCCAACACTAGGACCATTTTTGTGTAAGAGTCGGTATATGCATCTGTTGCGTTAACTATACAGCAACACAACCGTATGAGGTACTTATCAACTAAATACCTGTTGTTTGTTGTTGGCTCCATCCGCTGTGAGTTGCCCCCACTTATCCTGAGCCTTCAACGCCGGGACCATGACCTTGGACAAAAGGTCTTCAATCCCCTTCAGCAGGTTGCCACCGGAGGCATCGATGATCCCGAAGTTGACCTCGTTAGCGATGTTGGATGTCGTGATTCCCTTCGTCATTGTACGAACGAAGAAATAACAGATCCCGGTCAAAGCTGTTTAAAACAAAATGAGAGTTTTGACAAATATTACGAAGAAATTTTTTTCATTAAATATATTGGCATTTATGGCACTTACTTTAAATTATAAGCAAAAAGCTTCTCACTCATATACATCACACTACAAAAGCTCCAGTACGTGGGTGTGGGCACAATGGTCCATGTAAGAACGCTCCTTGCATTTTCCCATTAATGGAAATAAACATAATTGGCCGACGACTTAGTCTGGTGTGTTAGTGTGTCCTTTCAGTCAAAAGGGTTGCAGGTACGAAACGTTGGGCAAGGCAATTAACGGAAATTGCCTGAACCCAGCGGAATAATGGGTTCTACTGAATTAAAGAATCGTGTGAATCATACACAACATAATAGCTCAGCTAACCTGATGATAGGCGCGAGCGAGGTAATCTGACAATTTCCTGTGTGTTAACCCCCCAGTTTTTTTCATTTATGGAGATAAACATGAATATCCTATCACACTTACGTTCCACTTCACCAGTTGTCATGAAAAGTTTTTCCTTGGCCACCGCATTTGGGTGGAGGCTGGCCATGTCTGCTCGACTATATGAGGATTCCCTTACAGTGGATGCTTCCTGGGGTGGAGGGGTTGATTTATTGTGGCTGAGTGGTACCGTTACTGGACCATTAGTCGATAGATGGTGGGATCGAAACTAGCTGTTGGTTGTGTCTTTAGGCAGGGCGGTCAGTGGATATTGCTTACTAATAATTTAACCCGGTAATTTGATTGATTAAAAACAGCATCAATGCCTTTTGTACACAACACACTGCAATAACTGTTGTATCTTGACTGAGGGCACAATGTGATCTAAAGATTAGCTGTGTAATAAATAGATATAAAAGATTATTTGTGCAGTATGGATTAGGTAAGACACTCAAACAATGGATAATTTTAGTAGATTTAAATAGTTTAAACTATCAATTAATGTCAAATAATAATTACATAGAAATATAAGAATTAAAATTCAACTATGTGAATGCTTGACACAATTGTATAACAACTGTTTAATACAGGCATGAGCAACATAAAAAAGAGGGATTTTGACTGGCCCGCAGATTGTATCTAGCCACACCCTGTAATTAAGATATTGAATACTATTTATGTAATAATCCGGCCCACCAAGAACTTCATTTTCCAACATCTGGCCCGCCGACTAGAGAAGTTGCCCAACCCTGGTTTAACACAATTAGGGATAAAAAGATCAATTAAAACGAACTTGAAAAAAGAACATGAGTTTCTTGGATCCTCCATTTGCGAAGAATTCATCCATGAGATCAAATCTCTCATCCCCGATGATCTGCTCTTCCACAACGGAATCTTCCACACGCATCGCCTCCGCAACCTGCAACATCATTTGTTCTCATTTATCTTAAGTCCGGCCGATTAGTCTGGCGGTTAAGTGCGTCGCCTTTCAACCGAAAGGTTGCGGGTTCGAAACTGGTCGCTAGCTAGTAGATTGTGTCCTTGGGCAAGGTACTTAACGGATATTGCCCGAACCCAGCGGATTAATGGGTTCTACCAAATTGAAGGAACGTGTCTATCATATACAACACACTGCAATAGCTCCGGTAACCCGATTTTAGTTTAGTTTTGACTTATTAGCTTGGTGGGTTAGTGCGTCCACTTTCAGCTGAAGGGTTGATTGTGTCCTGGGCATGGCACTTAACGGATATCGCCTGAACCCAGCGGATTGGGTTTTACTAGAATTAAAGGAACTTATAAATCATACGCAACACACTGCAATACCTCCGGTAATCTGACGATGGTCGTAAGGTGATAGGACGTAATATAATTAAAATACTGCGTGTATCTAACGAACGAATATACGTTTTCTTTTTTTAAGTTTATTTTCTAATCCAGAGCAGTCTTATCACAAATTCCATGAGATAGCAAACGTTTTGAATCGGTTACGCGAACCATTCCGCCACACAACCCTCCATACGGTATAGTGGCGAATGGTTCTCATTCATTGACGCATTCTGTCATTTTTGTTGTGGTCAGAATTAAAATGATGTCAAACTGTGTAAAGCATTCTACAAAATAACATCGTGCTCCAAATAATTATACAAACCATTGCAGAACCTATATCCAAATTTCGAGCCCTGTACCTTGGAAATGATCCACTTGTGCCTCGAATCGAGCCCTGCTCTCCTATCTTCTCGCATTGCTTTGGCCTGTCGCGCCATTTCCTTCATAGCATCTCCTGATAATACAACGTTCTTCTTGCCTCCTCCCTGCAAATAAACGAGGTGGATATTGTACATATTGTTGTGAATAATGAATGGTGATTAAATAAAAATGCAACTATAACATATATTTTTTTACTTATCATATTTGGACGATTTTTTAATTACAAAAAAATTTGATATCCTTTCTTTTGAAACACCATTTTACTAATTTGATCATTTTTCTGATATAGTATTTATTTTTATCCTCGTGCCTGTGAAAACGCAAGAGGCGTTTAACCACGGGCAATCGTCTAATTTCCTCGCGCCACCAATCGGGTTACCGGAGCTATTGCAGTGAGTTGTATATAATTAAGACGTTCCTTTAATTTTGATAAAAGCCATTAATCCACTAGCATCAAAAAATGTCCACTAAGTGGCTAGGGTTCAGTTTCGATGCTGTAACCCTTCGGCTGAAAACCGACATACCAAACCACCAAGCTCTTCGGTAGGAATATGTTGTCCCAGTCCAATAAAACCACATGATAAAAGAGCCAAATCAATCGTACTTGGTTTAGGGAAACCTTTAAGACCATCAACTTCAATATTTTAATTAGATTTCGCAGGCGTGTATAGCGCAGGTCTGCCTTTATATGGGTTTGTCGTATTTTCCCTCTTTTTCTGTTCTTATAACAATGGACTATCGACTTATCGTAAATAAAGGGACAAAAAGTTAATCTAAACGTTTGCATGTTAACTCCACATTTCATACACGGCGCAACATTCCAGAATTATTGCAGATGTACTTTTCATTATGTTTTGATCTTTTTGCGACATTATAATCGACCGTTTAGGTAATTTTAAATACAAGAGTCGGTATACCGTCGTTTCTCAGTTTGTTAATCGAATGTGACCTTTCCATTACACAATCATTAAATATCAAAACATTGTTAGTAAAATGCGGAAATATGGAATTTCAAAGCATTGTGCTAACACCTAACCAGTACTGATGTTAAAACTAGCGTAGGCGTATGCGTACAAATTAGCCAATTTAACATTTGTAGCGTCTTATTTTCAAATTTTAGCAATAACCATAACAAATTAAACTAAAACGTGAGATATGAACCACAACTAAGGAATGGGGGGCTATCCTTCGAACAATCACAGGTATACTATCCTCGCTACTGCTATCGCGTGAAATACTGTATATTAAAATTCTCGATTTCTTACAGACCTTATTTACGACCTGTCTGCGATTCTGTAAATGTTTGTTACGTCACAATACCTCCCGCGTTTATCGTCGCTTAGCGATGACTTTGGCTCCTGCAGAGACGTCGCCGGAATTTCACAACTACTGATGCTTTAGAACGTGATATTGAACCTTTTTTGGCCGAAACGTGATGGAAATAAAAACGAATGAAGATAAATCTGACAATCATTAACCATGGGTTTCAGCTAATTATAGACCAAATATTTATCCTGCTACTATTTACATAAATAATTCTTTAAGTCCGATTCGAAATTGATCTTTGGTACTATTTATTTAAGTTGGTTTCAAAATCGAAACTTCGGATCGTTGTAATGCCCAATGTCAATGTATATTGCTTAGTGACCCGATGGGTTAAAATTTTTTTTGTACATTAAGTATAATAAAAGCACAGTTTAAATGGTGTGTACTTAGAGAATTACATTTTTATATTTATGATGGAAGCAAATTTTTTCATCAAACTTTTTTTTAAATTAAAAAAATGATGATGTCATTATTTTTAAAGATTTAAAACGAATCGTTTTTTTAATCGAACTAACTGTTTTTTGTGTTTTTAATAATTAATTCGGACGGAATAGCTTGGTGGTTCAGTCAATCGGCTTTATGCCCAAGAGTTGCATGTTTAAAATTGATCCCTTTTGTTGGTTGTGTCCTTTGGCGAGGCCCTTACAAACTATATGAACCCGTTAATTAATAGGTCCCCCCAAAATTGAAGGAACTTCTTAGTCATATACAACATACTGCAATAGCTTTGGTAACCTGACGGTGAGCACGAAGTGATCTGACAAGTACCCCAGTGATAATGCCCATTTCGTTATACCATTCGCAGGCATAAATATTCATAATTCTGAAGATAGCCTCAACAAAATTTAATGCCCATATATCTTTTTTATGTTGAGACGTTTCGAAATGTTTATTCCAATTTCAATCAAAACTTTAAAAAACACAAGGCAAAATCCCAAGATGGGTCCGTGACTAGGATCGTTTTTGTATATAGTCGGTATATGTATCGGTCGCGTTAACTATTACGGCCATACGACCGTAATCCGACAAAGTCGATTGGGTTTATATGGACGAGTCATTTCTACCCTGGCGGGTGGAAAAATCTATATTAAAGGATTTATGGACGTTAACTTGAATTAAAGGAACGTCTTAATACTTTGTTTTTTTTGGAAACTAAATTGCTCTTAATATGACCCAATTTCCTACCGGTGTTACGGTTGACTGGGCTTGTTGTGACGTATTGCGTCGATGGGAGGCCACTCCTGCGGCCGCACCTGTTCGTCGATGTTTTTTACCATATGTTGCAGCGCCGCCTGCGGTTGCAGGATTCACGTTGTTCCCGTCGCTAGATGGGGCTGCTACATCAGGTATGGTGTTCGTTGGTTCGACTAAAATAATGGTAATTAGTAGATATGTTAGAATGGCTTGCACAGCTTAGATTTGGCCGGTTAGATTAGTTTTACTGGATGGTATAATATGATAATAATATGAGAGTGGGTTTAGCGGCCACGTCTAATTTTACCGAAACTCGATAATTGATTGTTTTTAGACGTGTTCTAACGACTGTCGATATGTCATTTTTTTACCGTTTTCCAAATTTTTATCTAAGGTGCTGCATCGTCTTTTCATCGTGGAAACAAAAAATAAACTAAACTAGAGAGTATTATATACATATTGCAAATGGAAGGATTCTACCACAAACCTAGTGCTTTGATTAAAATTCCATGTTTTATCTCGCGGTGGAAAATTCAGGGGAGTTTAAACAAGGCTGTTCGTGAAATAGTGTGTCGACCACACCAGTACCGGTTTATTGTGGTGTGTTGTATGTGATTGAGGAAAACTTTGTTACACTTTTTTAATCCATTAAAAAGGTAAACAAATAAATTCAGGCCAAGAAACAGTGACTTTGGGTGAGGAACCATAATTAAAACTAGAAAATTGGTTGACAACATGTAAAGTGAAATTAAACTAAAACTAACATTCTAGATATGACGAAACAAACCAACCAGAATAACAATTATTTTAAACAATTAAGTTGTTGCGTAACAGTGTCCTCTGTTGGCTCTGTGACCTTTTAAACAATACCCTATTTAGACATAACAATACGGTTATTTTTAACCCAACGGGTATCGTATTTCGAAATATACATGGCCAGTTTGAATGTAGAACAATGCCCACTGTGATCTCAAAAGACAATGCGGCTTTATTACCCAACAAAGCCAAGGGAAATTTTAATAAACAAATGAAATTTGATATGGTACAGACAACTATACATGGGAAACATAAGTCGACGAAAATCGTACCGAATGAAATACAACTATATATGTACATCGTACCAACTGCAAATATGAAGAGTCATTTTTTGCGCAATCCTACTATGACATTGCTAAATTAAGAAATTTGAATATTTAAGTTGTTTTTCAAATTGTAATAAATTTTAATCAAGGTGTGTTTACACTGAAGAGTAATTTGACTTTTCATTTAACAAGCTATTGAGTAAAAAAAGTTGATGCTTGATTAGTCAAAAAAATAATCGAAAAACCCCTTTAAAAAAATCTGTCTTATATCGCCTGTTACGTTTTCCCATCCAAAGGGATAAAATAAATATCCGAAATTCTATTCTATCATAGCAATAACAAAGAAATAAAAAATCGTTGTATAATCTAAGCACATAAAACATTCTATTTGTCTCCAATTACAAGCTTAAACAGCTGGTTGGCCGAACCAGGTGATATGATCACGTGACTGTATGGCACGCGGTACCAGCGTGGCTCTATTGTTTCGTAATAATGGGATAAATGCCCCATCTCTTATGGTGAATACTTGGTGCGACGTACGAAATTAACAAGTACAATATTGTGTATGTTTTTCAACACATTTATATTGAATTTTATCTTTTACACATTTGGGCCTGAAGCACGGTGGTCATATTTATAGCACGGGGAAGCCTTAAGCACATGTGACTTTAGCCCACACGCATATATCGGGTTAATGGGCTAAGTATCACGTGACAATCCCCCTCGCGTGGTTCCATTGTGATGTAAAAATGGCCGGTGTAATGTGACCTTTCAAATGTAATCTATAATCAACCTAAACCGGTTCGCAACACGATGAGATTTTTGTACTTAAATTCGACTCTCAATCCATAGATTGCGCAGATGCTATCTTCGCCACCAGTTAGCTGCATCTTTTTAAATGCCAGTGGTTCAATGTTACATTGTTTAATCACCCAAACACTCATGGCCGACAGAAAAAGGTAAAGATTGACCTTTTAAAACGCATTACCAAAATATCAACATATCCACACACATACATGGAGTTAACTGAACGTATCGGTCTATAAACTATAAATATCACCATGGGTTATAATGACAGCTCAGTTAATTAAAACGGCATGGAGTTACACACACACACATATATATTTATATAATACACCGAAATGAGGAAAGTACAGTTTTAGTGATACGAATTCCCTTCCAGCCATTGATAATATTACCGATTCGATTATATAGTAGTGGGTTTCAGAGAAAATAATGGGGTAACATCACCATAGTACAACCTTTGTATTTCTGCGGATAGTGACTTTTATGGGTCGCGTGTGCTTTGGGCGTGTTCCACGTTTGCCATAGAGGCCTACCCAGTGATGGGATTCAAGAGGTTCGTATGGGTTCGGTCGAACCCGTTCTTGGAACGTCGGGATAATTACCGATGCGATTCTTGCTTTTTTACAGACATTAGACCTTTTAGGAAACCTATTGTTGGTACGATACAAAAGAGAACATGTTCTTAAAATTTGAATTCCTGGGCCTACCCCTATTTTCCCCGACCATTACCTATTACAGTCATATCTACTTCACCCAGCATAACCCCATCACACTCACCATGTTTGTTTGCTGTCGGGGAAGACGAACCTTCTTCCGTATCGGGTTTCGGTGAAGGGGCTTTCCCCGACTCCTTTTCACCCTAGAATGAAAAGCGAGAAATCCGATTTTACTCAGGTGCACAAAAATCCTCTCTTTACCAACTTTACACACGTAAATTAAAGTCGAAGCTGGGCAGGTTGTCACATAGCAAATATTTATATGTTAAATTTTACAGCTGATTTAATTAATTTTGTTGGTAACATATAATGACAATGAAAATTGAACCTTAAAATATTTTTGTACGAATCTGCCCCCGTTTTCCTACTAATTATATAAATAGCATGAAATATTAGGTTTTAACTTAATCACAATTAATTCTACAGAATAATCATCGTTATTTTTCGAACCTGAGGTATTCCTCAGTTTACCTCGTACCCCCTGTCTGGTTGGTAGCGATATTACGTATGTTTAGTGCGACGGCTTTCAACCAATAGTTTGCAGGTTCGAAACTGGTCGCTAGCTAGTCAGTTGTATCCTTGGGCAAGGCACTTAACGGACATTGCTTGAACTCAGCGGATTGATGGGTTCTACTAAATTGAAAAAATGTGTGAATCATACACACCGCACTGCAATAGCTCCGGTACCCCGACGGTGGGCGAGAGATCATCTGACGATTACCTATGTGTTAACCTCCTTGGTTTACCCATTTACGGGGATAAACATGAATATCCTATCCCCCTATACTATGTATATACGTTTTGTACAAATACAGTGTTTTGGCGATTAGTCTTAATTCAGTGAATCAAGAAAACGTCCGTTAAGTGCTGACTTCAAGAACTTGACTTCACCAGTCGAATTGTTTAAACTGATTAAATATCTGTAATAATTATTAAGAATCATATTATCAGTGAATTAACAATTAATATGTTTTTGCTGCGGCTTCTGACAATAAAACGCCAAGAAATTGAAGTACAGATCGTACACGGCA